>JAGFBZ010000873.1:0-285648 GCA_018398805.1 Hirundichthys speculiger | reverse complement strand
CGCATTGTGATTGACTGTTTTTCTTTTAGTCTACAGAAATGAGCATCCAGGATGCTGAAACCCGCTCATGAATGAACAGGAGATAAATGACCTAATGAACAGTGTGTAAGTCAACTGGGTTTGACTGTATAGTGTGTAACAAGATGTTTGCTGTATTAACCATTATAATTTTCTATCAAATTGACAGAATTGATGGGGTGACAGTGAAGGGTTAGCAGGGATGAGGAGATTGAAGCAGATGACAGTGAAGATGAGATATGTCCCTCGTATTTGTATTCGGTATGTTAACAATGGATTCTCATAGAAAGTGCCACACAAATTATTCCATTACATCCTTGGACATTCATTCAATGAAATACGTAAACACAAAAGATGTGAGTGCTTTATAGATTCCTGTCTCCGTAGTACAGCCATGACCTCAACGATAACCACTCTCTGCATTTGCCGTTTTGTTTTATTCATCTGATGTCTTTCTATCTGCATTGACAAATATGTCTTAGGTTGGGTGGAGCATTGCAGGCACCTCCCTGCCTTGACAAATTTGCCAGTGATAGATGCCAGTGAGACTGTTCATGACATCCCGGATGTAAGAGCCTCCATCAGTCGCCTACCTCCTCTTCAACTTAACTCATGCGCACCCAAGTCAGGAGAGGTTCTTGGTAGGTAGAATACCAGTTTATTTCTTTTGCATCTTCGGCTACATACCACACACCAAGTTAGATGTAATGCATATTACATTTAATTTTAAAATATCTAATTTCTGTTTTATTTTGCTCTCCTCAGTCTCAGCATTCCAGAGTGAAGACCAGTGATGAAACCCGTTTCCAGAGCCTCTCAGCCTGTCATTTCCATTTCTGCCCACAAGCTGCTTTTAAACCATTTCATAAAGTTTCCACAGTACAGAGCACTAATTGTTCAATAGTTATTTATACTATTTATACTGTTTATCCCTCATTTTATTTATTTATTTATTTTTTACTGTTCCTCTATATCGTAAAAGCAAGCTTTTATTATAAATAAACTTTTTTTATTGAACAAGGAAGATAGGCTCTTTACAATTGTAAAAACAAAGTATATACAACAAGTAACTTCAAGTAAACTGGAGTCTGTAAAGTTTTTTTTCAAATTGTGGGTAAAAGCCAGTGTACTGGCCTTGAGGGTCGGGTATTTGTCCCTTATTCTCCAAATGCAGCAGCTGGGGATAACACGACGGTTACCCTGGCCCAGTGATCCATGCTGCCAAAAGGTGTACTGGCGATAAGCAGCATATCTAAATGCCTATTATCATCACCTGGCTCTGTAACTTCTGCTACCACCAACACATCATTCCTGAGTCTCTGTGTAGACGCAAATAGCCATCTTCCAAGCAGTAAAGCTCGAAATGAGGCAATTTGCTTATGCAGTGCTCAGGCCCCTGCCACAGCATTTCCTTTCTGCATCTGTGCCATCTCCCTGCAGTTCCCACAGGTACACCATGGAAGAGCAGCTGCAGGTGGGAGAGTGGTGCTATCCAATGGAGGCAGGGCATCAAAAACCAATCCAGGGTTCCGGGAGAAGATCCGGGTTGCTAGTGCTCGTAGCCCCATTTCACTCATGTTTTGAATGAGTTCCTAAGTAAACAAACACAAAATAGCATTTGGCATTTACATTTGATTAAAACTACATAAGATGCTGACATAGATACAGATGGTGATATTACAAGTCATAATTTTACTGCCCAGCTCTCATCAGCCTCAAGAGAGGGTACCTCAAAAGTGAGGTCTAAATCAGGCTGAAACAAGTGAGAGCAGTACAAGCAACGATCATCTGGTACAAGTGCTAGGCTACCTTGACATAAAGTGTATTCTAAGCATATTCTATCTTTAGCCTGTGCAATAATTAGTGTTAGTTTGGAAGTATCAGGCGTAATTCCACGGCAACATCCTCAATACCAAAAGTGCATAATTTGGTCCACATACATGGAACTTTTGGACGTGTTTTTGATTCAAATTCTACACGTCATGTAATTTTTCATATAGCCTGATGTATTTTAGGAAAATTACCCTCGACTTTACATGTGGTATTGTCGACGTTACAAAAAGTTACCATCGATATGAGCCTATTGTGTTTCCAACCAAACAATAAATTACTGCATAGCCCAAAATTAGAATTTGCATGGATTTTTCAAATGCGTTCATAAAAAGCTTTACATCGCAACACTAGCCTAATAAAGACATTTTTAACAGGGTAAGTAACTGAAAACTTATGGTCCGACTGAAATGTGGTAACATTTACGATTCTATTTGGCTAATCGCCATTACTAAATTTTGCAGAACATTATTACTTCGCAAAAGATCTTTCATAAAGCATTAAATATAATTAACAGAAAATAAACTTACTGTGTAGGACTCGTCGCTGACGTTCAGCCTACGTTCCTCTGCATTCTGCAGCCGACCTGGCAACCTCTGGTCGGGGAGGAGGGGGAGGGTACACGCCGCTCAACAGTATTTTGAAAGTGACTGCAGTACCAGTTTTGGCCATAATCTTACAAACGGCTCCTTTAAAGGAGCACTTTATTGCAGTGAAAGAAGGTAAGCATATCAACATGCTCAGGGCTGAGGCTTGCCCTCTTCTTTGATACAATGTTACCTGCAGCTAAAAACAGACGTTCTGATGGCGTTGATGTGGCTGGAATACACAGCAGGGACCTTGCAAGCTCTGCCAATGTTGGATAGCGTGCTGCATTCTTTTCCCACCAAGTCAGTGGATTCTCCTTCTTGGAAAGGGGATGTTCTCCAAAATACATGAAGACCTGTGGAATAAGTGTGACAACAATAATATTGAAAATGTTTTATTTATACAGTATTTTGCATTACTTTCAGTTGTATTACAGTCATTTTCTGTAGTAAAGTTTTTCTATCATCATTATTGTGAAAATTGTTTAAGAGAAATAAATTAAAAAATAATATTTCCTTCACCTCCTGATGTACAGCTTGGAGTAACTGCTGCTCCTCATCTTCTACTTCATCACTGGTAGTGGAGTCTGAGTCAAGGATTGTAGTCCTCTTGGCATGTGCTGCTGGTGGGGAGCCCTGTGTTGTGCTGTCTTCTCCATGTTTACTTGCAGTGGGCTGTCTCACTTGCTGTTTGACTGCAAGTGCCATGGCTCGTACTGCACTTTGGACCTTGACTACTTCCTCAGCAGCCAAGAACCTCAGTTTTTGAAACCTGGGATCCAGAGCAGCAGCAAGTAGGGTGATGTTTGAAGATTCAGGAGTAAACTCAAGTAGTCCTTGCCATCTTTCTGTGACCTGTTGTGTTGCATGAGTCTGGAATGAACTCACAGGTGCAATCTCAAGTTCTGGACTTTGTATGTTCTCTTTAAGCTTGTGCACAAGATGTGGAAGTGCAGCGAGTGTGACATATTGTTGTCCACTCAGAAACACTGTGGCTGATTCGAAGGGCTCAAGGACCTGGTTCAGCTCCTCAATCAGATTCCACTGTTCAGGTTTGAGGTCCAGGTAGTGTTTCCCTCTCTGGGTCACTGCTGGGTCGGAGAGTGTGGCAGTCACTGGCCATCTCTGTTCTTGTAGCCTGGACAACATGGCAAAAGTGCTGTTCCAGCGTGTGGAGATATCTTGCACCAGTATGTTGTCCTTGCAACCCATTTGTTTCTGTTTGTCCTTCAACTTGGTGCATGCCAGTTCACTCTTTTTAAAGTGTTCGACAAGGCTTCTCGCAGCAGCAACACACTTGGAGATAGCCTGGTGGAATTTCAGCGAGCTTTGCACAACCAAGTTGAGGGTGTGCCCTGCACATCTCACTGATGCCCATCCGTGTCTTCCTTCCAAAATCTTTGAGCTGCTACGACATTGGCACCGTTGTCGTGGACGACAGCCTTGATTTTCTTTGCTGGCATGTCAAATTTGGCAATCACCTCCTCAATCCACTCTGCAATATTTGCTGCTGTGTGTCTCTCCTCAAGGGGCATCGTCGTCAGAGAGTGGGACACCATGTTCCAGTTCTTCCCAATATAGTGGCATGTCACCCCCATATAAGTGTTGGGCCATACCATGTGCTACAGAAGACCGCATGGTTCTCTGAGACAAAGGAAAGACAAAGGAAATCTTTTAAACTCAAATCCCCAGCATTCCGTGCGAGTTCATACCTAGGTGTGAACGTGATGTCACAGCCTCTCACTGGCCGCGAGCCCCTAGTCTCAGCGGGGTTCCCCAAAACAGAGGCGGGTCACAGACCCGCCGCTTAACCCAGTGTACGAGCTGAGATCGCTCTCTTGCTTCAAACCTCCCTTGCTTCCAACCTCTCCTACTCCACGGCCAGCTTTGACCCTCGTCGGCCCTCCAGATCGGATCTAATCCACACGCTTCAAAGCATCCTCTCCCTCGGGTCTCCCTCGGCCCATCACTGCTCCAGCCAGCAACCGCGAGGCCATCCAGCGGCACGCTAGTCAGCCACCGGTGAGGAAGACCGGTTCACGCGCTCCGTCCAGCCAGCACCACGAGTAACCCGTGCGCAGCGACGCGGCAGAGGCTCGGTGCCCCACGGAAGACGCCATCGGCTCCACGCGCGCCCTACAGGACCCAGTCCCGCTGGAGCGCTAACCTGTATCCGCCACCTGAAGCCGAAGGAGGGAGGGAACGCAGCAGAGCCGCTCGGTGACCACCCGCGGAGCGTAACCCCGGAGCGGCGAAGCCGCACGCAACAGCACAACTACCTTACCGGGACACTACCACGCCATCGATCGCTTTCCAGATCGAAACAAGTAAGAGGCTTTTGTGTCTGGGCAGAGCTTAGTTTAGTTGTTGCCAATCCAATTCTCATTGTGCTTCTATGTGTTAGAACCGGACCATCGGTCCGCCGTAGTCCACACGTTTTACCATTGCGAACAGCAACCCCGCCCGCCGTTCCTCGGTACAGAACCAGAGCAGCTCTGTGGAGTGATCCATACTGCTGCATCTGTGAGAACACAGGGTCGCAGTTGCTAGTCGCAGGATTATTCAGTTTTCTCGTGTTTACTGTGTTTATAATTGAGCCCGCCGGCAATCCGCCGGTGTGTATTTACCACGTGAGTGCAGTGTCTCCTCACCCCGTTGATCGCGCGGTGATTTCAGACAGACCATCAGTTGGAGGGTGCAGGAGTCAGCTCCACACTCTCTCCTGTGGAAATCATCGGAGCGATCACGATATCGGTGGTTAGGAATCACCCTCGCGTTGCTGATTTGCCCTGCCTTCCTAAACTCTGATTCTCTCTCCCACTAACACCTTCCGACGGGTTACACGTGGTCTCGTCCGCCATTTTGTGACGTCCTCTCGCGGGAGTCGGCGGGCATCTTGGATGAGGGACGAGAACACCACGTGATCTCGTCGCCATCTTGTGACGTCCTGTCTCGCGAGTCGGCGGCCATTTTGTTGGGGGACGAGAGCGCGTGATCTCGTCGGCCATCTTAGACATCTTTCTCTCTCACACACACACCCACACACACACCTATAGTTCCCAGCACACATGTATATAAGTTTACACTGGTTTCCATTGAATGTTTAATTTGCTTATGTTAGCTTAGTCGCCTTTTAGTTAGTAGATATCAGGATCTTAATTCAAGTGTTTGTCCCTTTGAATATTTGTGTTAACAAATTCTGATATTCTAATAAGAGAAGTTGTTTGTGGTTATTTTACACAGTTCTGTAACATTGGCTGGTTGAAGAGGTCTGTGCGCGGACTCACATCTTCCCTGTTGTTCTGTAGCGCCACACCTGGTCACAGGTTGGCACGCATAGAACAACAGCCACTTTTGAGACTGATTGTGCCATTTAGTCCTTTATCCTGATTTATCAGGTGGTGCCCCGTTTCATTTTATTAACTTTCGGGTTATTAGCAGCCGCCCCTCAAGACGGTTGATAGTAACCCCTTTTTGGACTAAACAAGCACTTTATACGCCTTATTGCACAACATAAGCCTCTGTTGAGATGCTTGTCCAAATATCAGTAGTGAGTAGTCACTACTGATAGTCTTGGCTTTGATGACTTCATACTTTTCCTCCATCTGTTTTGGGAAGAAAGTTCATGATGGAAGCTCGTACTTGGGATGGAAGGTTGAAACCATTGTTTTAAAACCACTATCCTCCACCATGCTTCGTGGGCGCATGTCTGTGACTATCATGTTTAAAATGCTATCTGTAAGCTCAGCTGCTAGCTCGGGGCTACATAATAGGGATGTCCCGATCCCGATCCCCTGATTGGATCGGCCTTCGATCTTAAAAATTTAAGGTGGATCGGATCGGCCGATCAACCTTATTTTAACACATCGATCTTTTTTTCATTATTTTTTTCCTCAAAAAGTGATCCTGATTAACACAAATTAATAAAGTAATCATATTACACAAACAAAAATATTTTTTTAAACTATATACATTTAATAATTTGTACTGAAATTAAGTTTCTCAGCAGCACTTTCTTGTATCCACCTTAAAAGTTTTAAGACTGGCGGCGTCAGGCTAAACTTTAGCAAAAATGTCAGCAGTGTGGCAGCACTATAAAATTACAAAGACTGCGACTTGAAATGTGTGTAAGGCTAAGATATCACGAGGGGGAAGTAAGAAGAGAGTTTACAACACCACCAATTTAATCAGACACTTAAAAAAGCTGCAGCACCAAGCAGGATGCCTTCTGTCAGGTGTCGGCGGCAGCTTTGAAGCTGGATGAACTACAGCAGCAAACGCTCTGTGAAACTTTTAAAAGAAAGGACAAACTCCCGAAAGACTCAGAGAAATACAGAAAAATCACCGAGCTAATCGCGGAATGTATTACTGAGGACGACCAGCCCATTCAGTTTGTGGAATACAGGGCATTTAACCGGCTCATTAATTACCTCGAGCCTCGTTACATGAACGACAAAGGACACAAAGGTGCGCAAACATGTGCAGCGGGTCTTGAAAGAAGTTAAGTTAATATTTTATGTTATTTTTATTCTGATGTGATTTCATTGATTGCAAAGATTTCTGCTAGTGTTTTCATTGCCTTAAACTGCTAGCCAAGTTCACCTGCTGCTATTTAAATGGAAGTGCTATGTTCTTTAATACTGAGACTGTTGAACAGTCACTTTTCTGTAACTAAATGTGTTTTATAATAATTCTCCCAAACAAAAAAGAAAGAAAGAAGAGTGTTTAAATAAGTTATTGTTTATTTTATGAGATGATAAAAGCTATTAATCTCAGCTTGGATGCAGGCCTATTTATTAATGTACACAGGAAATAAAATGCATAGGAAATTAAACTCTGTTTGCCCACTCAAAAAAAGTGAAATCGGATCGGAAAAAATCGGAAATCGGCCGATCATCAAAATTAAAGATTGGAAATCGGAGCGGGACCCAAAAAAAGTGATCGAGACATCCCTAGTTATAATGTTCAGTGTTTGTTGAAACAGTTTTTATAGAGGTGTTGATTCAACAAGTCATTTTGGAGGCTGTAGTTTGTGGTGCAGTTGAATTGTTTTTTGAGAAGAATTTCTAATATTAAGTACACCCCATTTAGAACAGCCAGGCTACACTAAATATTAGACACACCTCTTTAAAACTGTTTCTAAAAACACTGAACACTATAAGCTTCATGATGGTAGGATTCACTGCAGGACTGTTGTATTAGACTGTATTAGTTTTAGCTAGGAATGTGTTCCCAGTACATTTGAAAATATGTATATTCTTGCAATTTTAGCACACTGTATGCAAAATGTTTAGATGAATATTTTAGAAATTGCTAGCAACATTGTCACACCCAGAAATGTTTAAAGTCTCTAAAAATCTAGTTAATCATCAAGTAAATGAACAAAATCATTTGAATAATACTAACCATTTCTAATGGTGCCTAATGGAGCCTTTCTAACAGTGCTCAAAAGTGGAGGTCACCGGTCTCTTGACTACAGGAACACCAAATACCTATCCAGAAGAAGAAGAAAAAACAAAATAAATTATATAAAATATATACACACATACACCTGCTCATGTAAATCTCAGACAGCACATACAAGTGGTAATTTGAACACAGAAAACTTTGTCAAGAATTAAAATTAATAAGGTTAAGGCAAACAAATAATACTCACCGCCACTATGTAGCTATCTATCAATTTAGCTAACTGGATGACCAATATCCCTCTCATTCTCTAAATCTAGTCAGTCTGCTGAATCACACAGATCTCATTATCTCATTATCAATTCAGTTATCAGGGTGGTCTAAAAAGTTGTGTCACTCATGAAATGTGTGGCTTTTGCTGTGCAATACAGCACCACTTTTATTTTCTCCTAGGCTGACAGTATATTTCATGGTGGCATATTTTCTTCTTTTGTTAGCGTAAATTGACTTGAGCCGAGCCGGGCACCTCCACTGAAAAAAGATGCGATCCACTTTTGTCATGATTAGGGTAGTAACTTAACATGACCTAATTAAGGATTAGTGTGTGCTTGATTTAAGCTTATATTTAAACATTTAATGTAGATTTCGCATCTAATCTCGTGTTAGACGACATTACGTTTCCACCTTGTGTGGCAGCGGACATCAGAGTCCTGCATGGGTCCAGTTTTTCAGATCTGTACCCGCCCATGACGCTCAGCACCAGAACTGCCCCGTTACCCATAATTATCTCAAAGTCAATACCGCATCTGCCCCAACCCTAGGACCTGTACCCGTATCTGCACCCGTGATTTAAAACAGAGGCTATAGTCACTCACTAAAAGAGCCCCTGTGCCCCTGCTGCAGCTGTCGCTGTGTTTCCTTAGCGAAGACGTGCCTAGCTTGTGGCTATAAAAAGCTAATATTTTTGGCACTTTTTACAGGCAGCAAAGCCACTGACAACGTTGTTCTCACAGTCTTTAATCACGCCAAACTTCCCAGACGTCCGACTTGGCCCTGGACAACATGTTGTCCACAATTTGGTATTCTCCACTGGCTATTTTACTTTTTATGTCATCCATTTTCAAGTAACATCGCTCCTGGCTAGCAGCCAGCCTACATCGTTGTCGTGTCTGTGACGTTTTAGCCAGACGTCAAGGGGTCAAAGGCCGTGTTGACTTTCACAATAAAAAAATTGCGCCTATTTAGGCTTGGTAATATTAGCGATAGCGACCTAGATGTTTAAATACTGCACATCATTTCAATTTCTGATTACTTCAAAATACCAAAGACTCTGGCATTCAAAGTTTTTATATGTGCCCACCTGTTGCACTTTTTTTGCGGACCCGGTGCAGGCCTCTGGCGGACATGCCACGGCAAGCCATTGCGCGGGTTGCCAGATCCCCCATCCCCGAATACAGCTAACCGCTAACTGTTAACGTCATTGTTCTAAATAACTCTGCAGAACGGAGACAAGCAGACTTTACATTATGTGCTGTGCATTTTCACACAACAAAAACACATTCTGTGCATACAATTCGACAAATATTACCTCACACAATATGATATTCGCGGGCATTCACGAAGTGCGTAATAACGTAAGCTAAAACCTTAGCATTGACAATGACTTGTTCATGTTGCACGATATTACTGGCATATAAAAACCTTGGCTCATTAAAAACAAAGTAATTACCTCTAATTCTGACCGACATTTTATACGTTTTCATTCGTCCTTACCTTGTTGAGAGCTGTCCAAATTCATATTTCTTCTTCCAACACCGAAAACGTGGCTAACTGCTTCAGTGGTAACGTTTTCCCTCCCATGGAGCGTGTTTCCAGACAAAACATAACTACTACTTTCTTTCTTAACATGACTGGGACTTGTTGATTGTACATCCCTCTAGATTACAAGAATTCTACAAGACTGACATATGTTCAGAAAAGGAACATAAATGAATTGTGTCATAAATAGAAACTATTTATTTGAAAATTGAACAATCCCCCTCTTCCCCTTTTTTCAGTGCACAATCCTTCTTTGATGACTCACACATCTGTGGTTAATGAGAAAGACAAAAAAAAGAAAAAGAAAAAGGGGAAACACTCGACCGTACATATATGCGTAGAATGTATACAGTCATGGAAAAAATTATTAGACCACCATTTTTTATTCACTTTCTTGTTCATTTTAATACCTGGTACCACTAAACGTCATCATTTGACTAAAACAGACAGAAAAGAAAACACTGAATGCATAAAAGCAGTGTTTTTGGCAGTACAACGCCATAGCTATTGATGTAAAAACTTAAGTGATTTAGGTTATAATCAAGAAAACCATGGAAAATGGTAAGATATCAGCTCTTAAATAAAACTCTTATGAGCAATCTTTGTGGTTATCATTATGTTTGTTCCAAACAAATGTACCTTTAATTGTACCAGGCATTAAAATGAACAAGAAACTGAAGAAAACAAGGGTGGTCTAATAATTTTTTCCATGACTGTACATACACTATTCACAAAAACGGAGGGATATTTGGCTCTCAGAAGAAATTTTAGAAAAATGCATGACAATCTTTCCAGGTGAACTTAGTTTGACCTTCTCTAAACTTCTTAATGCACATGTCCACCAGTTCAGTGTTTCAGAATAACATTCTCTTATATATGTGTAATGTCTGATCCAAGAGTCGACCTCAAAATGTTCTGGATCAGTGTCCTCTCTCTGTCCTCCGTCCTCCCTCCTCCCTCTGTCCTCCCTCCTCCCTCTGTCCTCCCTCCTCTCTCTGTCCTCCATCCTCTCTCTGTCCTGTCTCTCCTCTTTTCTGTCTTTATCCAGCTGGTCTTCATCAGGAAGGTTCCTCCATATGATCCAGGTCCTGGTCCAGGTTTCTTCCTCTTAAAGTGGAGTTTTTTCTTGCCACTGTTTGGCTTAAAGGTTTTTTTTTCTCCCGCTGTGAGAGTTTTCTACTTGCCATTATCCTTGATGAGGATTTAATATTATAATTTTTGTCGGAGCCACAGTAATATTTTAGTTTCTTGTTTAACATAGGTGATTGTTGTTGTGTTGTTGTTTGTAGGGTGGCGCATTAGAGAACCAGCACAGGTAATTCAGGTAAGGTGCAGGTGTGAACCGGGACAGGCAACATTTTTTACCCATGTAAAGAAGAGCACAACTGTGAAATAAATGGGTCAACGCACTCAAAGACAGCAGTATTGGACATTGGTTTATTGTTGTTGCCCAGGACACGTCCAAACAAGTTCTTCCCGTTTGCCCCTCAGTGCCTCTAAATGTAAGTTTTTGATTTAAACAAATTACCTTTGCCCTAGTATATATGTAAGCACAGTCTGAAATATACTAAAGAAACAATACAATAAAGTACGTAATAAACGATAAGACGTGAAATAAAATCAACAGAAACCATTGTAGTTTCGTGCTGTGACCACAAGAGGGCAGTCTGTCCTCATAATCAAACTCACCAGACATCAAACTACTAGTTCAGACCACATATAACATAGAACCTTTGTTCAAGTACAATTGGTATTTCTGGAAAAATGTGAGACAATTAAACAGCTTGGACACATTAACTCACTGAAAGAGTACACTATTGGAAGTAGAATTACAGCCCATCAGTTTTAGGCTAAATGTGGCATGAGCAATATTTTCATTTGTTCTGATGTGTCATCAATAGTCATCTAAAGTTAAGGATTGGACAACATTAAGGATTGTAGGATTGTAGTTTCGTGTTGAAACCACAAGAGGGCAGTCTATCTTCATAATCAAACTCACCAGACATCAAACTACTAGTTCAGACTACGTTTAACATAGATACTTTGTTTAAGTACAAATGGTATTTCTGTTGTGTTTCGTTTTCTCTTTCTCTTAAAAAACCTGATTATCAATAAGACTATTTCTGTAGTGATGATCTTCTTGACGTTTCCAATTCTGATTGTTTAATGACAAGAAAGAAAGGTCCAGTTTAAGTAATTGTACTCTACATTTAAATTTAAACCACAGAAAAGATTATTACAGAATTAGATGTAGGTGAATAATTCACTATACCACCAATAGTCCTCTAGTTAGATAAGAACAGTACTAATAATATTTAGTAGTTTTAATACAAAACAAACTCTCTTTGCCCCCTCAGAACGTAAATACACTCTGTAATAAATGAATAAAATGAAATACTTAAAGGCGATAATGCCATTCAATAAAATCAAATGGTTAATGAAAGTAGTTTTGTGCTGTGACCACAAGAGGGCAGTCTGAACAGCTTGGGATATTCAGTCAGGTCTGTTTTCTGCCATCTAGTGGCCATAAATGGTAACTACACAAATTGTAAAGTTAGTAGAATGATATACAGAAAATACTTCCTGTGACTCTTTTCCAAAAAAATGTCGTGAGCTTTCTTTGTACTTAACAAAGACAACACAACGTGTATTTGTCTGATTTGATTGCAAATTGGCATCAAAAAATAATAGATTAAACACGTTATCAACCAAGAAGTCAAATTAGAGTGTTTAACATGTGGGAAAATACTGTGAAGATCATTTCAAGTCAGCATCTACCAAAATTATGACTAAGTTGTTTTAGGGTGACTAGCATAAACTTACTAGTTGAGAACTGAGGTCTGACACAGACACCTCCCCATCCAGGACCAATTATGTGTGTCTGTTGATAAAGGGTCAGCTGGTATTTGTTTCCTGTCTCATAACACCCTAGCTCCATCTCTCTGAAACACAGGGAGGGGACACAGCCCCCTCCCCAACCCACTCCCATGGGATGGGATCCAGGTACTGACAACGGTCAGGATTTGAACCAGCTTGGACCACCCTTTCATTGGTGCCTTACTTCAGTGCACAATCCCACCACACCACCAAGTCCCCTTCACACTGAGCTGGTCTCTGGTAGCACATTTAACATTGAATTTCTGCTGCTGGACTTGAAAAGTACATTCAGTCATAAGTTTATATCTGATTCTGGTCCAGTGTTCTCACAACCATAATGACTGTTGGGTCTCTGAGATCTTTTCAACCATCATTTACAGTTTTAAACTTTAGTTTCTTGCCATAGCATCCTCATATCTCATCTAATTGAACATCTCCATTAACCTGAGTGGAGTTTGAACCCCTGATCTCCTGCACCAAATTCAGAACTGCACCGGCAGTTTAATCCACTGAGCTCTCCAGTGATAGTGGCTGATGTCACAGAGAGGACAGATGATCACACCTGAAGGTTCTGAACTACCAGCAGACAACATAGCAGATGTTCAAGACACCTGCAGATACCTGGGGCTCGTCAGAAGGCGGCACGGAGGTGGACCACAACCAGAAACCTGCAAAGTCAGCTGATCCAGGTTATCAACATCTATGTCCTACCAGTAATCAGGGACCCCACTGGCATAAAATACCCACCACAGGTAAGACTTTAGCTAGCAGC
Source organism: Hirundichthys speculiger (assembly GCA_018398805.1). Lineage (NCBI taxonomy): Eukaryota > Metazoa > Chordata > Actinopteri > Beloniformes > Exocoetidae > Hirundichthys > Hirundichthys speculiger. The sequence goes on along the minus strand of JAGFBZ010000873.1, from coordinate 272,340 downwards.
CATCAGCCTTTCATTGGGGCCTTACGGCCATGAATGACCCCACCAGACCACCCAGGCCCCTTCATCCTGTGGTGGTGTCTAATACTCTACAGCTGGACCATCAGTCTTCTTGGAGGACTTGAACTCAGGGACTCTGACACCTCTAACAGCTCTTTAACATCCTGAGCTACCCAGGTGTGCTGCTGGCTGAGAACATTTCAGTCTTTATTCAGATCAGAGCGGCCAAGAGACTGAAAAGCTGAGGAACAACTTTTCAGCTGACGATCCGGCGTCATTGTGGATACACAGATACACAGTCTTAGATATTTGTAATAGTTCCACTATTTCCTAATGTTTGCAGAGCACAATAAAGGCTCCAGTGATATTAAGCAACCTAAGTAGTATTTATTTAACTTTTTTATTCTGCCAGTACAAGTACAGTGTTAGATTAACTCAAACGAACCCCATTAATTATATTCAGTTGTGTTAAGTTGATTGAACTCAATCCTTTTAATTTAATGTGGTCTCAGTAAATTCAACACAATAATAATAATAATTACAGATTTGAGCAACAGGTTACATCAAAATCCAGTTGTTTACTCTCTTTTCAACATGGAACCATCGGGGTCATCATTTCATTATCAGTTCATTAACTACATTTGGAGTTATTCATTGATGCTCCTCAGTTTTTCATGTTATTTTAAGCCTTCTCATTCTTTCTCATATTCAAGATAAAAACCACATGTTCACTGGGCAATTGTTGGAGTCAGATGTTTAGGTGAAATCCAATTCTCCCATGGGAAGATGCCAAAAAAAAAAAAAAATGGAGGCAGCTATTTAAAGATGTCCCGATAATGAGGAGGCATGGGGGGAATTCTGGAACAAAGTTCTTTCATTATAAAGCTCTGACAAACACACACGCATACATAGAAATAACAGAAGCTCGTGGCTCGTGGCTGTAACCCGTCTGGTCCACTGGTGTCACAGAAGAAAAGACCAAGAGATGTCTCTGTTTATATAATATTTATCATCTAACCAATCTATTTACAGAGAAAAACCACTGTTATCTTTGACACAGATCACTCCAAAAACGGTTATAAACTGGAAAAAAAAAATAAAGAAACAAACATTTAAATGCTCTTATAATGAAAAAAGCATGCCGCTGCTCCACTTTCCCCCTGCCCTGTGTTTATTAATAAACCTAAACAGATCTGAGGTTGTCATGGTCACACATAGCAGCACAGTGACTGGGAGAGAGGAGGCTGGCTCAACTGTCTTTATCCAACCACCATCTCTCCCAGTTCATCTGCACTTCTGCACATTCTCCAACGCTCACTTTGCTTTGTCGTTTGAACCATAACTTATTCTGAACCATCAGGATTCAGCACAAGTCCAGAGGAAACGTGCACACATGCCCGGAGGTGAGTACATTATCTGATCTCAACAGAGGCTGGTTGGTGTCAATGAAACGGCTCCCGTTTGAATTTTAACTCTGACGCAAATCAATTATGTAGCTCCTGCAGTTGTAAAAATAAAAGCTCTCTAAGATACAACTTACCAAGTCAATACCTTTTTTTTTGTTTTTAATTTGATGTTGCTGTTGCTTAGCTGAAGAGGAAAGAAGTTCATGTTTGGGTTATACGTCAAATTTAGGTCACAGTTTCCTCTGGGTAGTGAAGTTCAGGAGGAATCCAGCTCGGTGCCAGCGCCTGGACGGCAGGACAGCTGGTCGCCGTCACGCCTTCCCCAGAGCTTTGTGGGGCGCACGGACGGCCTGGTTTCTGAGCTCCCCACATACTCCACCATATGTCTGTTATCTGAACAAAGTTAAGATGAAGACAAGAGCAGCACCTTGAATGTGTTGGAGGTGGCTCTTACCTTGGACCCACTACTGGGTCGGTTTGATGAATATTCTCTCTGGAAAGTCTTGGTACACAGTGAATGACGCCCACGTTATTCAGCAGAGGAGAGTGCGAACCCATCAATACGCAGGATGACATGTTATGATAATGCCCTTGCTAACGCAGTCTTGCTGGAGCTACAAATGAAGGCTGACTGTGTGAGTTTATATTAGTGGTGTTACAGCGTTTATGCGAATGCATGAGTGTGCGTGTCCAAGGTGTGTGTGAGCGCTGCCAGAGCTGTGAGCGCCCCGGGCATGTAGCCTGAGGGAACAGCTGTCAGCAGCATGCCCCCCTGTTGAACTGCTCTGTTCCACGTGCCCAAATGCGCCACTGGCATCACGTAGCTTAGATGTTCTGGCCAAAATATTAACTCAAGGCTTGCATCAACATGCCATCACTGCCAGACTGTCTTAGTATTTGTGTTTGCAACATGACGCCAACATCTACAGCTAGCGGCCTCACAGATACGTGGCTAACATGTTCATCTGTTTGTGTCAAGGGAAAAGACGGGCCTAAAGGACATCGGTTTCTTCTTACAATTAGGCTGCAAGAAAAAAAACGTCTAAAGCAATGGATGACCTGGAGGATGACATTTCAGCGCCGGAGTTCATGCCGCTCTTCATCACGGAGGAGGCGGGGGATCCAGGCAGAACCGTCACTGAACAGATGGAGGCCGACGAAAACCCATCGAGCACCGGTTTCGCTGGAACAAAGCTGAAACAATCAGCCTCTATGAAGCCGTACCTGCAGGAAATGGATGAACTACTGAAGAGCTGCGAAGAGCTCACAGGTATGCCCCTAGGCTCCCACTCCTCGCAGAGTTACGCTGAAAAGACTCTGTGCACATCGAGTCACGGTCACGGCAAAGAGGAGGTTACGATGGAAAATGTTGAAGAAGCCTATCTTTCCACCAGCTACATTGACACCAACATCGATAAGGCTGAAAGAGAAGACGAGCGAGCAGGAGGCCAGAGCTCCGTCATCAGCAGGATCACGGCAGGAGCTTCTGGCCTCCCTCTGACCTCAGCTGGTAACAAGCTGAGCGAATCCATGGTGCAGTACGAGGGCCAGCTGCTGGGGATGTTGGCCATGCTGGAGAGCTGCATGGAAGAGGCCGGGATGGACTTTGAACCCGGAGAACTGGTAGCAGATGCGGGTCAAGAATACGTCCACATCAATAAGAATTCCAGACGTACGACGCTGACGCCCGTTAAGCAGGACGGGCCGGCGGAGCTGGAGACCCATCACATGGAGTTTGAATCCTGCGTGGAAGAGGATAAGCTTCCAAAGACAACAGGACCAGAGGGACAGCAGCTTCAGCAGCTAACGGAAACCAGGACAATCCTTTCGGCCCGGTGTGAGAAGATGAGCATTTCAGCGGAGAGACCGCTGGAGCACGGTGATTCAAAAATGGATCAGGGTGTCAGTTATAAAACGTTTAAGTTTTCTGGGCTACAAATGCTTTTGGAGGATACAGAAAAAGATCCAATATACTGTGAGGGAACAAAGACGGAACAAATGTTCTATAAAGGTAGAGAAACGAAGGGTGATGGAGCTGCAGGAGATGTGGAAGAACCTACGATACCAGGTGAAGAGAGAGATAAACTGCAGACAGATGAGGGATCTATTCAGAAAGAGTTAAAGGCTTTAGGGTCTCAGATGGACGACTGCATCGAAGAGGCGCAACAGCTGGAGAAGAAGAGAAAGGAGCTGCTGATTAATGTGCTGCAGCTGAGGGGACGCGAAGGAAGAGATGAAGCGGGAGGAAGAAGCGAGGAGGAAGAGGAGACGGAAGAGTGGGTCGACCGCAAGGTTGTGGAGCTGTTGAACGTTCTCGAGAGGGAAGAGGAGGCGAGACGGGAGGCGAAGAAAAAGGAAACGCACAACCTCAGAGACAAAAGGGCAGAGGAGGAGAAGAAACTGTGGAAGGTGAACCTGGAGGCTCAGGGACTGCAGGAGGAGCTCAGGAAGCTGAAGAGGAGGCTCTTCATGATGGTGAGGGACTGCGCCCACAGCCAGGCTGCCCTCAGCAACCAGCACCGGGAGCTGGACCTACTGGGAAGAGAAGAAGTAAGACTGACATCATGAAAACTTCATCTGCATCAAATGTTTAAGGAAACCTCGACATACAGGTGTCTTTTTCCCGTTTTTAGGAAAGGTTGAACTCCTTCTTGCTCCAGCTGACAGAAGAGGGCATGCAGCTCAGGTTAGCCCACCAGCAGCAGCTTTCAGACATAGAAGCAAAACTTCAGGCCCAGAAGTCCAGTCAGACGTCCAACGCTCAGGACCAGCTGACCGAGTGCAGGAGACACTCCTGCGGGGACGTCCAGCAGTACGTCCAGGGCGGTCTCAAAGCGCTGGAGGACAGGTACCACCAGGGGGGTTTCTGCATAAAAACCCAAATATATATAAACTCAGTTAACGCGGTCGTTTGGTTTTTAGGTATGAACCCATCTTGCTGGCGCTGTTGAAGAGGAGAGAGACAACAGCTGGCGCTCTGGTGAAAGCTAAAGATCAGGCGACGGAGCTGAGGGCCAAGATCAGACCCCTGAGGGACCAGATTCAGGAGCTGAAACTGCAGAGGGCTTGTTTGGAGACGAAACTGAGGCTTATTCACCTACAGAGAAACGAGGATGTGAAGCATTACAAGGTAAAAAAAAAAAAAAAAAAATCTAAATAAATATGAGACTGAGGTAGCATTCAGAGTGATTTATAAACAGAAATGCTCCTTTTCAACAATGCTAAAAAAAGGAAAATAAATCCTACTCAATTCAGTGAAGCCATGTTTTCCTTGCAGGAAACAGTTTATTGTCTGGAGGAAAGGCAGCAGAGTGCTGAAAACTGAGTTGGAGATTCAGAAGAGAAAAACCAAAGAGATGGAGGAGCTGAGAGACGTCCTGACCCAGCAGCTCCTGCTTCACAGGTAACAGATCCGACCCAGAACATTTTAAAGTCTCTACAACACTACGGCTAACTAGATTTTTTTTTTTTTTTCTTGCATACAGGACTTCCATTGAGGACCACAATAACAAAGAAGACACAACATAATATATATTTCATAATGAATTAAAGAGAAACGAAGACATTTAATGATTTTTTTTTAACTGCAACAGAATGAATGCCAAAGATTCGCTTAAAGCACTTTAAATAACAGCACACAAGAAAGAGGAACGTTTGTTTTCAGACCGTCTGTAAAGGTGAAGTAGACTTCCGCATGTAGAAGAGTGTTTTGTTATAAATAAAAGCCTTGTGTTTCTTTTAATCTGAGTGCCAGTGATGAGTTAATGTCTGTCTGGAGAGCAGGAATGTCTTGTTCTTATAAGGGCAAGAAGACTGAAGGTAGCAGGACAGTTACCGTTCCCTCCTGAGTAAAAGCAGCACAACAAACTGTTTAATACCTGCGCGTTTAGTGACATGCCAAGGCTTTTTTAACAGGCTTTTACTCAGACTGACTGAAGTGGAAACTTAAGTGAGGTTAATTATAAAATACTGGACATTAAAAGGATTTGTATGACAAAGGTAAACGAAGGTTTGTTTACAAGTTAATACCTAAACTTTATTCAGTAGAAAAAAAGTCCGTGTGGAGATCAATGTCCAAAACCATTTGAATCACGCTTCATTAATCCATTAATAACCAAAAAGGAAATGATGTATTGCAGTAACTATCAGGTAATTAGGTTTGTCCAGACTGAATCATTAAAAAAATTACCTTTGGGTACATAAACTATCCTGTAAACAATGTGACTAGTGCTGGGCAATATGACGATATATATCGTGGGGACGATAGAAAAGTGTGTATCGTGCCATTTCTCTTCTATCGTTTCTAACCTAATTTTATCAATTATTACAGCAAATATGTAATTAAATAACCTGCAATGATAAATTTGATAGAATCATATCTACTTCTACAAAGTAGCCTTTTATGTTTGCACTTTTATTCATGGTTAATGCCTTAAACAGAGTTCTCTTCAACCCTGGTGTTTACTTTATATTGGTTTGCAAACTTTGCACTACAAGGTTACAGATTTCAGAAAGTTGAAAAATAATTTGTTTATTTTTTATAGCTAAACTTCAGTGCAAAAATGTGTTTTTCCTCTCAGAAACTGTTGTGCACTTTAAAAAAAAAAATGTGAAAGCTACTGTACCTCTGTACCTACCTGTTTTTGCTGCACTAAAATGTATGTTTGTGACAGTTCAGCTAAATGTCCTTTCAAAATAAAGTTGAAAAGTAAGCAATGAAATTTTTGTCAAACTTTTCAGAGAATAACTGAAAACATACTTTATTATGGTATATTGTGATATATATCGTTATCGTGATATAAAATAGTCCATATCGTGATATATGATTTTTTCCATATAGCCCAGCACTAAATGTGACAAAAAAAATACTCTGAATGTTCTGCATTGATTCAAATACTAGTTTTCAGTCTACCAGCTGGTTAAAGCTCAGTGTGTACATGAACGTGACATTAGATTCAGGGAAAAAAACATTTTATTTGAGAAAAAAAACCTTGTGTAAAACATTTTAGTATACAAGGAAGAACAGATCTGATAACAAAAATACATATTTTAAGTGCATTGCAAAAAACATTGACAAGATTCTTCAGGCAGTAAGTTACTGAAAGAGTTCCTTACTTTTGGCCTTTCAAAAGAAAACCAGGGAAAAAAAAACACAGTCACTCTCTTTCTGGTATTTACAGTTAGCAGCAAACAGTCTCCCGCTGGTACAGAAGCAAGTTAGAAGAGGCGTGAACTACGGAGGCGAGGTCACGCTGTGGCTTCAGGGTCTGTTGTGCCTTCAGGATCTTCATCGTTGTAAATGTTCTCAGCCTGAAAGCAGAATCAGTGCGTTTCAGATTCAGAACAATGAGGCCTTCTAACCCACTTCCACAGCTACATTTACAGTTATTACAGATATTTGTTTTATAGAATAAAAATGTAGTATCAGCAATAATAAAACACAAACACACCTGTGTCCTCACTTTGCTCTAACTGTATCACTTCAAATGTTAAATCAAAGTTTATGTTCTTGTTTCTCGTTCAAATGTAAGTAATCTGCTGCCATGTGACATTTCCCTGCAAATCTACACTGCCGGGCCAAACCTGGGTTTAACTAAGCGTACGAGTGTCCTATTAGATAATTACTGCATGGGTGATTATCTTTCAACTGGCAACAAGTTATTTAACCCCAACTGGTGCAATGAGTTGCTTCTCATTTCCTAAACAAACATGTCAAAGACTCATCCCTTGGTCGTGGAAAAGATGTTAGTCTGTTTGAGAAGGGTCAAATCATTGGCATCAAGCAAAGAAAACATCTAAGGAGATTGCAGAAACTACCAGAACTGGGTTCAGAACTGTCCAACGCATTATTAAAAACTGGAAGGATAGTGGGGACCCATCGTCTTCCAGGAGGAAATGTGGCCGGAAAATAATCCTCAATGATTGTGATCGGTGATCACTTAAACGTTTGGTGAGATCAAATCAACAGTAGAACTCAGGGCTGTTTAATACTGAAAGTTTAGAGCATTTCCACACCCACAATGCTAAGGGAACTCCAGGGATTGGGACTGAACAGCTGTGGAGCCTTAAGAAAACCACTAATCAGTGAGGCTAACTGGAATAAAAGGCTTCAGTTTAGGGAGCATAAAGATTGGACTCTGGATCAATGGAAGAAGGTCATGTGGTCTGATGAGTCCAGATTGATCTTGTTCCAGAGTGATGCTCCCATCATGCCTAGCGCCTACTCTACCAGCCTGTGGAGGCAGTGTTCTGATCTGGGGTTGCTGCAGTTGGTCAGGTCCAGGTTCAGCAACAGTATGAGCTCAAAGAATGAGGTCAGCTGACTACCTGAATATACTGAACGACCAGATTATTGCATCAATGGATTTGTTCTTCCCTGATGGGACGACCATATTCCAAGATGACAATCCCAGGATTCATCGGGCTCAAAGACTGGTTCAGAGAGCAGGAGACATCATTTTCACACATGGATTGGCCACCAGAGTCCAGACCTGAACCCCATTGAGGATCTTTGGGATGTGCTGGAGATGGTCAGACTCTACCATCATCAATGCAAGAAGCTTGCACGTTGCAGAAGCTTATCCAAACTGCCACAGCGAATGCGTGCCGTAATCAAAGCTAAAGGCGGTCCAACAAAATATCAGGGTATGACCTCTTTTTTGGTGGCGACTTCTTTTTTTTTTGGCCAGTGTATCATTGCCGGCTCTGTCGCATGTTCTCAACTTAGTGAGACACATGAGATCTTGAGAGGAGCCTCACCTTTTGTTAGTTACTGTAATAGGATGTGGGAAAATGTATAATAGTGTGTAGTGTTTAACATGAAACCAAACGCTGGAATTATGTTCTGGTTTTCGGTTGTCAACACAAGCGTTTGTGAAATGTGGTCACAGACTCTTTACCATCTGCCAGACTTGCATGATGTTGTCCTCAGACACGGAGCAGATTACCCAGGGCTCATTGGGGTTCCAGGAGAAGTCAGAGATCTTGGCTGTGTGGCCTCCATGGATAAACTAGTGAAGAAAAGAAAAAACACAATTCTTATGATTTGGCAGTACTGTAGGCGTTTCTACAGAGACACTAAATCTGAGTAGGATTAAATCTTACCAAAAGTTCAGGTGGGCCATCTTCTGCATCCTCAGGTGACTGCTCTTCTCCAATTTTGCTATGAAAGCAGAGACAATAACAAGCATCATGTCAAACACGTGCCCACGTAAAAAGACTTAAGGACATTTGCATCACATTTCAAATGACCAGATTTTATTTTTTTTTTTTTTGACTACATATCTTTAAGAAGTTTAGGTTAAAGCTCAATGAGTGTTTAAATCAGTACACATGTCTACACAGAGGCTAAACTGCAAACCTGAGGTCCCAGACATTGAGGCGACGGTCTGTTCCACTGGATGCCAAAATGGTTTCATTATGCGGTGACCACTGAACCTGAAATGCCCCGGCAGAAAACTTTGATCCAGTTACATCTGCTGACTTCACTGGCCGTACAGATTTTAACTCAGAATAAGCAGCTATTCAAGAGTGCCTAAAAATAAAACATTAAATGTCTTACCTGGAAGATCTCATCTTTGTGCGACTCAAACGAGTGCAGCTTCAGTTTCAGGTTTCTCAGGTCCCAAAGAGCCACAGTCTGCAGGCAGGAAAGAGATATTAGACAGATTTGATTTTATCTCTACGAAACACTGCAGCTCCAAACCTTAGACGTCAGGATGCATATCAAAGACTTTCAAATTGTCACATCAGAGCTAAAAACCCATGCTGTTAATGAAACTGTGACTGAATACTGCGTTACCTTGTCTGCTGAGCCGGTGGCAAGAATGAACTCACTGTAGGGGTTAAAGGACAAACAGTTGACCTCTGCTGCGTGGGCATCGACAGCATGACTGGGTTTAGAGGGATTGTTGGAGCGGGTATCCCAACTAAAACAGAAAGAGGCAAAGTGACTATCAACTCTTTGTGCAACTGAAAAATATTGTAAAAGACAAAATAACTTTGAATGTGAACATCAAATGCATCTTTGTTGAGATTCTCACATCATAAGCTTTTGGTCATCTGCTACAGATCCGAAGAGTGATTCATGAAGCAGATGCCATGAGACGTCTTCCACCACGGCAGTGTGGCCGTTGAAGATTGTCTTTGCATCCACTGCCTTACTCTCTTTCGGCACAGCACTTATGTCCCACAGACAGATCGTCTACATGAGAGTGAAATGAAAAATTGTTACTTAAAATATCATGAAAATACAGCATAAGCTTGCATGAAAAAAAAAGACTGAATAAACATGTGAAGATGGTGTTCATTATCAAATAAGGATTATTTTTTTCCCCCTTCCTTCTTCTTACGTGGTCATCTGATGCACTAAGCAGAGAACCTGACAAATTTGAATTCCAGGAGAGACCATAACCTTCTTTCTGGTGGCCTCGGAGACGCAAATCAGGGCGACATTCTGAAACATCTACGGACAGCACGAGAAATTCAGGACAGTCTCTTAAATATACATCCATGATACCAATGTGCCTTATTCTGTGGTGACTTGAAGAGCCTGTGATTTTCAGTACCTGGCTTGGAGGGGTGCTTCGTGTAATCAAATACCAGGACGTCTGAGGTAGGGGTCTTTGTGGCAATGATACATGGGTTCTGGGGCATGTATCGAGCACGGTTCACTTCTCCTTCATGGTTGATCTTGATTTCCACCTCAATCTTCCCACTTACTGAGCCAAAGCCTCCAAACTCTTGAGGGATACATTCACTTAATAGTTACAATGTGAAGGCAAAGCACCATCATTCATAACTCTGCTTCAAATCAGATTACATAATAGAACATAACATCTAGAATAAACATTTATTATATTTATTATGCACGAGTGTCCAACCTCCTTTTTCACTGTCGTATTGTGAAGCATCAAACTGGGCATCATCATTAGGCAGCTGGACACTTGCAATAATCAAGTGGTTCTGCTCATCAGACGTATGAGTGCCCAGCACCAGCCGATGAACGCTGTAGTCTTTCCCCTCTGGTCTAGAGTAAATAAAAAGAATACAAATTTATATTAATACAAATGAGAGTGCAGGGGTGCACGTGCATATAAAGACCAATGTAGGTGTCCACCTGGAAATGTCAGGCAGCCACTGAGCAGTGAGGCTGGGCCACTCCAAGGCATGGGTCATAACCAGATCATACAGAAACGGGGTGTTTTTCTTCCAGATCTTGTATTCCTCGTTGATGACCCTCTCCTCCACAGCATCATCATAGGGACCGGCTGCAGTAAAAACAGTGGCAACAAAAATGGCGTTTTTTACATGCAAACACTGGCGAGATCTGTATCACAATGCGACATCCTCAGTGCTCGTTTATTTTAGCCAAATACAGCAACTGCGCACGGAAAAGGCCGTGTTACCGCCATGTTACTTCTACTGCGTGTAAAGATGACGGTTCGTTACTGTCGAGTGCTGATGAAACGAGCAAACACCGAGCGTTTATTCAGGTTGTGCTATTAAAGCTCGGGTTCAGCCCGTTAGCCTGTTAGCTAGCCGTGATGTTTTTAATGATATCAAGACGTTATTTACCCTCCTTGTCCGCCATCGTATGTATCCTCGGTTGGGCGACAAAGAGCGCAGACTCGAAGTAAAACAAATAGCACGGTTAAAAGTCGTGCCACCACGCTGCCGGTGCAGCTTCAACCATGCTAACAGTGCTAACTGAGTAGCCCACGGAGGCACGAGCGCATTCGCGCGCTAAGTACAAGCGACGAAACGCGATATCACCAATCACAGCACAGCAGCTTCCGCTCACGTGACCACCGATGACCCCGGGCATTGTTGCCTGCGATGTTTACCGTATTTGTACGATAGTTGTGACCTATTTACGATGTACGCTTTTGTTTATTTACATTGTCATGCCAGTTACACAAAATAACTGTGGGTCTGCAGTAAATTGTCCACCAATAATTTTAGTAAACTGTAATTTATACAGTTTGTTAGATTTTTATAATGGTAAAATTGCTATATAGGCTATTTTATGCACTGTCTATAATAATGTGTTATTGATGCAGATCCCAAACCATGTCAGAATGTAAATTTGGTACATACAACAATTTTCCTTAAAATATGATAATTTTCAGCTGCTGATATTAGGGCTAGCATCCTGATATCAAACGTGAAAATGTTTTAAGTCTTGTTGTATACACAAATAAAAAACATTGGGTCTTTGTCATTTTCATGTTGACATTACACCAAAAATGCACCTAAAATCAAATTTTTAAGATGTCACTTTGTCTGTGATTTTAAAAAGTTCTGTAATTTGTTTTTTTTTTCTTTTTTACAAAAACAGATAAAACATGGTTTATTCTTCAACATTCAAACAAAATTCTGAACTACTGATGGGGAAATGACACAGTGAAACATGAAGATTGGCGAGGGTTGCAGGATGGGAAATAAAGAAATATCACACTGTCACTTTAAAATTATTTTATTTTGACACAAACTATTGTATATCATAAAAGAGCATGAAAAATCATGCTGGGACAGTGCATTAAAAAATAAAGTTGTTATATGTTCATGGAACTGCAATAACCAAAGGACTAAACACAGAGGTTCAATCATTTATCATTTGAATAAAGTACATCTCATCTAATCTAATTTGTTACACTTAGTCATTAGTCATAGTCTTTTATAGTCATTTGTTACATCTGCCTACCCATGGGCAGAATATCCGGCCACATGGCCTATAGGTTTGCACAGAGAGCTTTTGAAGCCCATTTTTTTCTCTAATTCTGTGGGGCCATGTTGCAAAGATGTGGAACCAGCAGTGCTGAGAGGCTGACTGTTACATGTCCACCAGTTAGCTGTTTTTAGCTAATTACTTTAGCTACATTACTTAATATTAATTTATTTTCATTTTGTCTGAACATCCTCATTTCAAGTGTTGCTTCCAGAAAATGATCCTGAACAAAAGAAGCGCTGCTGGGCTCATGAGCCAGCCCTACCACTTTCTAATAGAGCATGTTCAGCATCCTTGTTGTTATTCAGAAAACTGACATTTGTAAATAATAGCTAATAAAGTTACCCAAGGTATTTTATATGAGGTGTGGGTAGGCCTCAATGCACTCTTTCCTGACACAAATGCAACATGTAATTGTTCAGACATCTATAAAATACATGTTACATGATCGATTGTCTGCTGAAATAGTGGAAGCCATAGCAGAGAGGGGCGTATGTCTGTAAACTCCTGGAAGAATGTGAGTTCCGCACGCCTACATGTCATATTTCGCGGTACTCGGGTAGCCCCTACTGAACCCGTTTCAGCTTTGTGAAGGGGAGGAAACAGAAAAATACTCAGATTATGTGGAAATAAACCTGTTTCCAACCAAGTTAAGTTCACGGACTCTGAGTATGAGTTACCTCGGTTTCTGAAACCGGCATAACTGAACCCTCTTGCTCCGGTAAAGTAACTTCGCTTAGTGAAATGGAAAACTCCCCGAGTTCAGCTTCAACATACTTTCAAGTTTCTACTTAACCTGCTTTCTGAAACAGACCCCTAATTGTACGTTCATGTACTCTCAGTTGCTATAGAGTAAATGCATACACAGCTCATTCGATAATAATCCCACATAAATGCAGTTAAAGTTATGTATTTATCAAGTACTTTTACTCATACCATGAATTTTTACAATTAGTTTGCACGTGTGGCTTGTATTTTTGTTTCCCCAGTAATGTCATATTAAATAAACCAAAAAATTCGTAAAAACTGGAAAAAACCTAATCATAAGTGACCCCCCAATCCAGATAATTTATTGAATTATGTGCCTTATAAAATTATATTTTGCAAATATTAACAAATAAGTCAGATTATTTATGTAAAGACTTATTTACAATCTAAACAAAATTAACTCCACACTGTCGGGGTAATAAACTGAATTGTTTAACATATCATTTTAGGAGTATTTGTCGTACACGTGAAATATTTCATTTCTACTGTAAACGTACTCATAGAAGTTGACAACATACCTTTTCTTGTTGGCTATTGGTCAACTGTAAGAGCCTGTTCAACATGATGATATCTGATTGGACAGTCGCTATAAACTCATCGTTGATTGGCTGGAGACGCGGCGGGCTGTTAAAACGTGTTGTCTCGCTAGTAGCCTCGAACCAACTACGTAGCTCGTCCTGTTGTGTTGAACGTAAACTTAGCGGCTTCAAGCCGTCATCATGTCGGCGCCAGACATGTCTGGAGTGCTGAGCATCCTCCGGTCGCTGTACCGACACACCCAGACGCTGGAGGAGTTTGCGGACGGTCTCGTCTTCAGAGAGGGACGGAGGGCGCTTCTCGTAGAGCAGTCAGACACAAACCGCTTCAAATCCTTCGTCAGGAGTGTTTTTGTGTGCTTTGACAAGGAGCTTCAGCAAGTTCCAAGCTGCAACCAGGTAAAAATCATGTCAGCTTGGGAGATATAACTAAAAAAAAACACTTATTATAATATAATAGCATGTTATGTAGCTAACGTTTGCTGCCAGGATAAATGATTACTGAAATTTAACACTTAAACCGTGATGTGTTACAGCTACGCTAACCAAGAATTTTCTTTTTTTCGTCATTCACATGATACTTTGATGCTTTCCTGATGTAAAAATGCAAAGTCATACAGCTGAACCCAGAAGTTTAGATGGCTACTCAGTCAGGAAGAAGCCACCACATAGTCAAAACAACACAGATAAACCAGATTACAGTTTGAAAATGGACAACAAAGTCAATGTTTTGGAGTGACCTGATCCCTGATCTCAGTCTTGAAGTCTAGAAAAGTTGTGGGCAGAGCTGAAAAGGTTTGAGTGAGCAGGACGACCTGCAAACCTGACTCAGTTCCTCCGGTTCTGCCAGGATGAACGGACCAAAATTCCAGTAAATTATTGTAAGAAGCTCGTGGAAGGAAACACTAGTTAAACAGTTTAAAGGCAACGCTGCCAAATACTAAGGAAATGTATGTTAAAAAAAAAAAAAAAAAGAGGAAATCTCTTTTCTCATAATTCTAGGATTTAGCAAATAGAAATCATTTTGGTAATCCTAACTGACCCAAAACAGGAAAAGTTCAGTTTAATTTTATGTCACAGTGAGAATAAAATAAAGGTTATGTATCCTTTTAGACGTTTAGTTTCAACTGCATGTCGTAAATGACCAACTATAATGTTAATGTCATGTATCTTGTGCTTCTTATAGATTTGCACACTCCAAGAACTCCTAGCTTTTGTTCTTAACAGTCTGAAAAGAAAAAAGAAAAGAAATGTCCTGGCAAATGGCTATAATTACCTGACACTGGCACACGAGGATCGAGATGCAGACCACTTCAAATTCCAGGGGGATGTAACTCAAAGCGCTGCCTACATCCACGGCAGTGACTTGTGGAAGAAAGTCACGATGCGTCTCGGTACCGACATCACACGGTACCTGCTGGAGAGCTGCTCTGTGTTTGTGGCAGCCCCTCCTTCATGTGCTTTCCAGGTATGTGGCGTACCTGTGTATGACAGGGTGTCCGCTGCGACGAGCGGATTTCACCTCCAACGTCGATTTAGGAAAGTCGGATGCTCTCAGTTTGGAAGGAATCGAGGATCAGTGATCCACACTGTTGAGAATCCTGCCTGTAAGCAGGAAGAAGAGGAGAAGGGATGAAAGACTGAATAAGAGGAAAAGAAAGAGAGAACCTGATCGTGTGGACGGGGCGAGTGTGACAGGTTCTGAGAGAAAGAGGAAACAGCTCGGACACCAACACAAAGAGGAAATCCAACAGGTCTGCTGCGAAACAGAAGGACAAGCTACATTTGTTGAATCAACGCTGATGAAGAAAGTTGGTGAAAATAGCACGACTGGTTTCAAACAGCCTGTTGACACGTCAGCAGCCGTGGTTCCTCCGGAGGCCGGGCCCAGTTGGAGAGCAGGGATCTTTCCCACTTTCCCAGGCTCTCAGGGTTTCATCCGGACGCTGGGATTCCTGTATGGAGGCAGAGGCATGCAGGGCTTCCTTCTCAACAGGAAGAAGACAACTGCTGATGGATCCAGAAGATTACAAGGGAAAGATTTGATACGGATGGTCTTCTTTGAGGGTCCAGCTTATTCAAACGGGCCGGAAAGGAAAGCAAAGAAACTCCCCCGGCGGTTTTTTAACATGGTTAAACTGTTCAGTCAGCTGTTGCAGCAACACAGGAAATGTCCGTACAGGAACATTCTGCAGAAAATGTGTCCAGTAATCGAGGAAGGACAGGGGGAATTAAACTCCCTCTTATTGAGGCACTGTGCTCCTCACCGGGTTTACCTGTTTGTGCGGGAATGCCTCTCTTATGTGATCCCTCAAGAGTTGTGGGGCTCGGACCAGAACAGACTTAATTTCTTCATCAGAGTCAGAGGCTTCCTGCACAGCGGCAAGTTTGAGCGGCTCTCATTAGCAGAACTGATGTGGAAGATGAAGGTGAATGACTGCGACTGGTTAAAGATCAGTAAAACCGGTGAGATTCTTTCCTCCTTTTGTTTACTATGTGTTGTTTTTTTTTTTTCCTCTAATCAGATCTTTTCATCATAGGCCGCTTTCCTCCCAGCGAGCTTGCATACCGGACTCAGATCTTGGGGCGGTTCTTTGCTTGGCTTCTGGACGGGTACGTTGTAGGTCTAGTTCGAGCCTGTTTCTACGCCACCGAGAGCGTGGGGCAGAAAAACGCCGTCAGGTTCTACAGACATGAAGTTTGGACAAAACTTCAAGATTTGGCTTTCAGGTACATATGACATCAGTCCTCAGAGACAGTTTTCCTACAGATATGATTAATCATCTTACAGATATTTTTTTTTTTTTTGTCATCACAGAGGTCACCTGTCTAAAGGCCAGATGGAGGAGTTGACTCCAGCACAGGTGGCGTCTCTGCCCAAAGGGACGGTCATCTCCCGTCTTCGTTTCATTCCCAAGGCTGATGGCATGAGGCCGATCACACGAGTCATAGGAGCAGATGCAAAAACAAGAGTACGATCCTGTTTTAATCAGTGAATCCAATACATGCTGTATGCATTTGATTTTTTTTAAATATGATTTCTGCCGCAGCTCTATCGGGGGCGCGTCCAGGACTTGCTGGACATGCTGCGGGCTTGTGTTCGCTCCACTCCGTCTCTCCTGGGCTCCACAGTTTGGGGGATGACGGATATCCACAAGGTGTTGTCCTGTCTGGGCTCAGCCCAGAAGGACAAACCACAACCCCTTTATTTTGCTAAGGTCAGTTAACTATTCATTGTTTTGGGTTTTAGATAAGGCTCTGCATTTGTGATGTTTTATTTAATTGAAAGATAATATTTCAACAGACCAAAGGCTTTACATATTCATTGTTTGTGCTTCTTATCTGTGTTTAAGGTGGACGTGAGTGGAGCGTATGAGAGCCTGCCACATGACAAACTCATGGAGGTGATTAGCCAGGGCCTGTCACCTGTCCAGGATGAACTCTTTACTGTCCGCCGCTTATGCCAAGATCTGGCTGGATTCCCACGAAGGCCTTAAAAAGTCGTTTGTCAGACAGGTACCATCTTTACACCCAACTGGACCTTCTTGCTGTGAAGTGTCGGTGCCCTAACCCTAACCCTGCTCTGCTCTTTTTGTTGACAGGCAGATTTCCTGAAGGGCAACATGGGATCCACCAACATGAAGGGTTTTTTGATGTCACTGCAGAAAAGTGGCAAAATCAATCACGCCATCCTGGTAGAGCAGGTAAATATATGATAAAATCCCCCAATTTTATTTATTTTTTTTTTCTTCACGTTTGAACATTTCATCACCTTTTCATACGACAGCACTTCTGCTCAGACCTTCACGGCAGGGAAGCGTTGGAGATCTTTACACAAATGCTGACCAGCAGCGTTGTTCAGTTTGGGAAGAAGTAAGTTCTGCATCTCCTTCCATGTCACGCAGCTCCTAAATGGAGTGGCACATTTCCACTTCCAGTATTTTGATTTTGGACCTCCTTTCTTCTGCTGCAGGACGTACCGTCAGTGCCGAGGGATTCCTCAGGGCTCGGTGGTGTCCAGTCTGCTCTGCTGCCTTTGCTACGGCCACATGGAGAACGTCCTGTTCAAAGACTTCATAGGAAACAAAGGGTACAGTTTATAAAGATGTCATAACACATGAGCACCAGAAGAGAGCAGTCTCTGTCTATGTATAACTCCTTTTTTTTTTTTTTTTTAACTGTGTATTATTTTGTTCTCTCTGTAGGTGTTTGATGAGACTGGTGGATGACTTCCTTCTTATTACCCCGGACCAACACGAGGCACAAACCTTTCTCAAGTACGACACACATTCAGCTCTAAAAAGCACTTTTCCAACATTTGCTTCCTTTCATGAACTATATTATGGTTTGTTTTGAAATCAAGTTGTCAACGATTATTTATTAATAAAGGAATTTGAACTTTGCATGTAGGATCTTGTTGAACGGAGTGCCTCAGTATGGTCTGGTGGTCAACCCTCAGAAGGTGGTGGTCAACTTTCCAGTTTTAGATGTGGGCTCCTGCCCCGGCATTCGCGTACTGCCCCCCCGCTGCCTCTTCCCCTGGTGCGGTCTGCTGCTGGACACCCACTCACTGGACGTCTATAAAGACTATTCCAGGTAAACATCTCAGCTGTAATCACACAGCGGATTATTACTCCAAACGAGAAGTCGCCAGGCTTTTTGTCCGTCTTTATAGTTTCTTGTAAACTGAGTGGCGCCTTCTCCCTGTACTTTACACCTGCTCATAAACGACTCTCTGTCCGCTGTGCACAATTAGAATTCTTCCATAAAAACCAGTAAACATTGTAAATTTGTCGAGATTTGAAGCGTTGATTTGTGTTCCTCAGTTCTGAAGCAGGTTCAGATAAAGCATTTAACTCTCCTCTCCAACAGCTACGCAGGTCTGTCGCTGCGCTACAGCCTCACTCTGGGCTCGTTCCACTCAGCAGGACAGCAGATGAAGAGGAAGCTGATGGCCATCCTTAGACTCAAATGCCACGCTCTCTTCTTGGACTTGAAGGTTAGGGCGGAGAGATTTCAAGCGTCCCTAAAACGGCGTCACTGCTCAGCATTAACTTGATCGTACAGGAAATTACAGTCAGTAAAAGATTTGGAGGCTCAGTTTGAGCCGATAGAAGGCTGCATACCTGAAGACAATTTAGCTTTTTTCTCTCATTATGTATTGATAAGGGAACCCGTAGCCAACAAAAATACATACTGTTAATTCAAGTCTCATGGTAAAACTTTCACTATTTTAGATATTTCTCTCTCAATGACACAAAAAAAGGCAATTAAAAGAAGGAATCAACCATGTGGACTTTAAAAAAGCTTTTAATAGAAAAGAACATTTGAAATATCAACATAATGTTCATGTGCTGCACAACCTACAAGTCCATTTCCAGAGAAGAAGTCACATGGGCTCAGGAACACACCTGGAAGTCAGTCTGAGATCGCCAGGTACAGGTTCGGGCTGTCACGAGCAGGAGCAGCTACATAAGAACATGGTTCAGAAATGCCGCTGTCTTTTTAGGGCCAAATTATTGCAAATACACTTGGCTAATTTAGAAAACTGTCCAGTGCTCAGATGAATCAACATTTAACGTTCTTTTAAAGCCGTCTGGACTCTTAACGGGCCTGCAGTCCAGACCATAAACCAGCTCAAAACCTTTGTATATACCTTTGATTTTTAATATGCAGTACTTATTTAACTGTCTTCTTAATTTTAGTAACATATTTTAACCTGCTTCTTGAATAATTATAATCTCTTTTGAGCTTGATGTTTGAAGATTTAAATGAAACATTTTGGCACATCATGAAATGAAAAGAAGTACCCAGAACAGCTAAACGAATCCTGCACCAGACAAACTCCAGCAACTGCTCTCCTTCATAAAAGAACAATAAGTGCTACTCGGTGGTAAACAGTACCACGCTTTTTTTTTTAGAGAAATTTTGATTTTGAAATTTTCTGTGAAGATGAGCGGACCTAAGAAAAGTAAAGTGGATAGAGAATATGGAGTCTTTAATAAGGAGTGGAAAACTAACACCGTTCAGCTACTCTGCCTGATATACAAAGAGACTGTCGAGGTTTTTAAAGAATATAATAAGTTTGCCACAAAGCGTGCTAATAAGTTTTAGCGCTAGAGACGTTGAATAGAACGAGCGCATCTGCATCTCCTACTGTTTTTGAAATAAAGACCGTCAGGAGGAGAGTAGTGATGATGATGATGATGACAGATAACAAAACTTTCAGTGCTTTTAAATAGTAACTGTTAGTAACAAAAAAGATGTGTTTCATTTATTTAATCTTCTATGTTTTAAGTTATTTCAATAAAGAGCTTAGTAATGTGGGGCTTCAAAGACAGATATATTGTAATGCTTTTGTTCATTTTCAACTGATACTAAAGCATGTTTCTACATCATTATATATTTTTTCTTCCTATGTGGTGGGTCACCAAAACCCTCCATCCATCTGCTCCTGGTCGGGCCCTTGTAGAACCCATTGTGGCCCACTAGTTAAATAGTTTGCCCACTCCTGATCTACAGTAACAATTTGATAAATGGTAGTAATGTGGAGTAGCAAATGTGTGCAGGAAGAAAAGTTATAAAGTTCATGAACAATAATGCAACACTAGTAAATATCTTACAGTAAATGTCCTGCGCAGACAAACCAATGACTCTGTTCCCTCTTCCACTTTTTGAATTTTCCTTCTCAGCTCAATTCTCTTGAGGCAGTTTACAAGAACATCTACAAGCTGGTGCTGCTGCACGCAGGCAGGTAACTACAGAGAGCTCACATGTGATGTCTTTGTCTGCTAAACTCATGAATTTTAAGATGTTTGTGGCCATTAGGGCCCCTGGCGCTGATGAGATACTACACAAATCAGTAACTTCACACATGCCTGACTTTTATCCTCTGGCATGTTTGCTCGCTGGCCTTGATTCATGAATAACCCTGATAAGATAATACCGCTATTAAATTAAAGATTTCTGTCCGTTAATACCTGCTCACTCAATACTTGAACCGGGAAATAATCGTTCTGCTGTTTTATTTCTGAATGTGAATATTTAAAGAGGGTTTGGCCTCTTCTTTCTTTCTTTCTTTTTTTTTCTTCTTTCAGGTTCCACGTATGTGTCCAAAGTTTGCCCTTTGGTCAGACTGTTGCTAAGAACCCAGTCTACTTCCTGAAGATGATATGGGACATGGCCCAGTACGCCAATAAGCTCATCAGGCGCAGCAACAAAGGCAGCATTTTCATTTTATAGTTCTGAAGAAAGGATTAACTGAAGAACTTGATTTCATATTTATTTTTTCCTCTTTCCTTTTTTATTCTCCAGGAATGGTTTTAGGTGGTAAAGGCCAGACGGGCGTCGTGCAGTACGAAGCAGTGGAGCTGCTTTTCTGCCTGTCCTTCCTGCTGGTGCTGTCACAACAACGCCTGCTCTATAAAGACCTGCTGACGCATCTACACAAACGTCTGTAGTCAATTATTCCCAGCATGCTTAGTGCTTGTGCATCAGGAATGGCTTCTCTGCTCTTCTGTGTTTGTATCGTGTCTTTCTAACATCTCTCTCCCTTTGCTCTAAACGTACTTTTTACCAATTGGTAGTTTTTGGTCGTCCGGGTATTTCAGAACTTAACCCGGCACATTTCTTTCATCTGCTTCTTTGAGAAAACCTTTAAACCACTCCTCTTCTTCACCGGCGCAGCGGCGGTGAGCGTTCAGATCGGCATTGACGTCAGCGGCAGCCAATGAGTTACTGTTTGTAGTTTCTTTGACATCAGTGTTGCTAGGTTACCGTTGTACCTGCCTGAGGCGGCGCCCGTCGAGCATCACGTTCCCCTGGACCACCTCATCATAAACGTTCCCGGAGCGGCGCTTAATGCTCCACTACAGCTGGCCGTGCCAGAAAAAAACCATCCATAAATGATGAATAAAACACTTCCACTGCACGGTTATGTGGAATGTGGACTTTGTAATAGTTTCACCCAAGTCAGCAAACCTAAATGTGTTTTTTATGTATGAATAAGTTACTTTATTGCCACCCTCTGGTTTTACGGCTTCAATGGATGAACCGGCCAGTTCGCCACCAAAGAAGGAGAATAAATAAATCGAATTAAGAAAGTGTTTTTTTGTCCTGTCGGCAGGGAAACGCAGTTTGGGGCGACTTCTCGGGGATCTGAGGCTGGCCAGGGTCCGACAGGCTGCGAACCCGAGGACTCCCCCCCCCGACTTCTTGTCTATCCTGATGTAGGCCACCAGCCGGACTGGTTTACACGCCACAGCGAAACTAAATATTAGAAGGTGATTGGCTCAAATAAGTCTCCACGCCAGCTTATCCAATGGATTTGACATACAGTCATGGAAAAAATTATTAGACCACCATTTTTTCTTCACTTTCTTGTTCATTTTAATACCTGGTACCACTAAACGTCATCATGTGACTAAAACAGACAGAAAAGAAAACACTTTTTGGCAGTACAACGCCATAGCTATTGATGTAAAAACTTAAGTGATTTAGGTTATAATCAAGAAAACCATGGAAAATGGTAAGATATCAGCTCTTAAATAAAACTCTTATGAGCAATCTTTGTGGTTATCGTTATGTTTGTCCAAACAAATGTACCTTTAGTTGTACCAGGCATTAAAATGAACAAGAAACTGAAGAAATCAAGGGTGGTCTAATAATTTTTTCCATGACTGTACTTCCTGTCAAAGTTAAAAGATCCCCCTTCTCAGGAATACACACAGTGACATAAACCTCTTAATGCCAGAAACTTTAAACATTTTTATTTTTTTTATTTGTTTGCGATATTTGAGATGCAACAGAAACTAAAACACAAAACTGACTGTCAGCCAGTTTAAAACGCATCAACCACCCAACCCCCCCCCCCCCCCCCCCCTGCAAATAGATCAATAAAGATGAAAATTTTAGAGATAAGCCAGCTTCTATAATTAAGCCAGTGTCATCCCTCAGTTATACGTCTCTGTGGACTTTGATTTACATCTTTGTGGTAGTTTTCCACAAACAGGCCGTGATGTCACTTTGAAAATAGGTTAGATGCAGATAAATGCACATAAACACAGTAGGTCAAATGATTTTTTTCTACAAGATGATTTTACATTACACTGATGTGCTTTTATAAATATCTGCTGTTGGCAGCTTTAGCTCCCGTGGTGTGATGTCTCTCTGACGTTTGAATAAGTGTGTAAACAACATCAGTGTTAGAATGTAATCTGTATCGACTCATCCATCCATCTGTTATCTAAACCCGTTTCATCCTCTGCAGGGTCACGGGGATCTGCTGGAGTCTATCTCAGCTCTCTTCAGGTGAAAGGCAGGGGTTCACCTGGACAGGTCACCGGTCCATCACAAGGCCACATATAAACAAACAATCACTCCTACTATTACCTGACTGTCATTTTAAGGCCTTTTTCTGAATTTTACTGTGAAATAAAAATGTTTTTGTGACATGTTTAGTCTAATAAATCTTTATAATGTAAATATCAGAACCCAAAGGAGGAGATCTGTAGTGCAAGTAGAAGAGCAAATGGAACTGAGATGAAAAAGAAAATGATGAACCCAGTAGAAGTTTTTAGTTCAGGCTCATTGATTCCTCTGTTCTTGTGTTTCCACTTCAAAGCCACCGTTGCTGTAGGGGTTTAGTTCCACCTGAGCAGGTGGTGCTTTGGCTCGACAGATCAGTCTGTAGACGGCCACTAGAGGGATGGAAACCACCGGCAGAGTCGAGAGGAGGATGATTATGGCGAACACCCAGCCTGGGTATGGCTTCACCTCTAACTGAGGAAATAGTTCCTAAGGAGAAAGACAGACGTACAAAGAGTTAAAAGAAGTTATTTACTGATTTCTTAGCTGTAAAGCTTTCTAAGATCTTTGCACAGAAGTCTGAACTTTCTGGTTTGCTTGCAAAATGTCTTCATTTCTCTGTGCAACACAACTTTTCTAAAGGACGTCTCTGCTGGTAAATGTCCCCATACTGGAGTTCAGCCAGCTAGTTAAACCCAACACACATTCATAGCTCGATTCTTTGTCAGCAGGTAGTTAAGGTGTTCATTTATCTTGCTTACATAAGCTGGATTCCAGGTAGGATACGTTGGATACTTCTGAACCTGGATGGCCACGTAGGCGATCAGCACCACGAAGAGCATCACCGGACTGATGACCATCCAGCAGGCCTTCCAGAAGATGTTGGGCCTCCTCCCAGTCATGAAATAGATGTCGTCGCTGAAACTGTCAGAGGACACGGACATTTTTCATTAAAACCGTACATGACTTTCAACAGACGACAGGGTTTCATGTAAGAAGGTGGAGAGGGAAGGGGTGAAATGTTACTTTTTCATTCCGTGGACGTAAACCACTCCGATAATCTCAAAGAAAGCCACAATGAGCAGAGGCACCGAGCCCACGTAGCTGTTAAAGACTTCCAGCCAGTAGTTTCCCGAGCCCAGCGTGAAGATGAGCGCCAGCGAGAAGCACATCAAGCAGACGATCGCTGGAGAGGCGAGGAAAAAAAACTGTAAAGGGAATTCAAACTGAACCAGTTCAGGATGATCTGCAGGTACCTGTCACAATCTCATGAGGGATCCACTTGGGCACCAGTTTGAGGTCTTTGATGGGCGTGAGGACACCCTCGATGTTGCCAAACATGGATGAGAGACCCAAGCTGAAGAGCATGATAAAGAACAGTATGGCCCAAACCTGTGAGCCCGGCATCGATATCACGGCTTCTGTGAACACGATGAAGGCCAGGCCAGTGCCCGAAGCACTCTGAGGGAGGAAGTCCAAAAGAGAGGCAACATCACTGCGAGAAGGCCATTACTTTCTTACATGTCCTACAACAACAAGAAGGATGGTCAGATGTCTTTTAAAGTTGCTGTACCTGGTCAAGGAATGTCTGTAGGTCACACTCCCTCAGGGACAAAGTCGAGATTTGTTCTGGGAACGAACTATTTAAATACTCAACCCACTGACCATAGTTGTCTAATGTGATGTTCTGGTCTGAAATCTCAAAGTGGTTGGACAGAGTCAGGATGTTTCTGCAGATGAGATTAGAGGAATAACATTTAACAGTGATACAACGGGTTTTCTAGGCTCCGAAAATAGATATTCAGATGCATACTGTTCTCGACAGGAGTTGAAGGCATTGTTGGCTTTGAACCCCAAAATGGAAAAAATGGGAATGGAGGCGTAGAGAGACGTGGCACTGTTTACTAATCCCACAACAAGGGTATCCCTCTCACAGTCGTTCCTGAAAAACACGGAGAAAAAAAGAGAAAGTTGGGGCTTTGTAATAACCGAACCCAAACAGGCGGCCTTTCGGTCTTTACTTCTCTTCGTTGTAGCTGGAGAACGCTATGAGACCTCCAAACGCCACCGAAAGAGAGAAGAAGATCTGAGTCGCAGCATCCAGCCACACCTGTGGATTCTTCAGGATCTCCCACTGGAGCAAGGAGGAGAAGAAACCAGTAAAACTATCAGATGTGTCTGGGACTCCAGTTACAACCAACGCTGCATGCAAAAGTGTTAATCACACAAACTCACATCAGGAGTGAAGAGGTACAGCAACCCATCTGTAGCTCCAGGCAGAGTGATGGCCCGGACCAGGAAGATGGTCAGAACCAAGTAAGGGAACGTGGCCGTCACATAAACAGCCTGAAAAGATACAAGAAAGCAAGAAGAGGAAGATAAATTGTTGTTTAAATACAATAATTCCTCATCAGTACGGAGCGCTGACCTTTCCCATGGATTCGATGCCTTTGATGAAGCAAACGTAGACCACCAGCCAGGCGGAGACCAGACAGACCACCATCCACCACTGCAGGGAGTTACTGGTCTCAATGTTCGGTGTGATGTTCAGGGTCTCACGGTACCAGAAGTAATTCACTGGAGTGCTCTTCTCACACTCCACATTGTAACCTGGATTAAAAAATACCATCAAAAATGTGATGTTGTGGTTCAAAAATGTACTTACTTCAGGTTAATTTAATTACTCTAGATCCATCCAACAACTTCCTCTGTACTTGACTGCATGTTTAATGTGTTTCTGAAGTGATTGCCAAATAAAAATGTCTGACATGACACCATAATCTGACTTTGAGTGTCGACTCTTGAAAAAAAGGGTATGATATGTGTAATAATAAAAAAGTGGTATTATAGGTATCCAGTATTATAGGATTCCTTCACATTTGTGAAAAGACTGTTTGTCATGAATGGGTGGGAGGTGCAGAAAGGCATGGAAAGCCAAGACACCAAGTTAAAATCTATCAGTAATTTTGAAAGCAATAGTCCAGTAACACGTTGTCAGTGCAAATCAATATCAGCTGGTCCAGTCTAAGCTGGTGGGAATGATGGGTAGAAGAAAAGAGCTCTCAAGACCTTTGCAACCTTTGTGTTGTTGCAAACATACTGATGGCCCTGGCTACGGGAGGATTTCTAAACCTCTGAATGTTCCAGCACTGTCGAGGCCATAATCTGGAAGTGGAGAAGCAAAGACCAGGTGCTACTCAGAAGATTTATGACTGTGGAGGGAAAATAATTGTCAGAAGAGATCTATCTTAGGGAGAGCTTCAGAAATACCTGGAATTATAAAGTACAAGTAATACACTCTGCCATGCGCATGCATGCTCAACATGCAAGACTCCATTGCTGAAGGAAAAACATACTGAGGCTCATTTTAAAGTTGGCTGCACAATATTTGGACAAGCTTTTTAAATACTGGGAGGATAAAGTCTGGATCAGATGAGACCAAACTTGAACTCTTTGGATGCAGCTCATCCTCCCAAAAACACCAGCAGTGAAGCTTGGAGGTGAAGACATCACAGGCTGTTCTTCACCGTACAATAGTTGCAAACTTTAAATAATTGAATGAAAGATGAATAGAAAAATGTACAGAGGTATTCTTGACAAAAAATCTGCTGCCATCTACAAGGATGAACCTTCCAGATTTCTCCATACAGGAGGCGTCTTGAAACCATCACTACCAACAAAGGCTTTTGTACAAAGTATTAAATACATTTCAGTGTAAATGTTAAATACTTTTCCTTGTGTCATTTCACATTATTACACACACTTGTTCTATCTGCTGTTTATACAATTATGAAAGAAATCTTTACTCCTTCGTAGCCTGTCAATCACCGAGATAAGTATAAATATTTTCAAATGTGGTGCAATATTATTATTATTATTACTTTTATTTAAACTCAGAGATACATTGAGGTAGAGACCTCATTTACAATGCAGCAGAGTGAGACAACCAAAATAAAAATAAGGGCACTTAGACACAAAAAAGGCCAAATAGAAACTTATATAAAAGTGATGACAAGAATAAAAAAAACACAATAAAATTACAATTATTTTACAATATACAATGACACAATATACCTTTGTGTCATAAAGCAATTATGTTCCTTATCTTACCTGAATTACTAGCCTTAAAAAGTAACTACTGATCTGACTACTGACTGTTTTTTTTTTCTTCATTATGATTGCACATGTTGCATTAAACTCTTGTTAGAAGTCATTCCTCTTGATACTGACACACAAACACACAGTCGTCATAACAGCATCTAGCAGGGATGACTGGGTGGAGCTTCTTCTCACCTGTCAGGTTGTCATTAAGAGGACAGTAGCTCCACGGCAGGGGGTCCTGGAAAGAGTGGAAGAAGTACCAGAGCACCCAGGCCAGGATGGTGTTGTAAAACATGGACACCAGTAACGACACGAACATGGAGCCGATACCTGTGAGCAGCACATAAACATTTACTGCAATTCATTTTCCATGCAATTAAAAAAAAAAAACAACATTAAAAAAAAATTTAAAAAGAGGGTTAAAAAATTTAATTAAGGTTTTTCTTTAAAATCCCCTCAGAAATGTTTCTCTCAAGTTTCATTTTTTTAAGTGCAACATTTTTTAAGTATAATTTGCAAAGAAAAAGTGACCTCAGATTCTCAGAAAGTTTTTTTTTTTTTTTGTATTTTCAGAATGAAAGAAAAGTGAGCTACTTTAGGTTGTTAAAGAATAGTTACACTAAGACTGTGTTCAAGAAATATTCCTTTCAAATCAGCCAAAAATAATGAGGAGATGTCGCACACACAGGATGAATACAGTTTTAAATAATATTTTACTGATAAGTTTCAGGTTACCCACCGACTCCACCTAACAGCGGGGAGATGGAGTTCCAGACGCCGATGCTGCCCATGCGGAGCCGCTGTCCAATCGCCAGCTCCAGGTAGAGCAGCGGGAGGCCCTGAAACACCAGGGCTATCAGGTAAGGGATGAGGAACGCACCTGAACACGATGGAGGCAGTCACAACAGGATACCAGCAGGACTGATCAAATTAAATCAAATCAAACTTTATTTATATAGCACTTTTCATGCATATAAAATGCAACACAAAGTGCTTTACAGAATAAAATAAAACATAAAACAGGCAATAAAACAACTCTGACGTTTACACACAAACCACACACACACTGCACAAAGTAAGACCAGACACACCTCCCAGTGTGGAGGTGTGTCTGGTTTAATCATTGTGGAAGATTAAAAAACAGTAAAACAGGATATAAAAACAGACAATAGATACAATATGATAAAATGTATAAAATGTGAAAAATTGGAGATATCAAAAACTAGGGTTAAGTAAAAAAAAATCAGGCAAAAGCCAAATTAAAAAGGTGACTCAATAATAATAAAAGGTGATTTATCAAACAGGAATCACAATAAACACCTCTAGAGGCAGAGAAACTGCTCCTCCTGGTGTATGTGTATGAAAAAAGACAAATGTCAGTTACAGGTGCAACGTCCCAGAGAAGCTGAAAGCCTCAAACAAAGTCAATATGTGAGCTCTTTAACTTCTTCACAATTGTCTGTTTACATAATTTAACTCTTAAGGATTCTGCGGCTTCGGGGCTCCAGATACTACACCGGGACTATCAGGAAGCAAACACAGATATTGGGTGTATTGTGCAGAAACACAATATTTCCAACAACCGCTAGATAAGCCTCGCTGTTCCCTCGTCGCGGCAACAATGACCGCCTGAGTTGTTTTGCTACCAGTAAAGCAACTCACTGCTGCAACATTAACTAATAAGAGTTATTCAGTTTTTGATGCCTTATAGTAAATGTCAAAGAGCTAGACAAAGTAAAAAATTATATTAAAAAAAAAAAAAAAGATTCTGCATCTCACCCCCTCCATAGATCTGGCAGAGGTAGGGAAACCGCCACACATTTCCAATCCCAACTGCAAAGCCAATACATGTCAGCAGGTATTGAACCTTGTTGTCCCATTTGGCTCTCTGCTCCCCCCCGGCCTCATTTGTCTTGCTCATCCTCAGATGATGAAGTGATGCAGCACAATCCCAGCTCAGTTATAAGAATGTAAGTCTCACACCAGTCAGACCAGTTTGTGTTTCTTCTCTGTCTCCAGTCTCTTGCTCAGGTGTGTGGGAGTAAATTCTCCTCCTCCCAGGTGATGTCGTCCTCTTTCTGACTCTCCCAAGCAGACTGCAGCTTTGAGCCAGGATCAGGGGCTTTATAGGTTATAGGAGGAAATCAGGATATCAAGGAGGAAGTGGGAATACCAGGAATAATGATTTAGTGATTGAACCTCCCTCTTCACTGGAAATGGGAGTGTTCTCAGTTCTGAATTAATGGATAACCTGGTGATGATGCCTCAGTGTTACACTGGCCTACATTACATACAGTTTGTAAAAAAACATCATAAAAGCTGCTCCAAACCCAAGCCAAATCTTTATCCAATTAATCAAGCATACCACTTTTTGCAAGGCTGCACATTAAAATGCAAGGCAGTGTGATGTTGAACACTAAAGAAGGCTGTCAGCTCTTTTTTCCCACATTTTTTTTTTTTTTGCTCTGCTTTTATCTCCAGCAGCAGCTGACTGGTACTGGACAAGCTGTCTTTGATTAGATGTTCTTGATGTTCAGAGCAAACCTGAGATCGGTATGTGGTTGTGGCTAATTTTTGCCAAAAAAAAAAAAGAAAATAAACAAAACAATAGCCTGTGAATTATTTGGTGGATTGCTCTTTTAGTTACTTTACTTCTGTGCAGATGAGCAAAAATCAGAGGCATTAATTATATTAGCCGAACTCCATCCATCTTAACTGCACATCATATGTTTTCCATTTGATTTGATTTGATTTGGACTCTAAATTTGAGTTAAATGACCAACATTAATGTTCTTGCGTGGGTTTCCTCCCACAGGACCAGGTAACCTGACATGTTTACGTCAGGTTACCTGCTGGTTCTAGATCACCTGTAGGAGTGATTGTGAGCGTGCATGGTTGTTTGTCTACACGTGGCCCTGCGCTGGACTGGCGACCTGTGCAAGGTGTGCCCCTGAGAGAGCTGGGATAGGCTCCAGCAGACGCCCCCGACCCTGCAGAGGACTAAACAGGCGTAGATAACGGATGGATGGATGACTAACATTAAGCTTTAGCCCTCATTTTCTGATGATGACTTTTTTAAGTATTCTAAAGAATTATAACAATTTTTGTATTTGTGTTATTTAATCACGGAGGAGAATAAGGCCTAGAGTAAAAAAAAAAGCATTTTTATTTATTTCAAATGTATTGCGGGGTAAATGACCAGTTTTTAAAATTCAGCTCTCTATGACATCACTCTGTTACTATCTATTACAGGAGTTCGTTTAAACGTTTCGGTGGTGCACAGAAAAGCTTTTTTTTATGCTCCAAATTTATGGAATAAGCTGCAAAATACCTTCTTTCCACGTATTTAAGGGTATTTTACAAACAGCCCTGGAAGAAAAGCGGACTGGTGTGTTAACAATTTTTCCAACTACAGTTAAATCTGACATGGATCTGCTAACTTTTGCCCAAATATTCTTGTTTCCTTCTAACCTCCTGCTACGGTGTGAGCAGTGCACTATGTAACGCTTAGTGGCTGATGTAAGACACAGCCAAGGCGCCCATACAAGCGTATAATACGAGATGGAGGGAAAAGATCATATTGTTTGGATGTGAATTATAGGGCTGCACGATAACTATAAGACCGATAACTATCGGGCCGATAACAGAAAATTATGATGTCATCCCGATAAGTCCGATATCACGACGAATAGCCCCGATAACATTTATGTTTCTGTCAACACAGCAGTGCCTCGCTCCCTCTGAGTCTTGAATAATCGGCAGTGAATGTTATGTTTAAGTGACGTCTGCATAATCAGAAAAACAATTACTCAATAAGGAAAATCAAGAATACCCCCTCATGCCAGAAAACAACTCGTTGACTCGGTCATAATTTTAGTAGTTGCTGACTTGAATTGATATTCGCAGTATTTTCCCACATGTTACACATAAAAAATAGAAAAAATAGAAAAGGCTGAAAGAACGACTAGCAAACGAGGGAACATCGGAATTTACGTTACACCTTGAATGTAGCCTGCAGCACAGCGCTGATCACAACAAATATGGCGGCGTGGAACTACGTTAAAGTTTCAGAAGAAGATAGTTTGGTGGTTATTTGTGACGAATCCTCCAAGTGAATTCTACGAGGAGGGAAGCACAAGCTTTAATACGTAAAACCTGATCAGCCACCTACAACATAACAATCGCTTCCATGGAGTTTTGAAATTGCGCTAATTTGAGCTAACGGAAGCTAATGCTAACATGCACAAGCCAGCAGCAGTCTCCCCTCTCCCTCATTCCTCTCATCTAAAGCTTCCATGAGATTAAAAGATAAAAAACAAAAACTACTGAACCTCATTTACTTTAATTAAAAGTATTGATTTAAATGGAACCACAAGCCAAAATCCTTTAAATGTTATTTTTTTTCAGTTTGTAATTTTGATGCATGTATTTCCATCAGTTCAAGGAGCCTTTATTTTTTATATCAGTCAGTAATGAACCTCATTTAAGTTGATGTGAGATATCAAATAGGTTTGTTTGATAGCTTTAAGAAAATTTTTGAGAGGCTTGACAATAGTTTTTCATTGGAAAAAATAAATATCTGTTCATTTAAAAAGTCAAAACCATTTTTGATTTTGTTATAGTATTGATGTAATAATCTTAGGTATATGTGTGTGTTATCGGTATCGGCCTTTAGGAGCTGAAAGTTATCGGTATCGGTTTTAAAAAACAGTTATCGTGCCTCCCTAGTGAATTTATATAAACTGTGACACAACTCTGTAGTGATTCCTGATGTCCACGCAGCACCACTATATGAGTTCTGCTGCACACTGCAACATGGTCCGGCACCGAGACACCGTTCTTCTTCTGACTGACATCATGGCAGCTGTTGGCATGATGGTGTGACCTGCATCCAGCTGGAGGTCTGGTCTGCTTGAAAACCACACTAAATGTTGTTGTGAGGATATAAACTACAGTACATACTAAAATCATTCTGTGTCATTGATGCTAATAAATACCAATGTAACATGTTCATTTAATAATTTAGTAAAAAAAACTATCGACAGTAATATGAATGCTTAAAAATCAACAAGAACATCACAGGAAGACGATGTAAACATCAGCAATATCTATTAAATTTAACTGAAAAAACAGCAGATGTTGGTTCAACGAGGGTATTTGAGGAACATATATAGCGTGTTTACCAAAATTTGAATATTCACATGACCATGACATGTATTTAACTTTTTCACTCTTGTAAGTATTTTTTTTTGTTTTGCTGATTCATGTCCATTATCTTCTCTGTAATGTACCGTCCAGCCTTTCTCCGTCTCACCTGTAACTCTGTCTCTTCCAAGTTTTTGTTGTTAAGCCGTTCTTTGAAGACGATTGAAATACAGCCAGAAAAAGTGCCTGAGCATCAATCTACAAAGCTATTTTAGCCGACATGAACATGACCAAGGCTTTATACAACGAAAATATCATACAGTTAAGAACAATATTGTTAGCCTTCAATCCTGTTGAGAAGGTGTGAGGAGAGCTCAGGTAAATGTTCAAAACTACCCACTGAGGTGATCTGAAGGAGTTAGAAAGGTTGGGCCCCCAGGAGACACGTGTCTTAGTTTGGAACAATAAGAAGAGATTGTTGTTATTATTAATTATTATTAATTATCAGATGGCTAATAATTTTAACTTCGGAGTTACAGGCGCCTTTTTCTGCAGAAAGTAGTAAAGCTGTTTTTTAAGGACATGTCAATCTGCTGTCATGATCACAACAATGTAACAGCTTTAATACTCCAGATCAAATTAAACAAAATTATTTGTCTAAATGTGGCCCTGTTATGGACTAGTGACCCGTCTAAGGTGAACCCCTGTCTTTTTGCCAGGGGACAGCTGTGATCCCTGTGATGGATGAATGGATGGATGGATGGATGGATGGATGGATGGAAATAAACCAGCACCCACAAAAATCATGTGGACATTGCTGCGTAGAATAATTCACCTTTCTTAGCGCTTAAAAGCTGCCTGGTGGTTGTTGTAGTGGGACACTCCTTCCCTGTTAGGATTCTTTCTCCCAACTCTTTCACAAATAAGGAACCTGGGGTATTGTTTTCAATCCTGGACCAGATCTCCGTAAGGATTCTAATTCCTCCTCCCAATTTAATCCAAAAACAAACAAACAAACAAACAAAAAAAGAATCAGATTGCACATATGCATTCCAAGAGAGGAAGATTTGAACTATATTTGAAGTGAAATTATGAAAGAGTGCACAAATGCAGGCGTCTTATTTAGTCCTTTATACTGTAAGTGCAGTTGTTTAAATTGACTGCTTATTGAAGAAATGTGTACATATATTGTAAAAAGAACAAATATTGTACCTCATTTTCTTCTGGAGATGTGGATGGTCCCACCACACATCATCTGGTGGGACCATTGCCAGTCCTGAATAATGTACTTCAGCCATGCTATGCAAAGCACCTAGGGTTTCTGGGTTAGCCCACCTCCTCTGGCATACATCTGGTTCTCCACCCATTCCTCCAGCATTCTTCCACCACCTCCTGGTCTTTTACTCTCCTGTGCTTCCTCCACCTGGTCCTCCCAGGGCCCAGTCAGGTCCAAGAAGATAAATTGTCTCGTGGTGCTCTAAACCAGGATGATATCTGGTCTCAAGGCAGACTCGGTCACTTTACATCACCCAGTCTTTCGCTGTGAAAAACCAAAGCTCCTGGGCAGCTCCTGGGTCTGGGTTTGGTTGTGATCTTAGTGCACCTGGTATCACTGGTCCCCATGCTGACCGTTTCAGCAGTGGACTTGAGGACCTGGTCATGCCTCCGGAGATAACGTCTTTGTCTCAGCGCCTTGGAGTAGCTGTTAAAGATGTGTTCAAGGGTCCCAGTTCTTTAACAAAGGGGGCGGACTGGTGTTTCTGCTTTGGCCCGTATGACCAGGCTGGATGGGCTGGGAAGGACATTGTTACTGTCACATTGCAACAGCACTGGTCAAATGCTCTTCCTCCTCCTGCACCAGTTGAGGCCTTTCCTTCACACTGACGGTGTTAAACCTGAGCCCAGCTTTGCCCCGGGCCAAGCTTCTAAGAGGGGCTTTGTGCTTCAGGTGAGCCTCTATCTGTTGCACTACCTCCCCTGCCTTCCACTTCCTTCCTGTCCTCGTGACACTTCATCGTGAAAGAACCTGGATTTGGGATTTTCTGCAGATTTCTCTGCAAATCATCGCAAGACTTTAGCATGAGGATGAAATATAATAAAAAAATATGTAAAGAAGAGAGTGAGAGGGTCTGAATTGGCTGCTTTTTGCTTGTACAAGAGTTTAAAAATATCAAATGATATTAAACTTTTTAAAAAGGAACAACAAATGAACTATGGTTACATCAATTGACATATTAAAAGAATATTTCTGAGTGTCTCAAATGTGGAAATTTTCTTTTGGATTTTTTTCATCATAAGTGTAATATCTTTGGCTCTGGAAATTTTATTTACGTTTTTGTACTATAGTATAGTATTTAATAGATTTGTACATCTTCAGATTCATTTCAAAATCTATTGATACATTTATTATTGAAAATAAGTTATTAAACAATTTAATGTAAAGGTCAGTAACAAGTTTTTTTTAATGTACTTAATGAATAAATATGGATATTGCTTTGGTAGATACTTTCAAGCAAATCACATCAGTGTGTCACAAATATACTGCGATTTAAAAGAATGCAAGTTAGATGCTGATGCTGTTCTTTTTAGGGTTTTTTTTTATTGTTTACCTCTTGGATTAAACCCCCCTGTCAGTTTACTGGATGCTCTGCCCAGCAGCCATGTCACCTCACTATTCAGATCCCACATAAGTCACGACGAATCGCCACCTTCTGTTATTTGGAAATCCACTTCTCATCGTACTTAAATCACTTTCCATTATACTTACTGTAGTAGAGTGAAAGTGTCAGATTAGTCACTAGAAGGAGCCAGAACTCAGTCGGCGTTGCTTTCCAGCAGACAAGAAGACAGTTGGGACGTGTTAGTTGACCCGAGAGAAGAGCTACACATGCATGTTTAGAGTTCAAAGTAAAACACCACAAAAGAAGATTTAAGTGTGATGTTTGAACGGCACCTCATAAGATATTACACTTACCCGCCTTCAGTCCTCTGTTTGATCCCGCCTGAGAAAATTAAACAAAACCTTAACAATTTCATGCTACATCAAGGGATGTATTGAGTGCACTATAGAGGACAGCAGAATTGTTACTTCACATTTGGACATGTAAATTATTTTATCTGGTGTCAAGAAGGGACCAAAAACAAAGGTTAATAAAATTTAATTTTTGCCAAAAACAAAGATTAATACAAAGTTCAATATGCCATGCAGAATATTTAATCGGCTAAGTGTGGTACACTGTTCTCAACAGAGTGTCGGATTGTTCTTCTCTTTTTAATCCTGGGGGGGGGGGGGGGGTCTTTCATTTCCCCTCCTCTTCCAGATGGCACTCCGCTTTCACGTCTTACAGGATATGTCTTTACCCCTGGACTGTGACAATGTAGTGATCATAAAACACATGTGTTTATCTGTGGAAGTCACAAAGCTTTTTTAGGTCAGGAGGTCCCGGTCATTAGGTCATAAAAACCTAAGGCAGCAGGAATTAAAGGCAACACAACTAAGGACACACAGTTGTAAAAAAAACAGATAGCATTCCTACAGGCAATAAAGTTTAGTCTTAAACAGCTAATGTGCACTAATAACCTTCTGAGCTAATACCAGTCCTAACAGACAACACAACAAAATGGCTTGTGCAGGATATGAATTTGGACCCTTGAGTCCATTGACTCTGAAGGTTTATGTCACAACATGTGCTGTAGTAAACCACATTGTGTTTTATGTTATTTGTTTATTTTACTGCCACATCAGCTCATTGTTTTGTTAAATTGTTGTTTAAATTTTCCTATTAATGTATATTAGTTTACCAATATTTAGTGACTTCTAGTGAGGCAATAGTACAACACTTAACAAAGCACTTGACTGGACAATCGGACAGAGGGTGCAAGTGGATTTAATCTCCATTGTATACAAGCAGAGATGGTCAAGTACTCAGAGCAGCGTACGGGACAACCGTTGAATTAAGACAAGACACAAGACAAGAAAATGAATTAAGGTAACCACTTAGTTACCTCCGCCAAGGAGGTTATGTTTTTGCCCGCATTTATCTGTCTGTTTGTCTGTCTGTGTTCAAGATAACTCAAAAAGTTACGGATGGATTTTGATGAAATTTCCAGGAGTTGTCAGAAATGTGAAAAGGAAGAACTGATTTCATTTTGGGTGTGATCTGGAGAAATCCTGGATTCTGGATCACTTTTCAAATTTTCGATAAAATTGTGGTCAATGGGGCCGAAAATTTTGTTTCTCAATATCTCTGTTAGTTATTGCCCAAAACTCATGAAATTTAACTCGGCAATTGACAATGGGAACCTCTATCAAATTTCAAAGGCTGATCCGGATCTGATCCAGATAGTGGATTTTATCTCAATCTGTAAATCGCTATATGGGAGAACTATTGTGCTTTTCTAGTTATCAGTACATTGAACCTTGAGCTAAATTCCTCTCAGTCAGCCTCCAAAAAAATCACACCATGGCAGGCCTCACCTACAACAGACAGACGCCCCCCTCCCCACGCCCAGCGAGGAGCTGGTCTAAAACCAGGTGTTTTACAGGCCCACGACGCACAGGACCTGATCTCCAATTGAGAACGTCTGAAGTACTCCCAATTAACACCGTGGATAATTTACATATTAACACGATGGCAGGATACTAGATCATAAATACCCACATGTAGAAGAAGCGTGTCCTGCCTGCAGTGAACCACAGGAGTTTTGGTGAGGGTTTCTTAGTTATCTCGTACTGACAGTCGGGGGAGAGAGAGCAGTGGAATTGTGGTTGTGTCCCGAGGGATGTGTTTTGTGCTTTTGTGCAATGCTTTTTGTGTAAGTCTGGTGTGTGGTGCTGGTGTGATACATTCCGGTCCGTCTGGACTTTTCCATGAGGCTGCTTTTGGTGATTCTCGTTTGCGTCGCTGGCACCGCGTCTTTCTGCCGACGTTTGAGTGCAGGTCCTATTAGCTTAAAAACCGGGTCGTCGGCATTACTCGCTGGGGTAGTGAGGCTGCTGAAGAGTGCACTGTGGGGGCTGCACCTCCAACAGGTGGAATTTAAGTTTAAGATCCGAGAGAAATGGACGGAAATTCGACGCTCCGTAGCCAAGATCGGTCTAGTCACGGGGGAGGAGGTACAAGTTTGGGACAGCGGCTCATGTTGGAGTGCTTCCGGGCGAAACGGTTTGGGTTTTTAGTTTCGTTTAAAAGGTGTTTGTTTGTCGGTTGACAGTCCAGTCTGCATCGGAAGCTTTAATATCTTCGAATTTAGTATAATTCTCCCTCAACGGAGTGGGTGTGTGCAGCGGGATCTCCGGTCCAGCGTCGTCGCAAGGCGGGCGGAGTGCGGTCCGCTGGTGGATTGTTGACACTTTCTCCGGTTGGTTGTTCTGGACTCTGTGTTGTTTTTTTGTTCGATTTATCTGTCTCTGCACGGAATGAGGATTAGTGGGTCACGGGAGTGAAGTTATGTGAAATCGTTGAGAGATTCGGTGCTTCCCCTGAGTCCGTCGGTCAAGGGGGAGGGAGAACTTGATGCTGTCTACACGCTCCACTGCCTCTCCATGTATGCAGAGAGGAGCGTGTTCAGTCTTCCTGGACCTCCTGTAATCCACAATGACCTCCTTCGTCTTGCTGGTGTTCAGGATGAGGTTATTCCTCCAGCACCACTGTGTGAGCCTCTGGACCTCCTCTTTGTAGTGGGTCTCGTCGTTGTTGGGTATGAGACCCACCACGGTGGTGTCATCCGCGAACTTCACAACCATGTTTGTGGAGTGGATGGCAGAGCAGTCCTGTGTGAAGAGGGTGAAGAGGCCAGGGCTGAGCACACAACCCTGCGGCGTCCCGGTGTTGAGGATCAGTGGTGCAGAAGTGTACTTCCCTATCCTCACCACCTGGAGCCTGTTGGTGAGGAAGTCACTGATCCAGGATCAGAGCGATGGTGAGAAACCGAGGCTGTGGAGCTTCAGGGCCAACACGTCCGGAAGAACAGTGTTAAAGGCTGAACTTAAGTCCACAAACAGCATCCTGACATAGGTGTTGGGATGCTGCAGGTGGGTCAGGGCTATGTGAAGTGCTAGCGAGACAGCATCTTGTATGCTGCCGTGAGTGCCTGACCATCTGTGCTTGTAAACAATGGAGATTAAATGTTACTTGCACCCTCTGTCCGATTGTCTAGTCAAGTGTTTGTTAAGTTTTGTACAATTGCCTCACCAGAACTATTGATAAACTACTATACCTTAATAGTGAAAATTTAAACAACAAACTTTAGCAGTTTAAGATAAAGGTATACTGTCAATGAAAAAATTGTTCAGTATGACTCAAAGTCTGTGATGGAGTGATATTATTTATATCATTTGCATATTATGACATCACAAGGTGGCGGCCATATTGGAAAATGTTCAATTTTGATATCAAGGTTTCCAAAGGCTATAACTTTAAAGTGGTTTGAGATAAAGGCATACTGTAAATGAGAAATATCTTCAGTATGAACTAAAATTTGGAATGGAAGTAGATTTGTCATCTAATTTGATTATTGTGACATCACCTGCCCAAACCTGCCCAGTTGTCCTCTATTTCAGATTTTTCCTCAAACCCCATGCACAATGAAAGCTTTCATTTCAGGGACAATCACATCATAAAGTCATGAAATCTGGAGTTTGGTTTCAATATTTCCCTTTCAAAGAACTGGTGGCCTTTTCTATTTGTTTGATTGGTGATGAGGCTCCAGAATTCATCATATGAAAAAGGGATGAAATCAATGAGCTCAGAATTTGTCAGATCGTCTCCACAAAAGCAACAGGCTCATCAAAATTTAGGCTCTACTTCGGATACTCTTTCTCTTCTCTCAAGAACTTGCAGCCATCATCATCATCATCAACACCGTGATTTCTGGTGCACCACTAGTGGTGTGTTTTTTCCCGTGGCTTCTCCCGCGTCTACTGGGAAAACTGCGGTTATTTTCATCCCCGCTACATTTATCCATATTTGCGGTGTTATGAGCCCCCTGACACCTCGACCTGCTTGGCGTTTGCAGAATGTTTTCACCCCGGTCACGCTGAGGTGAAGCATCCGATATACAATGTGCTGATTGTGGACTATGACGCGCGGACTCGCCGTCACTACTAATGTCAGTTTCTACTTCACTGGACAACTGCATGTCTTCCTCCTAGGAATTGGAGTTAGCCAGAACCTGACAAAGTACATTGTGGACAGTAAACCGGCCTCTTGACATCGTAAGTAAATGAAAAAACACTCTTTCGCTCTGCTCTGCTCTCTCTACGCTCAGCACTACTACCGCTGATGCACCGCGCGTCTCTGTGCCGGAGGGTGTTTTACAAACTCATTTTATGCTAAAACTCTGAAAAGCGCCACCACCAAAAATGGTTCTCAGATTACAGGCACACATGTCCGCCATCTCCTGGTGAAAAGTAGTAGCAAGATATCTGCGTCACATTTATAGATACAGCCTGTTATAGTTATCAATGTCGCTTGTCGCAATATTGCGACTTTGGCACTTAAAGGGTTAAATCACAGGGGCATAAGAAGAAAAATCAATAATATAAAATAAACATCAAAATAACCAATAAGGAAATAAAACAAAAAAGGATAGTGCAGACAAAATCTTTTCAGTTGTCATAAACACATCTAACCAGGACTGTTTCCAGCCTGGTTGGAGCATCTTCAGAGATGAAGCTTCACATCTTCATCTTAGGACCAATCCAGATTTCCAGGAGCACAAAACTGAAACGCAGCTCCACCTCACACCAGCCATCTCAAAGTCTATTCTCTGAGTGTCCAGAAGCCAGAGGAGAGACCTCAGGACTGGACTGGTACGGTGGGATTTCCTGGTTTCAGCTGAACTCCAGCAGTCACATCATAATTCACAGCAGCGGAGAAAACACAGTCGCACAAACAAAAGGCATGAGACAGATACACCCGTTAGGTGCACCACCTCCAGCTACACACAATCAAACTCAAAGGATATTATCATCAGGACGTTCCCTAAGCTGACCACAGGGTCACGCCACTCGCCCGTCCTGGGAACCCGCAGCTGAGACCTGTAAGAAACACGCTTCAGCAAAACATCCTTCAGTCATCAGTGCTGGCAACATGATCATAAAGGTTTCACCCAATTCTGGTCACATATTCAATCTTTTGAACACTAAAGTAACATTTTGCCGCAGACGGAACTTCGCTCTGTCCTTTTTATCAGGCAGAGATGTGCCTGATGTGCCCTCAGCAGGCCAGCCCACGGCCTCTTGCTCTTGGGATTTAATGATTCTTTCCTTTTGACCAGATTTAGGTGATTTGGCTTGGATTGATGCTTGTTCTTTGCAGGTGCAGCCTAAGTGGTAGTGTTGGACCTACATTACATAGGGAGATATATTGATAAATAAAACACTGGACAATGAAGACTGAATACCGATACTGCAGCCTTACAGTTTTGTTTGTATTGGAGGCACCGCTGAGATGATTAATGCCTCGCTGTGGGATTGGCTTGGACTGATGCCAACAGCCATGCACAGTGTCGAGAGTGCGCCTGCATCTAGCAAAATGGACTTGGAGGAATTAGCTAAGATCGTGTCATGGGACCTGTGCCCTTTACAGCTGGATCAGCCCAAAGAAATGTGTGTAGAAGCAAAGATCCCAAGTGGAAATGCAAGGGTTCATCAGACTGATAATAGTATTCATGGACAATGTAATTAATGATGAAGATGAGGATGTTGCAAGGGATTATTTGCGTAAAATGATTAAGTCAATTGACTAAGAAACAGGAAGTGCACAAACCTCAATTGATTAAATGATACCAAGAATAGCACAAACCAGGCAGCTGAAGAAGTGAGCTTAGCTGAGAAAGGCACACAGTTGGAGCTAAACAACCAACCTTTACAGGATGAAATGAAATTAAATGAAATGAAAGTACACCATCCATCTACAAGGCCAGTGCCAACCCGCCAAAATGAGATGACTACCCAACTGAACGGGCTTCTTGAAGTGACAATTCAGAAAGAAATTCAACTCTGGAAAAATTGGAGAAAAGGGGCAGAAGGACAGATGATCATACACCAACCAAATGCATCAGATCAAAAGAGGCTGAGCAAAGTGATGGAAGCTGTCGTTAAGTCAATCAGCCTTGGCCTAAGTCTCCATGATATGCTTGAAATAAAACATGATCCTGCCCTTACCCACGTAAAGGAAATGTTAAAGGGACAGTTTAAAGAGGACGTTTCCATCAACATTTATTTCACACCGGTTAACATAATGCAAGACAGTCAAGAGTCACCACAGAACTTTCTCTTTAGAGCAATTGAACTCAAAGGTTGTTACTTGCTCCAAGAGATGAGCAGTACAGGGCTCAGTTCATCCAAATGAAATTATTGAGGTCAGTTAGTACTGAGTAAATGAGTGACCATATAAAGGTTCAACTTAAACCTGATCTTGATGACCTAAGAGTAACAGACAAGACACTGATTGAAAGAATTAATGAAGCGGCCAGTGTAGATTTAGAAAAACAAACCAAACAGACACTACCAGCAGTAAAGCTCCAAAAGTTAATGACATACTGACAAAAATGCAGAGCAGTCAGAAAAATCAGGGCATAGCTGAAGCTTGAGTTGGGGTTCAGGAGCAGGCAGTTGAAGTGGTCAAGCAACATCATCAGGAACATGTGGTCCAGTATAAATGAAACCAAAAACAAACAATAATACAAATGTAATCAACATCCATATCACAGTCAACTCCAGATGTGTGGAGAGTCTTGCGTGTTCCAACAAGGGTCCCATTATTGGTGACACCAGAACTCACTGGCTGTCATATTCCTCTCGAACAGCAGCCATGGGCGTGGTGTATGTGATGTAACAGTCTTTATTGTGGATGAATCATTCTTTATTGTTGAAATGCTCAAAACACTCCAAAAAGAGGTTGAAGACAGCTCAAAAAATGTTTGAATGCTTGAAGCTCCCAAAGGTTCAAGCGATGGACACTACTGGGTCCTTACCCAGTGAACCAGTGTCTGGGTCAGGAACTTTCTTACAATGACTAGCATGAATCCAGGTTGCTCGCTCTGCAATTTTAATGGCCGTACAGGTATCCAGCAAAACCTGTAAGGGACCGTTCCAGCGCTTCGCCTTCCAGTGTTTTGACAGAGGTCTTTCACCAGAACCCAATTGCCTGGTTGTATGCTGTGTAGAGGCCCACTGGCTGAAAAGGGCTGGGCAGCCTTTACCTGTAAGTGGATCTGGGTCAGCACAGAATGCAAATTCCTCCATGAAAGGATACTCTTGTCCAGAGGGTCCAACCCCATCTGTGGAGGCCTGCCAAAAAGAATCTCAAAAGAGCTAAGATTAGCCTGCGCTCTTACTCTTATCCACATGTACATGAGCACTATGGGCAAGGCTTTCGTCCACAGAAGACCCGTTTTAGCACAACATTTAGTCAACTTAGACTTCAAAGTACCATTCTCCCTCTCAACTGCACCCCTGCTGGCGGGGGCACAGTGCCTTCTGAGGTCAAGACCCAGAAACATCCCCACTTGCATCAGGGCTTTAATGAAATTAGCACCATTATCACTGGAAAGCTTAGATGGCATACCGCAATGGGGCAACATCTCTCTCAGCAATGCCTTGACCACTGTGGATCTTTCAGCCTTAGAGGAGGGGGAAAACCTCAATCCACTTGGAAAGCCTATGAAGCATCACTAAACAGAATTTCTTCTTCTCACTGAGACAGAGTCCAATAAAATCAAGCATCACATGGTCACATGGTTTTCAGGCTGCAGATAGGCAGCCAAGGGCATGCGTAAACCCCCTGCTGCATTGTAGCAGTGCAGGTTGTACAAAACTGACAAAACTTCTGTGCATAGGAAGGAAACCCTTTCATTAACCAATACTTAGTCATGGTTGACAGCATCCCCCCCTTAGACGCATGGTCCAACTCATGAGTCAGTTTATCAAAATGAGGAAAGAAATGTTTAGGCAGACGCCCAAATTACTTGTTCTCAAATCACCCAAGTGCCACACACCATCAACAAGACTACAACCAGCTTGTCACTGTAGGCGCTTCTCATTTGGAGAGGAGAAAGACTGCATCACACTTAGTGAAGCAAACACATCCCCAGTCTCAGGCACCACTGTGGAAACAAGAGAGTAGTTAAATGGGGAGCAAGGAGCCACCCTCTCAGCCGCAGAAATCAAGTTAGCCTCATTGACATGAGAAGGACACTAATGCACAGCTATTGAGCTGGGCAGGAGGACAGCCTCCAAGAGTGCATTCAACTTATCTGCATGCACGATAGGTTTACCATTCGACTTCAAAAAGTCGCTACATTTCCAAATCGCACCACCAAAGTCATGACAGACTTCAAACCCATATCGACTACCTGACGGTTTTCCCTTTCGCCATTTGGCATGCTTCAGTGAGAGAATTGTCTGAAATGAGAAAAAACCCGAATAGTCCTCAGTTCACTCACAAAGTAAGAATAAGTGCCAACAGAGGATGTAGATCATGTAAGTGGCAAGAATTGGGCAACCAAAGTCAACAGTGTTTTAAGTGCGGGCAGTCAGGACGCTTCTCAAGAGGGTGTAGGGGAGCAGTTGTAATGGCATGAAAGTAACGGTTCAGGCTGCCACACCTCTAGTGTGCGGGTGGGTCCTCTAAAGTGCTCTTTGAACCAGAAGAGATCCCCAAATGGCCCGAAGGATTGAATATTACAGTAACAGAGGTCTGTCTGCAGAAGGGAAACGGTTCAAGGTGACAATCCCAGTGACTAATGAAAATAATTATCACCCTCACATCACCCTCACTGCAGCAAGTAAAAGCTATCCACCCGGTAGATGCAAGACCTGTCACTGTGAGTGAAGAAATCTGTGAAAGAAGCCAGTGCTCATAATGACAAGGCTCATACAACTGGTGTCCTTTGAAAATCAACCAGGTGAAGACAGACAGAGGGACACACCTAAGTATGATTTATGGGATCCTACAGTGACAGTAGATCACTTAACTCTGGACCAACATGAAAAGGTGAAGGTGATGCTTTGGTAAGAGTCAAATGCATTTTTCAGGGATGGAAATAATGTGGGATGTATTGCCTCTTTACAGTTAAAAATCAGACTAAGTGACACAACCCCAGTAAAACACACATACACATAGGTGCCAAAGCCACCCCTAAAAAAGATGAAGGAGTATTTGGAGGACCTGCTGAACAGGGGATGGATTGAGAATTCCCACTCACAGTATGTATGGAAGAGGGATGGCGACCTGCGCCTGTATGTTGCTTATCGGGCATTAAACAGAAAATTGATGCCAGATGGTCATTCCATCACTCAGGTCCAAAACATGCTGAACAGTCTTGAGTGTTAGTGCCTGGTTCTGTGTCCTGGACAAAGATAAGGCATACCATCAGGGTTTTATGGAGGGGAATAGCAGAGTGTTTACAGCTTTTATAACACCATGTATGAGTGGGGTAGAAGCCCTTTTGGTCCATCCTTGGCTCCAGCAGAGTTCCAGCTCAGTATCGAAGAGTGCATGGTGGGGCTGAGAAGAAACTTCCCACCCATATTTGGATGATAATTTAATTCACAGCCAGACTTTTAAAGACCATTTGAGTGATATGAGAGAAGTGTTGCGCCGCTATCAAGCACATGAAGTAAAATTGAAACCTAAGA
Organism: Hirundichthys speculiger; assembly: GCA_018398805.1. Lineage (NCBI taxonomy): Eukaryota > Metazoa > Chordata > Actinopteri > Beloniformes > Exocoetidae > Hirundichthys > Hirundichthys speculiger. Next base: position 227,706 of record JAGFBZ010000873.1, on the reverse strand, counting down.
AGTGTGACGTATTCAAAGACAAGGTGAAACTCCTTGGAAAGATTGTACCCAAAGAAGGCTATTGCATGGATCCTGCTGAGAGAGCAACAGTATAAGCGTGAAAAAAAAAAAAAACCACAAGCATAAGACGGTAGGAGATCTGAGAAAATGACTGGGTTTCTTATTATATTACCAACTGTATATTCCAAACTTTTCATGCACCACTAAGCCATTGTACAGTCTGTTATCTGCAGAAAAGACTAAATATACTCCTGTACAAGGGGCAAGTTAAAGTCAGGGATAGGGGAGACACAAAAAGTCTAACTAGCTGCCTTCCAGTGAGCCGATTGTGTGGATAGAACAACATCAGACCACCCGCTATATCAGGCATGGGTAAACTACGGCCCGGTGATCATATGCAGCTTGTTAGGCTTTTTAATCCAGCTCGCCGAACTTGAAGAGGTTATATTAATAAACTTTGGTAATGTTATATTTTCCCTGCAATTCTCTTGTTTTCCCACGAGATGGCGCACTCTGGAGACATTGACCTTTGTTGAGGCATATTACTCCGCATTTACGCTTTACTCTTTGAGCCCCCCGCCCTTCTGTGAAGATGAGCGGACCTAAGAAAAGGGAAAGTGGATAGAGAATGTGGAGTGTTTATTAAGGAGTGGAAAGCTAAATCTTTTTTCACCGAACACCGTTCAGCTACTGTGTGCATGATATCATGATATGCCAAGAGACTCTCACGGTTTTTAAAGAATATAATAACCAGCCGGCACTTTAACACAAAGTGTGCAAATTGTGCTAGCAAGCAGTCAGTTACTTATATTATAAGTGGTGTGTAGGTGCACGTATGTTCTAAAAAGGTCACCAGATCAAATATAACATGCTCCGCATACTGGGGCGCCAAAATTGAAATTCTATTCAGGAAGACAGCTGCTTGAGCTCAATTGGTGCTACCTACAGTTGTCCACCTGCTGAGTTTCAAAGCGCTACATGTGGAGATGGGACACCTGGGAGTGGAAAGAACCTTGAACCTGGCCCGTGACAGATTCTTCTGGCCATATCTGAAAAAGGACGTGGGCCACTATGTGACCAAAGTCTGCAACTTCCTGAAAGATAAACAACCAAACAGGTTGACGAGGGTACCGCTAGTTAATATCATCACCACATACCTTTAAGAGATGGTCTCAATTGACTACACCTGGAGTGCTGTAAAGGAGGTTATGAGTACATTCTAGTTATCATAGATCATTTCACACGCTTTGCTCAAGTGTACATATGCACCAATAAATCAACAAAAACTGAGTGTGGGACCCACATTACACAGGGGTATATCTTGATGAAAAAAACACTGGACAATGGACATTGAAGACCAATCTGGCAGCCTTACAGTTTCATTTGTATTGTTCATGTATGTATTGTAAATATTTTCATGTACACTCACCCTTAAAAAGAGCTGTAACATTTTATTCTAGCTGGTAAATCTGAGTTTATCAAGTAAAATCCACACAGGCACTTGGGGCAGCTTCGGGGGCCTTTGGGAAAAGTGTGCAGACGTTGTCTAGCAGACTCCGGCAGCCTGTAATGTACAGTCACGCTGTTCTGATGTGCTTGTGTTTCTATGTTTTCAGAACTAATTAAAGAAGTTTTAAACTCATGCTCATGCTGGTTTCTCTGATCAAGTGTGCAACAATAGTCTGAAGTAAATCAAGTAAATGTGTGCCATATCCTATACTCATTTTAGACATTTCTGTCTTTATACTAAGCCTCTTTATGTAGGTTTAAATAGCTGCTGGAGCTTTGCTTGCTAAAAGTGTGTTTTTAAAAGAGAACAAAGATCCCCTGTTATCTGCAGCTATGTGGCCCAGGTCATGCTTAATTCTAGATCTAGATATTGTAATCTCTAAAAATTCTCTTCTACCAACATGAAACCTGTTCTGATATGGGCATCAATTTGTTGACCATTTGGAGCATTTCAATAAAAAATGAAATAGCTAGAAACTAAAAAACAAACAAACAAACAGACAAAAAAAATATTTTCTATGACTGGCATCTTTTTTACATAAAAATAAGAGATTGAAAAAGAAAAAAAAATTAAACAATAACTTAAAATTAAGGGAAAAAATTTGACACCAATAAAAAAAAAAGTTAAGTCAAAATTTTAGTTGTAATACTTTCATGTGTACAGTACAATGCTGACAGCAACATAAATTCTATGGACACTCCTGGAGTTAAATAATCTGTCCAGTCTTCCTGGTTGCTTTGGATTCAATATTGACGTCCAGGGGGCTGAAGAAAGTGCCTCTGGATGACTCCGGATAAGTTTACAACCAATCAAAAAAATTTAGCACGTGGTACCAGACCAATTTCAGGAGAGGGAACTTTTTCAAAGTGAATGACAGGCAGGCTAAGAAATAAAAATGAAAATCATGAAATAGAAAGCATTAGGAAACATCACTTCCTTTTTACTAAATCATTTTCCATTATCAGCCAATGCATTGCACGAGGATGGATCCTCCCAGCTGTAAACCATGTGTCTGTCTGTCCGTCCATTTTCTACACACATTTCATTCCTATTCAGGACTCAGACTCCATCCCTCCACCAGGTGGAGCCACAAACATTTCTGATAGACCTACCATATTCTTCAATGTGTCATGCTGGACACAAGCAGGAAACTTAGACAGAGTCAGTTACTGATAACAATGGACACAGAAGCATGTTTCTGAGGACGTACTGCCGTTGCCACAAGGTCTGAAGCCAAACCACACAGCAAATACTTTAAGCCAAGTCGTCCCACATCCTCTGACTGAAGTATTGCCACCAGGAACGGTTGACTCCGAGCGGGGCAAAGCTCCCTCCCGTAGAAAAGTCTGAGTGGCTCATGTATCCTATAGAATATGAGCAGAAAAAGCTTCTCTGCCACAGAGATGGCTGCTAAACCTTCGGAGACTAAATGATCTGAAGATGTCATCTTCCTCTTCCAACACAGAGGGAACAGAGGGAGCCACCAACATCTTCCTCCTGTTCCAAGTTTGGTTTGCTGTGCACTAGCTCTACACTGTGGATAGTAAGTGAACTGTAGGTTAGAGGACAATTTCCACCTGCTGCTCATTCAAATAGAAACACAGTTTCTTCCAAAAGAATCAGCTCCTTTAATTGCTCATTGGTGTCAATTTTCTGAGGTACCCCTGAGGTACACCACCTGTTAAACAAAATGGCAAGTTTCATGAATGCCCACTTCTCTAAACTGCTCCCTATAGTATCAGATCAGGGACCAATTCATAGGCAAATGAGTTGACTTGTTTAAGAACTTCATAATCAGAGCTTTGGGAGTAATAATGAGGAATAGGTGTGTTACCTGTTCATACACAGCACAGTAGTATTGTCCTGACGCCTTTCAAGCAGTTCCAACTCCCTACAAAATGGTTATACATCTTCCAAAGAGAACTGAAGAGCTTAAGTTGCCACCAAAAGCAGGTTAATCATTGTGAATGAATATCTAATGCAAAACATACAATAAACCAATTCTGTGGAAGACTTTACACAGAATAATACACTGTAAAACTATTAAGAGATGCATGAACGCCATCTTCAGTTAGAAGATGCCGTTCCTGTCTCTTCCCTGAGTTTCTTTCTGCCCAGGAGCCTGAAACCAGAATTCACCTGCTTGCCAGGAGACCAGTTGGTTATCACAGAATTGTTTTGGTGTGTCAGGGTTGACCAATGTACACAGATCAAGCATAACATAATGACTACAGGTCATTACGTCTCAGTAGATCCTTTGGGTCCTGTGGGTTGTACGGTGAGGTCTCTGTGGAAGTGGATTACTTCCCACAGATGCCATCAGGTCCCGTCAGTGGAGATTCATGACCAAATGAACACCTCAGATTCTTTGTATATTCTTTGAGCATTTCCAAAAAACATTTGTCAGCACTGCTGACCTGCTGGAGAAGGTGGCTTTTTAGGGTAAAAATGTTACTATGTTGAAGGTGTAGTTGGTCTGCAAATATTTTTGGAAGGTGCCAAGTACCAAAATAGGATTAATCTGAATGCCAGGATGCAGGTTTTCACAGCAAAACAGTTCACTGTGACAAGATGAGTACTGTTCACTCATGTTACCTGTCAGTTGTCACAATATTATGCTTGTTTGTATATACTGTGCATGTTTCATCTGAATTTGTGCACACAGTTGATCAGCCTTGTTTGATCAATTAGCTGCTAGAGCTCCAGATTTTCAAATTTAGCTTTTTTTCAGACAATATGACAGATTCTTTAGATTCAGTCTGTTTCATGTATTTCCCTATAAACTCTGAAAACCATGTCTGTCTTTCAAGTCTTTTGTGGGAATTTCTGAAAGTCACTTTTTAGCAAATTTAACACATTTTTTAATTTTTAAAATGTATTAATTAAATCTAAATGTTTAATCTAAAAGTTAAATATAAATGTTATGCCTAAATGTTAAATCTAAATCTAAACATTAAATCTAAATGTTAAATTTAAATCTAAACATTAAATCTAAATGTTAAATCTAAATCTAAATGTTAAACTAAATGTTAAATTTAAATCTAAACATTAAACTAAATGTTAAAAATCTAAATCTAAACATTAAATCTAAATGTTAAATCTAAATCTAAACATTAAATCTAAATGGTAAATCTAAATCTAAACATTAAATCTAAATGGTAAATCTAAATCTAAACATTAAATCTAAATGTTAAATCTAAATCTAAATGTTAAACTAAATGTTAAATCTAAATCTAAACATTAAATCTAAATGGTAAAACTAAATCTAAACATTAAATCTAAATGTTAAATCTAAATCTAAACATTAAATCTAAATGTTAAATCTAAATCTAAACATTAAATCTAAATGGTAAATCTAAATCTAAATATTAAATCTGAATGTTAAATCTAAATCTAAACATTAAATCTAAATGTTAAATTTAAATCTAAACATTAAATCTAAATGTTAAATCTAAATCTAAACATTAATTTTAAATGTTAAATCTAATTCTAAATGTTTAATCTTAATGTTCTGGGTGAAACTAAATATGTAGCTAATATGCAAATTCAAGATGCCGGCAACCAGAAGTACCAAAATAAATCTCGAGGAGGTCTACGTTTCTTATTACGCCAAATAACGAATAAATGAAATGAAATATCGAGCATAGATTACAGTGATAATAACTACCTAAAAAATAAATATAAAACTATATTTCAAGAGTACCTTGACTTTTTAGTGTGACTTTTTTTGCGGGAGTTATAACCTGTAGCTACTACAGTCAGTCACAAGGGGGCGCACTTTGAATGAACTACTCGGTGCAGACCGCTGTTGCTGATACATGCCGTGCTAACATGGCCGAGTCGGCGATAGCCAAAAACAACGAGAGAGCCGTTTTAGCGGCCATTCGCACATTTTATAGCAAACACCACAGGGCCAGGACCGTCACAGGCCACCTCGTAAAATTTTGTATTAGCACCAATGCACTTCACGTGTAACGTTAGCATACTCGTTTTATTTACACTGCTGGCCCGGCGGCATAAAACTAACACCATGTTGACCAAGTTAATGAGTTAATGAGCTGAAAAACAAGATGTGTAAATGTTAATTCAAGATCACGTGAAGAAATTCTGAGGAGCAAAGCAGATCATTTAGAGCAGCGGTTCTCAACCTTTTTTCAGTGATGTACCACCTGTAGAATATTTTTAATTTTAATAACCCCTAACCAGTGCAAAGCATTTTCGTTGAAAACATTCTTTATTCTGCCGGCCGTGATTTAGCCTTCTTTGTCAGGTGTTCCTTTGTGTTTTCAGCAGCACTGCTGCTCCGCTTTAACCACTACTCCATCCACTGAGTTGACAAGGTGGCAGTGATTGACAGCTGATGCCATGTGTCAAGTTGGGTCAAACCATCCTGGTATAGGGGGGACTTTCTTTAAGATAATGAAATTAAATACTTGCCTGAATATAAAATTCAGTGCGTTCACCAAAATACCTATTCAGTAATCCATCAGTCAACCAATTACTCATTGATTAAATCTTTCTTAAACCCGAGTTTTTTCAAGTCTCAATGTCAACACTGGTTTTAGATAAAGAGGTGAGAGACACACATATATATATATATATATATATATATATATATATATATATATATATATATATATATATATATATATATATATATATATATATATATATATATAGATATATATATATATATAGATAGATATATATATATATATAAGGATGAGGAGACGTTCCTGAAGATTTTGAGTCCTGGTCACCATCCTGGCATTTTGCTACAGGGAGCAGCAAAGTCCCAGCCATTGGTTTTAATCCAACTCCTAAATTATTAGACTTAGATTTAGACTTCCTTTATTGTCATTGTACAAAAGAAAAAGATTATTATCATTTTTTTAAACAATGAAATGTCGTTGCTTGGCTTCTGACCTACAGCTAAATTGGCTTTGGGGATAGAATAAATAAAATAAATAGAATTTTATATGTATATATATATATATATATATATATATATATATGGCCTATATATATATATATATATGGCCTGGAGAAGTTACTGTTTCTGACTCTGGCTGTTCTGCAGCAGATGCTACAGAACCTTTTGCCAGACGGTGGAGAACAGTCCATGGTGGGGGTGGGTGGGGTCGTCCAGGATCTGGTGGGCTCTGGATGAGCATCGGCTGCCTGTGATGTCTTAGATGAGGGGAAGTGGGGTCCAGATGATCTTTTCCACTGTCCTCATCATTCTCTGCAGAGTCTTCCAACCTGAGGCCCGGCAGCTCCCAGCCCAGATGGAGATGCAGCTGGTCAGCAGGCTCTCGGTGGTCCCTCTGTAGAAGGAGGACAGGATGGGAGGGGGGAGGGAGGCTCTTGTCATCCACCGCAGGAAGTGCAGGTGCTGTTGTGCCTTCTTCATCAGGGAGGGGTGTGGAGCGACCAGTCAAGGTTGTCGGTGATGTGCACCCCCAAGAACTTGGTGCTTCCCACGACTTCCACAGCTGTATGGTGTGTAGCTGGGTCTGGATCTCCTAAAGTCAATGATGAGCTCCTTTGTTTTGTTGATGTTCAGGTCCAGGTTGTTCTTCTCACACCAGTCCACTAGATGTCTCACCTCCTCCCTATAAGCCAGTTCATTGTTTTCCTGAATGAGGCCCAGCTCTGCTGTGTCATCTGCGTACCTCAGGATGTGGTTGCTGTTGTACCTGGGACGACAGTCCTTGATCGCCGTCCTGGAGTGTTGTCAGGGCCTGCAGCTTTCCATGCGTTGACCTTCCTCAGGGCTCTCAACACGGCAGTGGTTTCGAGCTATCATTTATTCATGATGAAAACAAACATCTTCCTATTGCACACACTTGTGCAAATGAGATTCAGTTTTTTGTGAACACAACAACAATGGTTGAATTTAACTACTGTTTTTTTAGTAGCACTAATGAATGGATCTCTATTTAGCACCAAAAGCAATGGTACAGTGGATAAATACAAGATGACTCCTGTTATGTAAAAGAACAGTTCAATACTCTTCAGGGCTCTACAATTGTTTTAATACATTCATAACTATCTTTTTATTACATTGCACATAATTCCTTCAGTGAAATGTTCAGCTTGAAACATAAGAAGTAACCCTGTGATTATACATATGTTCTGCTACTTTCATCAATCTCTGTGACAGGACTGCAACATTTGAAGAAAGTGGAATATGCAATATTATGAATGTTAATCAAAATTTTAACATGCACTGAACAAATATATTGCAGCTTTAATTCATTCACAGCATGGATCAATTTGGGAACATGATGAAAATAATGAATTGTCAACAAAAGTATGAAAGGAAAATGTACATATATATGTAAAGTAAAAATACTCAGTGAAGTAAAATCATATTATCATATCTTATACATGACATGCATAACTATTGTAAGAAAGAAAAAAAAACTGCACCGAGTAGTTCATTCAAAGTAGCTACAGGTTATAAGTCCTGCAATAAAAGTGATACTAAAAACTTAAGGTACTCATAAAATATAGTTTTATAGTTATTTTGGGTAGTTATTATCACTGTAATCTATGCTCAAGAGTCAATTTATCCAGAAAAGATAGTTGTTTATTCGTCATTTGATACTATAAACAGACTTTGACCTCCGCAAGCTTTTATTTTGTTACTTCTGGTTACCGGCATCTTGAATTTGTACATTAGCTAAATATTCGTTTCACCCAAAACATTTAGATTTAGATTTAACATTTAGATTTAGATTTAACTTTTAGATTAAGCAATTAGATTTAGATTTAACAATTTAATACAATTTAAAAGTCCTTTAAAAGAATATTTTGGTAAATGTGCTTAAAAGTGACTTTCAAAAATTCACACCACTTTTTAAAACATGATTTGAAGCTAAATGTGACAGTTGTTGCTGTTATTTTCAGCATGACCAACTTTACAAACGGCGCCCCATATTAGAGGAGTTACACCTGGATAACTCAGCACCTACACTGAATGACATATTTATTGACTTTGGAGGACCCAAATACTGAACAGGTGGTATTATGTCAGAGCTTTGACGTGGCAGTCATTTAAGACACCCAAATAAAATATTAGATTAAAAAATAATATTGTTTTTCATGTCCATTAAAAAAAACTTTAAACTTACAGTATGTTTAATTCATTAAGAATTCATGAGTAGGATTCATGTGAACTCCTCATGTGCTGGACATCAGATGCAGTGTGGTAAATATGTCCATTTCAGTGTAGTAGTATTACACATCTGCTGTGAATGTACAACGTCAATTCTTTGGTATGAATAACCCATTGCTTTTAGTTTTCAAAAGTATGCCAATAAACAAACTGAGATGGTAAAAAGTATCAAACTCTCAATACACAGCCAGTTTATGGTTTTAAGTTTGATTGTTTTAAGCTTCATTGTGAAGTACAGTTATACTTTGAACTGCACAGTAAAAGCACTTAAAGGTACTAGTGGCACACTTCAACTAACTTCTCAGTTTTCAAAATGATACTTTGATGCAGCATTTACACTTACATTCATAACACAAGGCTTCTCCTCAGTTTGTAAAATTGCAGTTTGTAAAATGATGAGTCAATGCTTTGTGGTGGCACACCTGAATTATTACAGTAATAGGTGGTTCGAACTATATATAACCCTATTATCTTCAAAGGCTGAACTGGCCATCGGGTGTCAGTGGATAAGCTCGGCACATGCAGTCTTCATTGCTGCAACAAACATTAACTCGAGTCAGGCAGAGTTCACTCGTGTGCACCTCGTCATAAAAATCTCTCAGTAAACATGTGTACTCAGTCAAGCCACTACACCCACAGAGCCACAGCTCAGTAAATGTAATGTGATGGCAAGTAAAAATGTAACATAAACAGCACAAAACAAGTGTGAAAAAAACATCCTTCAACTTTACAACAACACATATGAAGAGCAGTAACATCATACAAACTTCAACCAGTGCTGTGTGAAGTTCAGCAGGGCGCTTCACGATAAAACAAACTACAGAATCATTCTTACATAAAACTGACAGTAAAGGCTGTTTGCGTTTTCTTCTGCTGTATGTGGTGCATGAAACTGGGTTACTTTGATTTTGTATTACCGTTGAAGGTGTTTGTGATGAATGTACAGCTAAAAGCTGAATGCCATATCTGTAAATACTCTAAACTCTGTGTACTTCAAAATATGCCCGAATAGTAAATATTTCATGTGTTGAAAATTCAGAATATTATTGCTTTCGTTCTAGAATATATGTTAATCTTGAAATTGATGCCAGCAAAACGGTTCAAAAAATCTGGGACAGGAAAAACAATAAAAAACCATCTTCAGTGGCAAAAGTGACATCTGCTTAGGTGATGACTCATTTGGTTTGAGTTGATTTTTTTTACGCAAATGACTGCAATAAAGCTCTTTGTCATCGATTTCTTCTGTGTGCTTGTGGCGGACCTTTCTTTGAATCCTGTATGCCCTTTTTTTTGTGTCTGCATTAACATTCATGTTTACTGCCATCATCCAGCAAAACCATCTAGTGTGTATATGCAATTTAATCTTGTAGTAGACTTTTTTGTGGGAATCTGTATCCTTCACCAGTCCTCACTGGCAAGTAAATTCTAACATTTTTATTAACATCTTAAATCCTTGTTTCGTCAGAGAGGACTAAAAAACCCCAGCAGTGAAACATTTAAAGACAAGACAATTAAAGAGACACGACAGTGAGGGTGTGGTGTGTGCTGGGTTGTGAAGTGTGAGGGGGGTGCTGCGTAGTGGATTGTGTTGTGATACAGGATAAACTTAAAAATATAATATATAGGAAGCAGAGAAAACTACTAAAAAAACTAAAAAAAACTGGATAAACACCTTAAAACATTATGGATTGATTGTGTTGATGAAAGAGGGCGGGTGTTCTTCTTCTTTGTTTGATTAATACATGTCCCTTTACTGAAGTGTATAGATATATTTTTAAATGAAGAATCCTTGAATAGAAATAAATCACCAAACGATTAATACAGCTTGTTAATTATTTAATATAGCTTGTTAAATAATGTTGCATTCTGCTGTGCTGTGAAATACATGACTTGAACAGTTAGGATCGACGACTCATTTTGTCTCTTTAAAACTTTTTTCCTGCAGCCGACGTAGACCAGCCTGCATAAGGCAAACACAGGAACTGCCAGGCTGGGAACTCCTGCCAACAGAAAGATGACTGCGTTGATCCACGAGGGGTACGGTATCGATGCCAGAGCCGGAAATTTTTCCTGCGGACCACAAAACCGTATGGTTAGTGGATCTGGTATGCTTTGGATGAAGTGTTGACTTTTTGCAGAAGCTCCTCAAAAACTTAGGGGCATTTACATTATGCACATTGTAATTGTGAACCAAAAGAAGGAGACTGTAGGAGAAAAAAATAGCATGAAGAGGTGAAGAAAGATAAAGCAGGTCATTAAGTTCATGAGCTTACAGAGTTGGGGTCCCAGACCAAATACGTGAGCTTCTCTTGAGCTTGAGTCACCAGGTAGAAAACTAAGATAACCAAGACGATCAGAGGGCTGACGAACCTCCACGTAACCTGCCAGAAGATACCTGGCTTACGTCCAACCATGAACTCTATATCTTTATTGAACCTGACACACAGGAGAGCATAATGTTACATAAGCAGTACATCCAGAAGCACACATGCACGTTGATACCTGGAGCGGGTACTAACCTGTCTATGCCGTAGACATAAACGACAGCTAGCATCTCAAACAAGCCGATGGTCAAGAGTGGAACAGATCCAGCAAAGTTATCAAAGAGAGAAACCCAGTAAAGTCCTGAATGCTGCGCAAACAGGAGGCAGATGATGAAGGCAGTTAAACATGTTAACCCTAAAACAGACATGCAGAAGGACAATGGAGCATGTGTTAAAACACAATTCAAACACAAAATATGTTTCTCTGAAATGTGGAAAAAACTGGACAAGCAGTCGGGTTACCAGTCAGGACTTCATGTGGCCATTTCTTAGGGAACACTTTCAAGTCTTTCAAAGGGACCACCACTCCCTCGATGTTGCCGAACAAGGTCGAGAGTCCCAAGCAGAGAAGCATGACAAAAAAGAGTACAGACCAGAGTGGGGAGCCGGGCATCTTGGTAATGGCTTCTGTGAAAACAATGAAGGCCAGACCTGTTCCCTCCACTCCCTGAACAGACAATCATGAGACAGACTGGAGTTGAAAAGCACCAATATTATGAGTTGGTGACAGATCCTCATCAAAATGCAACAGTTACCTCACTGAGAAGCGCCTGCAAGTCACAGGTTTGGATGTCCAGTTCAAGAATGGCAGCAGGATAAGAGCTGTTCAGGAGCTCAATGGCTGTATCATAGTTACTTAAAGTGATGTTGTCCTCAGAAAGATCAAATGCATTTGATAAAGCCATGATATTTCTAAGGAGAAAAAAGCCAGAGATTTGTAATTTTGTCTCTTTTTTTCATAATCCAGTACTGGGAAAACTATCAAAAGGTGCAACAGATGATATTATACCTTTGTCTTGCTGGGCTCCTTTGATCTTAATCAGTTAATACAGTTCTAATCACATACAACATACTCAGTGATCCCATATCCATGATGGAAAAGGTAATGCAATGAAATGAATAGGATATACAATATAAGATATGATATGATATGATACAATACGATACGATACATATATCAATATTCATCTTACAATACATTTACAAATCATTTTCCGAAAGATTTTAAAGAGACAAAGAGTGATTTTGGTGACATCTTGTGAGTGTTCCAATGACTTTGTTTGAATTAATTGAACTGAAAGCATCAATTTCACATTATATGGCTGACAGGCAGCTTGCAAATGGCAGGACAAAATGAATAAAAGATTTGTTGAGAAAAATAGTTTAAATTTATTTAAACAGTGCAAATTGTTGTTTCGCAAGCTTTTAAAGGTGGGACACGGGGGTTTTAAAAGAAGCTTAGAATATCTATACCAGTGGCTAAAAAATCAATACTCTCTGGGGAAATAAAATATCGATATATATATATCGCAGAATTGATAAAATCGCTCAGCTCTAGTACAACTTTTTCACTTTTGGCTTAAAAACAGTAACTAATGCACAAGATCATGGAGGCTGAGGCTTTTTTATATGGTCTGTCATAAATGCTCCATGTGGAGAAATGATAAGTAGTAACTCTTTAAAACATACATATTATACAGACATAAAAGCACTGAGAAAGACAGACATGGAAGGCCCCAAACCTTTACATAAACTGTACTCACTGAGTGATACAGGCGTCGTACTTCTCGGTGGCTCTGAAGCCAATGATGGAGTAGGTAACTGTGGCAGCATAGATTGAGGTGAAGCCAGTTACGGCGGACAAGATCACTGCATCTTGCACACAGTTGTTACTGGAGAAAAGAAATAAAGCAAAAGATATGATTTTTTTGGTTCTTAGAACCTTTTAATTGAGAAAACTGCAGATCTTCTCAGTGGGAAGGCCCTTACTGAACGGGATTGTAACTTGAGAAGGAGATGAGGCCTCCCCATGCCAAACCAAAAGCATAAAACACTTGGGCGCCTGCATCCAGCCAAGTTGTGGGTTTCATTAATTCATCTACCTACAGAGAGGAAACAATATAATGGAATATTATGTTAAGATGAAATGTGAGGTTTGTGACTTGTTTTATTCCATCAAGAGGTTAAACGTACATCTGGTGTGAAGAGGAACTCTATTCCACTCAGGGCGCCTTTAAGAGTAAGTCCTCGGATCAGGAAGATGGCAAGCACAATGTAAGGCAGGATGGCTGTGACGTAAACTGCCTGGGATCACGAGAAGAAAAGGGTGAAAATTATTGGTTGTAGACCACAGCTTGGCTAAGTTTCTGCCAAAATTGCATATCATGCTAATTGGGTGTATGTTGGCTGTAAGTTAGCCATAAACCTATACAAACTTATTGCATGTTGGTGAAGCATCTTCATCATCCAGGTCAGGGTAATCCTACATGCCTGAATGTGCTACAAAGGAATTTCTTTTCTTGGTTACTGAAGATGTTTTATCTCTTGGCCAAACAGCAACAAGAGTTGTCAAATCTGAAACTCTTCCCACCAGCCAGTTAAACTGAAGAGTTCCAGATGAAAGATGAAATATTTTTAGGAACCAAGAAAAGTCTAGTTGTCTTCGACTCAAGCACTTTAGTAAAAAAAAGACTACATTTATATTGGGTCTTTGTTTAAAGCACTTTATGTACAATTCAACCACAATCACACAGCAATCTCTTCGTTGTTCGTGATCTACGGTGCTAACAGCGCTAACGACGCTAACGATTGGGCTTTTTTCCCCAATCGCACAGATTAATTAATAGTGAATGCTTCAGCCAATGTGTAGTTCAATGTCTTGCACAAGGACACTTTGACAAGTGAACTGCAGCTCCAGGAATCAAACCGCCAACTTTCTAACAGGCAGACCTTTTTTGATTATTAACTAAAAAAGAATGATTTCTTTTCACTTGTTTTAACCTCTTCTCTTCTGGGACAGTAGCATTTATTTAATGTAGTAAATGCAGACCTGGAATGCCATTGTTTCCAACCAACTCATAAGTAAAAATCGGTTTAACAAACCTTGCCTGAAGAGCTAATTCCTCTTATGCAGCAGATGGCAACAATAGTCCAGGCAGCTAGCAGACAGATCACTACTTGCCACTGTATTCCTCCAGAGTCAGCTATGGAGGTAGTGCTATTCAGAGTCACTCTGTAAAAGAAATAATCCACTGTGGTGCTCCTTTGACACTCTGGTATGAATTCTGGATGGGGGAAAAAATGAGTTATATTCAGTGATGAAGTTTAGGAGTGCTGGTGTGTATATGTGTTGGCTGAAAATGTGTGTACAAACACCTGTCATGTTTTCATTGAGAGGACATTGACTCCATGGCAGTGGGTATTGAAAGGAATTGAAGAGATACCACAAGATCCAGGCAATCAAAGTATTGTAGTAAAGTCCAACCAAAAAGGACACCAGCATGGAGGCAATACCTGCGGGATGGCATCGTTTAATGTGAAATCAAACTTGCACAATGCATACCTCTTACTACTGATAAAGTACCTTACCAAGTCCAGTCAGATAGGGGCTGATCGCCCTCCACACCCCCACGCTGCCTTTCCTGAGCCGCTGGCCGATGGCAAACTCCAGCAGCAAGAGAGGCATTCCTTCCAGCACCAGCAGGATCAGGTAGGGAATCAAAAAGGCTCCTGGAAAATGTTTGTCAATGTAAATGATCACTTTGAACTGCGAAGTCTCTTGCTAGTGTACCTTTGATGCATTGACAGACACCATCACTTTTCTCCAGACTCAAATTCTCCAAAACAGCCCTCCCAAGCTCAGAGTAAGGAGCATCCTTTCTCAGTGGTTCTATCAGTATGTCTGTCCGTAATCCTCAAATAAATTAAAAATCCTTCACCTTCCATAAACGTACTGACCAAGCTCATGTCTTGAAGACCTCATAGCAATACATGCATTTACATGGGAAGTTTAATTCCTCTTTCATTCAGAATTAAAGTTAAATCCGAATAAAAGTTACCAAA
The DNA here is from genome assembly GCA_018398805.1 of Hirundichthys speculiger. Taxonomy (NCBI): domain Eukaryota; kingdom Metazoa; phylum Chordata; class Actinopteri; order Beloniformes; family Exocoetidae; genus Hirundichthys; species Hirundichthys speculiger. The sequence goes on along the minus strand of JAGFBZ010000873.1, from coordinate 212,627 downwards.
GTAAACACCTAATTCCATATGAAAATGTCAATTCCGAATTAAACTTAATTCCGAAGTAAGTGGCTGGTTTATTCCCATTTTAATTCCGAATTAAATAATTCCGCGGTCATGTTTACACTCATTCCTGTTTAAATTAATTCCCGTCTTTCTGCGCATGCTAGTTCTCTTGCCCGTCTGTCGCGATGACGCTTATATTCTGCGCTGGGCTTGTTTTCAAAACAAAGTTTTAAAATGGCAGCACGCAGTAAACGGTGTTCAAGAGCAGAGACGATTCATTTAATAAATAGCTTGGAGGAACTGGAAATAATTAAAAGAACAGATGGCAGGAAACATAAAAATTGTGAGCTTTTCAAAGTTGTAGCGTCCAGGTTAAATGAAGGAGGTTTAGCAGATAGAGACGCCACCCAGGTCAAAAACAAGTGGAATGTTGCTGCTAACCGAGTTAAGGTTTGTTTTCTTCTGGTAGATGTAAAGACATCCGCCCCCCATCCAATCAGAACCCTTCCCAACCCCCAGACCTAAAGCGGAGTTGGATAAAGCCGAACAAACGTGTTTTCCATGTAAACCTCAATTCGGAATTACTATTTCCATGTAAACTCGAAGGAAAATAGTTTAATTCGGAATTATTTAATTCAGAATAATTAATTCCGAATTAAAAAACATCATGTAACTGCAGCGAATGTAGTATAATAAAATAGAACTGATACTTTGGAAATCAACAGTTCTTTGAGGTTGTATATGTATTCATAGTGATCACCTGGCCGACATTGGTCGACTATCATGAATGTATTAGCTTTACAATAAAGACAGAAAATTTTTATTCCTTTTAGGGAAATATTGTGGTGACGTGTCAGTGTCCAATATAGAGGAATGGAAAATGTGTTCATGCTGTGAAAGCGTCTATTCAAAGTCTAACCACAATCTTCTCCTCAACCCATTTATGTGAATTTTGATGCAAAAAAAAAAAAAAAAGGCCCACTCAACTGGTTAAAAATGGAGCAGAGATTTTACAACACCCCAATAAAGATTGTAGTCATGTACAATTTCACAGTAGGCAAGGTTTCTGACTATTGTATAACATAGCTATTTTATTCCATTATGAGTTTTCAAAGAAATAAATAAATACTTTGATTTTATAACATTAAAATGGGACAGTATTATTATCTATTAGTATCAGTCAACTAAACATAATTAAGAGAAAAGTTGTTCTTTAATGTTGCCACTGGCACAAATTATAAGATGTTGTGCTTTAAATTGTGTGACAGAAATAAAATAGATTTAAATTTTCAAAATATACATGTCTTTAAAAGTCTTCCATCCCCAACTGTGCAGCAACAATGACTCACGAACAGTGGTGCGTGTAAAAACAAAATTACTGACAGAAGTACAGATTCTGTTTAAGTTTAAGCGAAATGCTGCTGAGCACTGAGTCTTTGTGAGTCATAAATCATGCCAAAGGTTAGACATTACTTTAATCTTTACTTGTGAGAATCCTTCATATAACTTTATGGGATATTCATGATCACTGGCTTACAGCCACAAATGGGTGATATGTTTAACTTTCTTCCTTAACTGCAGGGACTAAGGACCAGTGAGATTATTGAAGCTGTAATGATTAAGCTCATACTTTGATTTGGAAAGACATTTGGCCTTTTAAACCCTCAAATAAAAAGTAATTAACATTTTGTGTTCCTAATTAATTGTCCACGGAACAATCAGCATGTCTCGGCACTCGCACCCACACATTTGGACTACCAGTCATTAATGTGACTCTTTCAGTAGATATATTTCTGTCCCGGTTCTGTCCCGGCTTACCTCCGCCATGACTTTGACACAAGTAGGGGAATCGCCAGACATTGCCGAGACCAATGCAGAAACCCACACAGGTCAGTATGTACTGGGCTTTGTTGTCCCACTTGGGCCGGTCCGCTGCCTCCTCCTTTTCCATCCGCTCCAGATCTTCGTGGTTATGGATCCGAAGATCCAACCCAGGGTTAGGGAGTACCAGCCTCATGATGACAACATATGCTGTGAGGAATAGAGGTAGCGTCTGCTACTGCTGAAGTACAGTGAGTACTTGCCTCTACATACATGTGAAAGTCCAGGTAGTAGTCTTTGGCAATCTTAACACTAATTTATGATCTTTTATTACTTAAGTGCATGCCACTGATTAACCAAGGACCAATGCATTAATTCATAGTAACTCAGAGTTAAAGTTTAATTCATTAAAAAGCAACTATGCAAAACATGCTGCATCTACAAAAAAGGAAGAACTGAGAATAAAAACAGGATGAAGGGAATAGTTATTGTTAGGCAATAGTTATTTAAATTGTATGTGCTGTTGTTTTAAATTAAAGCTGAATTTTCTATTGATTTATTAGGGAAAAAAATGCTTCCAAGACATAAGTCTTACAATCACAGTTTACTGTTTTACACAATATTGTGCACAATTTATGTCTTTAGTTCACTGAGAACTGGTGAGAAAATTATCCAAAGGTGATTTTACTCAATACAGGACAGTATTGTTATAAATCAATAGCAAAAAAAAGTGATTATGAATTATTTTAAAGAGGTAAAAGCAACATTATAAGACATTGCCATGTAATAAATAGTCTGAAAAAATTTGTTCCTTTATTGAGGATCATTGAAAACATTAAAAAAACATTATTTTTACATGTCAGACATTCATCTAATAAAGTTACAATACTTAGAATTGTTAAAAAAGAAATTGTGAAAAACAAGCTTAGTTAGCATTGTGCTCATATCTTAGTTTTAAATGAGCTACTACAACTAACTACCTTAATGTGCTGCAAGGAGTAGAATCAAGTGGAAACACCAAGACTGAGTCAACCTCAACCATTTTTTGATTTTTATCTAACAGTATTTGTCAATTGAAAACTATTTTTAAATATATGAAACAGTATTGAGCTTTAAAGATACAAATATAGCTGGATTGGAATGGCTAACAGTTTCCTTAGTTTCCAGTCTTCATTGGAAGCTACAGCCAAGCTGCAGCCCAGCTGTAGCGTAGGTACAGACTTAGCTAGGCTAAGGCTGTAAGCGTAGGTACAGACTTAGCTAGGCTAAGGCTGTAATGTAGGTACAGACTTAGCTAGGCTAAGGCTGTAGCGTAGGTACAACCTTAGCTAGGCTATCTGGCTTTGGCTGCTCATTATTTTTTTGTCGGTGAAAACTCAGCCATTATAATGAAGGTGCAAACAAACACGTTGTTAGTGGCGATAGTCGGTTATCCATCATGTTTCATTTTGAAACACTGCTATTTTTTGGCGTCAGTGCGTAATAACCAAAAGATGTGTTTTGTTAAGACATATGCAAACAGCGTGAACTAGGAAAAAAAATAGATATTTGTTCCACATTTGTTTCCTATATGATAAAACTGGCAAATGAACAGGATTTGTGTATTAAAACAGTATTTTTTTATACTTTCTTGTAGCCTTGTACCTTATAGCGTTCCATCAACAGTGATGTTGAAGTAATTTATGCCATTAGGCAGCATACTGGAGATGTACATCTCACCTTAAATTGGAGTTAAGCCGTCATAACGTAGTATTTAGAGTAGTTCAAAAATAATAATGCTTGTTAGCAAGGGATCACAGACTTTGGTACCTACAACAACAGCAGCTTTAGTCAGTAGGAGTGTATATAAATCTCTAAGGAACTGTTGCTTTTCAGTGCTTCGTAATAGGTGAATACTATTCACCAAAATAAACAAACAATTCAAATAACCACATTTCATTCATTTCAGCTCCCTCAGCATAAAAGTTGTCAATCTATCACTGTCTTAATTATTTATTTTTGTGCTTCTGTGTAATTGTTGTGCTGTAAAAAAAAAAAAAAAAGCTTCACCAATAAAAACCCAGAAATCACTAAGTACACAAATATTCAGCTTTTGTTTATCGTGTACTGGGCCATGGACATGTAACTGGATGATATTTTTAAAAAAGAGAAAACATGGGATCATATTATTATTCTCTATTTAAGAACCGACACCTCCAATCATGTTGTTTGCCCAATAACATGCCAAATATATTTAAAGGGCATTGTTGTAGTAGTATGATGTCAGTATAAGCAGAATAGTTTTTATACTGAGCACATGCTCTACAGCGTCCAACTGGTCCTTGAATGTACACTGACTCATAAAACTTCTCATAGAAGGAAAATAATTATTTCTGACTTCAACAACTTTACAGAAAACAACTTCACATTCTGTTGCCCTTTTTAAAGATAAAAGTCACTACTATAAGTGAACTTTTATCATTACAGAGTATGAGAAAAAGCAGCATACAAAAAGTCAATTCGCGTTAGATATTTACAATCAGTACACTTATCTAAAGCTTCATTTTTTCATTCATTTGTATTTTGGCAGAAATCGTGTCCACTGGGTCATCTCTGTAATCCCTCTGCTTGCCGCACTTATTCCACAGGAATTTAAAGAGGGCGAAACAAGGTATGGACAAACAAGGAGTCCCAGCCAAGATGAAGATGATGGCGTAGACCCAGGTGGGATAGGGAGTCTCTTCAAGGGTGGGAAAGCTCTCCTAAGGGCAGAGTGAAGAAAAATGTTTGATTTAACGCAGAACAAAAGGAGAGTGTAGACAATGGTTTGCGTACAGGCACCAAAACATATTTCCAAATATCTTATAATGACAACGGACACACTTACCGCCTCCGTGTCCCAGACCAAGTAGGTGAGAGTCCCGCTGACTTGAGTAACAAAGTAGAAAATGAAAATAAAGAGTATAATAAGTGGGCTAATCACTCTCCATGTCACTTGCCAGAAGATGTTGGGTTTGTGGCCGATCATAAACTCAATGTCCTCATTAAACCTGGAAAAATAAGAAGGTAGTGTGATGCAGCTTCATGTGTATGAAAACATTCATAAAGTTTATTAGTTACAGTACATAAAGCAACATTCAGTATGTACATACTACAACCATACTACAACCAGCATGTGGCTGATGCTGGAGTAGATTCCAGTTTCTTGCTTTAGTTTAGGCCAACTTTGCACTGACATTATAACTGATACTTTACTGCATATATTTTGCTACTGAAAAAAGAGGTACAGCTTGTATTATAAACTACCTTTTTTGTTTCCATCTCATGATCATTGGAACATATTATCTATAGTCCAAGGTCAATGATTTGGTTTGTTTTTTCCTGCTTGTGTCTGAATTGCTGATGCTGGTGCTGATTGTTTGTTGATTTGTTTTGTCTGATGTCTTTTAACCAACTGTTGCCATTCTTTTCCAGGTCTCTCTTGAAAAAGAGATTTTAATCTCAATGAGACTCTTACCTGGTTAAATAAAGGATATAAATAAAGAAATAAAAAACTGCTCTGAACCCAACTGAATATCACGCCCCACGGCCTGCTTAAATCCTATTTCACGTGACATAAAGAAGGCCTGCTTAATTGTATTAGTCATGTGTTATTGTAATCAAATGATTTTTTTTTCCTGACAAGAAAAATTCCACCATTGCATGCAGAGAACCACAATATGAGAATTTCAAAATGTAGCATTTGTTCCAATTGGAAGCTGAGTCAAGTTATCTAGCTCCAAACTGGGTTGTCTATAGCCCTCAGTAGCCGTTAGCTGAGTAGCAGTTATCTGTTAGTCAAACTCCCCAACAGAATTCCCATTAAATCTCCAGACTGAGATACGAAATACTTTAAAGTACTTCACACAACCCCATTTAAAGGAGAAAGAGAAAAATAACTTTGAGGGCCAGGCTTTCAATAAAGGGTTGGTTCATAGGTATTTTAAAAGAATTTAACATTTATTAATTATCACTTAGTTAAAACCATTATTTCTACCACCTTGTGACTAGTCTACTGGTGACTCACCTGTCTATGCCGTAAATATAGACAACTGCTAATATTTCACAGAATGCAATGACCAGAAGAGGGATTGAGCCGGCAAAGTTGTCAAAAAGAGCCAGCCAATAGTTCCCTGAACCTTGTGTAAATATGAGCCCAAGAACACAAGAAATGAGGCAGGTCAGACCTGGAAACACAACATAAACAAATAGTTATTCTCAAATTTCTAGATTAATTCTTTTAATGCTGACAAATTATGTCTTATTTCAAGAACAATTAAGAAAATTACCACAGAAAACCTCATTGGGCCAAGACTTGGGCAGCAATTTAAGATCTTGCAAAGGAACCACCACCCCTTCAATGCTTGCCGAACATCGTTGACAGGCCGAGACAGAAGAGCATGATGAAGAAGAGAACAGCCCAGAGAGGTGAAAGTGGCATCCTGATGATGGCTTCTGTGAACACGATGAAGGCCAGACCTGTCCCTTCAACACCCTGAAGATATTCAGCCCATATAACATTATTTTTTGTAAATCCTAACTTGGATAAACTTCCATTACATGAAAACTCTGGATCATCAACTTCATACATCATGTTATGAATGAATCCACTGACCTGGCTAAGTAAAGTCTGCAGGTCACAGATCTGTAAATCCAGTCCTTGGATGGTTTGGTAGTCTGTCTGGTTGAGCTGGGACAGAACCATGTCATAATTGCTCTCAGTGATGTAGTTTTCAGGATAGTCAAAAGCATTGGTCAACTTTAAAATGTTGCTGTAAGAAAACAAAGAAAGATTGAACATAGGCATGGGTTTGGTCTCACCCATCTAATTCACCCTTACTTTGCATGGCTGTTCAGTATTTTGAGAAATCTAAAACTCACCTATCGTGGCAATCATCAAATTTTTCCATTGCCCTGAAGCCAATGATGGAGTAAATAACTGTTGCAGAGAATACTGAGGTGCATCCGTTGATGATGGAGATGAGGACGGCGTCTTGCTCACAGTTGTTGCTGCAGGAACATTTTGAATAGAAGATGTGTGAGAAGAAGGGCAGAACAGTGGGTTCCTCTATGATCATGGATCTGAGACATCTTACTCACTGAACAGAGTTGTAACTGGAGAAGGAGATGAGACCTCCGAACGCCAAGGAGAAAGAGTAGAAAACCTGAGCTCCTGCGTCTAACCATGTTGATGGATTCATTAATTCATTTACCTAAAAAGTAAATGAATTGGGGGTTTCAAAAGATACTTCAAATAATATTGCTATTTACTTCCTGTTGGCTTTTGTGACAGTAAACACTCTCGCCCTTATGCTTCCTTGTTTGTTATAAATGCGGATAGGGCACAGCACAATAGGAAATAAGGACAATGTATGAACTTCATGGATTTAATCAGATCAATGGGATTTAAAAATCACTATAGTTTATAGGCATTTGATTTGGGTGTCCTCCATTTCAACCTTCATTGCTTTTATCTGTCTTGTGATGAAGTTCACTCTTCATAGCTATTCTGCTTTTCAGCATTTTTTATGACACTGTGCTATCAGATGGCTTTTCTAAAAGAATACACAAGAAGAGCTAGATAAAACAAATAACCTTTTAATAGCCATTTGGTAAATCTAAAAGTTAAAGGTGGCTATCTGAATTGCTCTAAATTAATGAGACATGTAAATATGCTTTTTGTTTGTTTGCTGGTGTTGCATGTAGATTAACAGATGATGTGGGAACCAACAGGTTCCAGCCTAAATGTCGGCTATCCAGCATGCAGATGTCTGCACATATCATGGAATATTTTCCAAAAGGTCACACTGTTCTTAAATTCTTGCATGACATACCAATAGAAATTGTACCTACTACAGTGACAGTTTTTCTTGGTATGTATTAGGGATGTGCGCGATTAGTCATCTAAACAATTAAACGTCCGCTCACTTACTAGTCGGCACCAGAAATATTAGTCATTTAAACCAATTTGTGTTTTATTCATGTACAAGGCCGCTTAACTGTCATACAGCCGCCCGCCACTAGTCGGGGCTACAGAGCCGTCAGACAGCAGTCCCACCTCTCCGCGGCAATGCTCGAGTAGACTGGAGTTTTAAAACGGCACGGTGGGAAGATGGGCTCTCGCAAAACCAGCGCCGTTTGGCAGTAATTTAATCTAGAAAATGAAAACAAGGTAGTATGTAGACTGTGTCAGAAACAACTGGCATACAATCACTCGACTGGAGCAATGCGCAACCACATTAGACTCAAGCATTTGGATGTTAATCTGCAAGAGACGACAGCTGCTGATGCTAGCGGTGCTAGCCACACTCAGGCCGATTTGACAACGTTTACCCGGAGACGTGTTCTCCCGTCCGGTCTGAGAGGATAACGCAGCACATCACGATAATGACTTCGCAAGATATCCGACCAAGATATGCAAGATATGTGTTTTCCTTTATTTTTAGACTAGTCGACTAGTCTTAATTAAAATTTTCGTTTACTCGACAGGGAAATTAGTTCGCCAGGAACATCCCTAGTATGTATCAGTGATGCTTACATCTGGTGTGAAGAGGAACTTAATTCCCTCTATAGAGCCTTTAAGAGTTAGTCCCCTGATGAGGAAGATGGTGAGGACCACATATGGAAGAGTGGAGGTGATGTACACAGCCTGATGAAAAAAAAAAAAAAAGAAAAAAAAAATCAAGAATGGCATATTATCCAAAGATGACCCACAGAGCTGTTTGTACATCCAGAGAAACTCCAAGCATGAATCCGTCACATATCAGATTTCTCAGATGTGCTACAACTTTTATACCTTGCCGGTTGTTTCGATGCCTCGAATGCAGCAAACGTAAAGCAGAGTCCAGGCTGCCACCAGAGATAAGACCATCCACCACTGCAGACCCCCAGGTTCACTTATAGATGTTGAAATGTTCAGAGTCTCTCTGTACCAGAAGTAATCAACAGTGGTGCTCCGCGCACATTCGTCCACCAGCCCTGCACACGACAGTGTAATGTACAATCATAAGCAGCTCTATGAAAAACAAAGTACAGAATTTACATGTAAGGACATAAAATAATATGGTCCTTATAGGGAGTTAAAACTGAGGTATTTAAATCTCAGATGAACAACAGCCTGGAGGAAGTTTGGCCTACTCTTCTTTACAACATGGTTTCAGTCAAATGGGGCTCTCTTCAGATTCCTCTTACAGCCTTTTAATAGGTTTGATGTCTGAACTTTTATTGGGTCATTGCAACATCTTAATTCTTTTCTTTTTCAGTTGTTCTGTTGTAGATTTGCTGGTGATGTCGGGATCATTGCCCTGTTGTATGATGGCATGCTCAAAGCATTGTCACAGTCAAAGTCTGCTTAACTGTCAATTCTACCACATGTAGAGAACATAAAGTGAATCGAAATTGCGTTACTCTCAGATCCTTGGTGCATAGAAGTAAATCTGAGACCCAGGTGTCCAGGTCCTGTGGCTACAAAGCAATCTTAAATAATTATTTCTCTACGACTGTGCTTACTAGGTGGTATGGAGTGTTTCTGGCTGATATGCTGTATTTGATATACACCAGAATTGGGTGCTGTGCATCATGATCCAACTGCTCCACTTTGGTCCTTAGGTCTTGTCTGCTTAAGGGATATTGTTCCAGACGTCTTATGGGTTCAAGATGCAACATTGCAAACATAAGGCCTGCTGACATGTTCTGTGCTGTCCTGGTGACCTTTCCAAACCAGCCTAACGTGTGTTGTCATGAACTTTAATGTTTACCATGCTAACTGAGACCTGTCTCAGACATTGTTCCTAATGTTTGTTTGTTTGTTTTATATTTCTCTTAGACTGAGTATTGTCTAACTTTGTACTTGCAAGAAAAACCACTCCTGAGAAAGCTTGCTGTGCCGTGTTATGTCCCCAACTTTTCCCTCACAAGATTTTAGATAAAAACAGATCATCAGCAATATTGGCAGCAAAATTTATCTTGACCTGTTCTGCATTTAAGGTATTTTAGTAGCCGGTCATTGGTTGATGAAGCCATACCTGTCTGGTTAGCATTGAGTGGACATTGGCTCCAGGGCAGAGGATTTTGAAAGGAGTTGAAAAGGTACCACATGATCCAGGCCATGATCATGTTGTAGTACATACCCACCAAACCAGATACAAGCATGGATGCAATACCTATAAAAAGAGGGGAAAAACATTATTACTACACTATTACTACTACACTACTACTTTTGATTATCATGGGTGACATTTGAATAACACACAAAGGGCCACTAGGTCTCCTGGAAGGCTAAATTTGGTTGGATTGTGTTTGGGCCTGGACTAGTGCTAAATACAAATTGAAAGCCTTAGTGAAGCACCAAAGCACCATGAAAAGTTGTCATGTGTGGGTTGATCATGACAGTCCTTCCTTGTTGTGTTTTGCAGTTTCAGAGTTTAGTTAGTGTCTTGTCTCATCTTCCCTGTCCTTAGTCTATCTTGTTTCCCATTTTACTTTGAAGGTCTGTCTTATCTTCGTAGTGTTCTGCTTTTCTTCCTTCCGTTTATTACCCTGATTGGTTGAACCTGCCTCTCATTTGTCCCTCTGTGTATTTAAGTCTTGTCTTCCCCTTTCTGTTCGCTGGTCCGTCTGCTCATTGTCCTGCTCATTGTCCTGTGTGTCGTCCTGTGTTTCCTCGGCCCGGCTTCTTCCCCTGGTCCTGCCTTTTCTGTCCCATCACCCTGGTTTTGGATTTGAGTTAAGTTTGTGTTTTCATTTTTGTAAATAAGATCATGCTTGCCGGAATCTCCTGCATTTTGGGTCCTCCATTCAACACAAATCATGGCAGAACGGACCAGCCAACAGATGGACCCAGCAGGGGAACTCTCCGCCTTTTGGGGAACTCAGCTGCGGTGGGGGCCCCAAAAGTGTTCTGCGGACCCGATACAGTTCAGGGTTTGGCCATGCAGCCCATTTCTTGGCGGAGCTTTCCTCCAATGCGGTTGAAAGGACTCCCAGGTTAAGGCGAGACAGGTGCTCACGATCCGGTGCCACCCCACTGGCTGCCAGTCCTTGGAGGGATCCAGTCATCGTGGCAGTCCAGACGGTCCACCTTTTTCTCCCATCTCCACGTGTGTCCTGGAAGAATGAGCCATCTTTCTGGTGCCATATCCTTGGGTGTCCTGGGAGGACACAACCACCATCTGCTCCTGTCTCCGTAGGTGTCCGGGAGGACGCGCCACCTCCAGTGCCCTTTCCCGTGGGCGTCCGTGAGGATGCGCCACCTTCAGCCCCTGTTTCCATGGCATTCCGGAGACTCTGCAGGTGTTACAGGAGGAGGTAAAGTCCTTCTGAGAGGTCTACCGCTGGCTCACGTATTCTGTGATGGGGACCACTGATATGAGTCAGTGGATTTTTCAAATATGACCTCCTCCAGAAAACTTTGACCGCCAGGCCCCGGCTCCTTACCCTGCTGGCCATCGGGTCCCTCTACACCGACCTGACCAAGTGCGGGAAGGAGCTTATGGCCTTGACACACTCACCTCCATCGCCTTCATCAGAGGTGTTCCAGGACGCACCTCCTCCGCTGTCCTCCGAGGTGGTCCAGGATACACCTCCTAACGGTACCCCTTTCCCAAGCTACAGACCCGGCCGCCACTGGCTTCCCCTTTGCCAGCACCACGGACCCGTCCTCCAATGGCATCTCTTCCAATCCCCAAGGTGGTCTCTGGCGACACTCTCTCCTGTCCACGAGGTGGTCTCCCGCGATGGACCTGCTCCTGGTTTAGAGGTCATTTCCGGTGAACCGGAGCCCCACTCAACTCTTGTCCCCGCCGATAACAGCGTCCATACCGAGCAAGCCTTTGACCCTGCCTGGAGCATCACCCTCATTCCCTGCTGGAGCCTCGGCTGCAGTATTTCGTTTTTGTCAATAAATCATGCTTGCCGGAATTTCCTTCTTAACTTTTTTAACTCCCACCATATTTGCCTTATTTATCAATTTATTTATTGTTCCTAAGTAATTTATACTAAAAAAATATATAATTACCTTTTGAGGATTAATAATGTCTATGTCACTTCCAATTAAGTTCAATTAAATTCAATTCAACTTCATTTAATTTATTTGAATTCAATAAACAAATTTTTTTGTTAATTCCTCAAGTTTAAGTCAAAACCAGGCCATCACTATTTTCATTCTTGGAGCGACCAAATGTGCCTGTTTTTGTGATTACACACCAACTCCTGTCAGGTGAGGATTAATCGATCTCCAAACACCCACGCTGCCCTTCCTCAGACGCTGGCCAATGGCAAACTCAATGTGCAGCAGCGGGATTCCCTCCAGAACCAACAGAATGAGGAATGGGATCATAAAGGCTCCTGAAAGTACAACATTCACATTTGTAATGCGTTAATAGCCAGGCATGATTCGTATTGTTTTAGCTTTAAACAAAACTGACATAAAGATGGTCATAAAATTCAAGAACTATGGAAATTTTACCAAGCTGTTTTCACAAAACAAGAATAAAACATTTACATGAGAAAATGGAAGTTTTCGTATGGAAAATGTTTCAGGATATATAACCTTGCACATTAATGCAAATACATTAAGGTGGCTTACTGGTATAGATATTTCTAAAGATTATTAGAGTTTTCCAGTTTGGGACAGTCCCCATGATCACAGAAATATTGGCTCAAAATCTGTAAATGTATAAATTTTCTTGGTTTCAAAAATGTTATGTGCCAACATCTGCCTTTCACTGCCAACATACTCATGGTTTGGATTAAGAGATGAAGACTCAGTTTAGTTGACACACTCAAATAGGCAAGTTTTATGTAGAGCACAATTCTTACACAAGGCAACTCAAAGTGCTTTAGAGATGCATAAAATCACAAGAAGGCAAATAGTCATTCCATAAATCATACAAGCATAAAAATAATAATTGATTAATTAAATTAAAAAACAAATTTAAAAGAATAAGTTAAATTAAAAAGGAAGAATGAAGATAAAGTCGGTTCAGTTGTCATATGTACATCTAAACAGAACTGGATGTACTGCAGCTGTCTCACAGCTGGTTTAGAGCCCAGTGATCAGGACGTTACAGTAGTCTAACCTGGTGGAGACAAATGCATGGATTAGTCTTTCTAAATCTGGTTTAGACACTATTCCTTTGATTCTGGCAATGTTTTTTCAGATGGTAAAAAGCTGCTGATGTCATGGGTGAGGCTAGCCCTTTTTTAGGGGTGCTTCAACACCCCAAAAACCTGGAGTAAGAAATGTTGTTATTCTAAAATTTTTGTTCGCATTTGACAGGCTTAGATAATGTCCAAAACTTAATCCATAGTTTGTGGTTTAAGTTTATATCTTAAGAAGAATGAAAATGACCCCGAAAACGACCCGCCTAATGGTATCGTCCTCTTCTCACTAACGTTACTTGTGGGTTGTGGTGGGGCTCATTGGGTGCTCAGCACCCCTAAAGCTCTGACCCTAGAATCGCCCCTGGCTGATGTTATTGCTTTAATGTGGCTGCTAAAGTTCAAGTCTGAATCCAATATTACCCCTAAATTTCTGACCTGCTTTTAAGGTTTTAGAGAGAGTCTCAAGGTGACTGATAACACTTTCTCTTTGTTTCTGTGGGCCACAGACAATGATTTCAGTTTTGTCCGAATTTAGCTGGAGAAAGTTGTTTTGGATCCAGACACTGATCTGTTCGATGCAGCGACACAATGAATCTACAGGCCCATGTTCTCCTGCTGTCAGTGACACATAGATCTGAGTATCATCTACATCAGACCTGGGCAAAACACGGCCCGCGGGCCACATCCGGCCCTTTGTGCGTCTCTGTCCGGCCCGCATGAGGCCAATCATAAATTACATTTGATTACAACTTAATAAAAAAAAAAAAAATCTATGTCGTGCGTGCAATACAACTGTGGTGCTTTTATTTTGAAAGGTGCAGTACTTCCGTGTAGCGTACGTGCATGAAGGTAAACAGCGCTAAGTGATGCTGCCGTTAAAATGTGTGCTGACGCTAAGAAAAGAAAAGTTGACAAGGAATGACGTGCTTTCAACAAGACATGGACCGCTAAGTATGTCTTTACAGAAATTAAAAGGTGAAGCCGTGATTTGTGCTACCCAGATCGCTGTTTTAAAGATTATAATTTGAATCGCATGAGGCATGAGGTAAAATACAGAAATCTGTCTGATAAAGAGCGCGCAACAGAGGCTGATGCATTGCAAGCAAAACTGCAAACTCAACAAGGAATTGGTAAAATGAGGTGGAAAACATTAAAACATTTATTTAATTTATGTTTCATTTTTAATTGATGTGTTGTTCTATAGATGTGTTGTAATTCACAGTTTGAGGAATTTAACAAGTTAAGAATAAATTGGACTTATTAATGATTATTTTTGTTTTTTTACTCGACCTATACGCCACAATTTCACAGAGCCTAATATAAATATCTACAGGATAATTGTATTCTTCTAATTACCAGTACCAGCTATTTAGAATATATAATTTAATGCATTTTACAATGGAAGGAAGTTGAGCAGGATTAAGTTCAAGTTATCGTTGATGTGGCCCTCTGACACAACTCAGGTTTTTCATGTGGCCCCTTGTAAAAATTAATTGCCCACCCCTGATCTACATAGTTGTGGTAGGACACATTATAGCTGCATATTAGCTGGCCTAATGAAGCCTGTTGAAAACTATCAAAAACATTGTTAGACAGGAGAAAGTCAGTAAGCTGTTGATATGCCACGTTTTCTAGAACAGGGGTCGGCAACCCGCGGCTCTGGAGCTGCATGCGGGTCTTTAGCTCCTCTGCAGTGGCTCCGTGTAGCTTTGGGGGTAAAACTTGTCAGAAGGCGATTCTCGCTCTGGAGCACATGTAGTGCCATGTAGGTTGCTCGCCAGCAGGGGGCAGAATGAGTGTGTTTAGCGCTAAATACTGCTAGGTTACTGCAACGAAGAAGTCATATCTGTGTGTTGCATCATGGGAAAAAAAATTAAGGCGAGCGCTTTCGGTGACTAGCGCCGAACATCTTTGTGTTCCTTATGTACCGCCGTAAAAAATAAAATAAAAATTTCCGCCAACATGTCAGTGCTGTCGTGGTGTAACACACAAAAGGAGCGATATTGGAAACCTTCCCAAACCCGACAGACTTGTCTTTGAAACATGAATGTTTACTGATATGAACATGAAGACGTTTTTATTTGGAGTCCTGTCAGTCTTTGATCCACATACTGATGTGAGCAGGTTTTCTGCAGGATGAACTACAACAAATGTTTTATGTTCAGGCTCGATGGTTGATTGTTGTACGTGACTGAGGAGAAAACAAGAGGATGACAACACACTGAAATGGACTTAAGTCATAATTAAATACAAACTGGCCTTTTCTTACATTTATATTCTTTTTAAGTTATTAAGCTGCAGCTATACGTTTTATTTATTTTGAAATGGGCTACTTTTTATTTGATCAATGTTTTACAAATAAGGGAATGACTCAAATGAACCTGCATGGTACTTCTTTGTTTTATTTCAAGGTTGGTCAACACATGCCAGTGTTTTTTTTTTCCTCATTCAAAAGATTCAAGATTTATTATATTTACTTCCATGTCAACAAGTTGATAGGAAATTGTCTTGGTTCTGCTCCCAAACATACAGAACAGCAGCAACCAATATTCAAGTCTTTATTAGAGTTTGAGGTTTACCTTTGTTATAACAGGTAAAAACAGCAATAAAATGTTAACAGTTTCCTGTTTTATGTTCTATAATTTCATAAATGCAACAAACTATAGCTCTTTTATAGTGGATTGACAAAAACATTGGAAATTAAACTTTAATTAGTATCTTTTATGAGCTTTAGCATTAAAAACTTTAAAAACTGCCAAACATACTAGGAATAAGCTTTTGGGTAGATTCAAATCCCTCTGAATACAGAATAACTAGATATAAAACTTCATACACTGTTATCTTCATTTTATGGGTCAATTAAGTTTTGCGGCTCCAGATGAATTTTATTAAGGGCAGAGGGGGAAAAAAAAAATGGCTCTTTTGATAGTAAAGGTTGCCGACCGCTGTTTTAGGACTTTGCTAAGGAATGGCAGGTTTGATATGGGCTGATAGTTCTTCAGTACTGTGGCATCAAGACTGCTCTTCTTTAGACGAGGCTTAATGATAAATTTATCAGCTCTAGGTGTCTAGTTGGCAGAAGAGTAGCTGTTTGTGTTGTGGAAATGATTGAGTTTTTAATACCTTGAACTTTGTCATTAAAGAATATTGCAAACTCATTACACTTTGATGTAAAAATTAGTTCTAAGGGCAGTGAAACTGGAGCATTTGTTAATCTGTTTACTGTGGCAAATAGGGCACGGGAGTTGTTACTGTAGTTTTTGATGATTTTAGAAAAATAACTCTTCCTTCTTCTACATAGTGTTTGGATGAACACACAACTTTTCTTTGTAAATCTCATAATGGATCCGGAGCTTTGACTTGCATCATTTCCGTTCAGCTCTCCTCCACTCCCTTTTCTGTGCCCTGACTGAATCTTCTCTTCCTCATGGCGCCTTTTGCCTACTTTTAACCGTTCAAACCTTGACAGGAGCAACGGTATCCAAAACCTTTAAAGCACTTGATGTGTTAGAATTCAACAGATCATCAACATTAGAACACGGGGTATTTTCAAACCGAATCATTTCCATAAATTGTGCCCCTGTGCTGTCATTTATGAGTCTTCTCTGAACAACCGCAGACCCAACTGCTAGTTTGGGTGAAACAGACATGTCAAAGAAAACACAAAAATGATCAGATAAAGCAACATCGACAACATCCACCTTTGAAATAGCAACACCCTTTGAGATAACAGATCTAAAGTGTGCCTCCTTTTGTGTGTGGGCTCAGTCACATGCTGAGTTAGACCAAACATTTCAATGACAGCAGTAAGTTCTTTTGTTTGGTTGTCATGGGTTACTGTAACATGTTAAATGTTAATGTCCCATGAGACTGTCCCACACCTGTTAGTGCAGAGATATATATTGTTCAAAAGTGCCTCTGGCAGGTGGAGTTGTCACAGTCAGCTGGGTTTTAGATCCATATATGTTGTACAGGGAGTCTTAGTATTTTTTTTTCTTGGCTGTCACGGTTGACTGGGGTTGTGTATTTAAAAAAAAACAAAATCATTTACATCACACATTAATATTACATGGTTAGAGTTAAAAATTAAAACCCAGTTCAGCTTAAAATGTTATATATACATGGAAACGAGTCAGTGTCAGATTGTGTGAATGCTGCACTATGTATCTGCATAAAATGTCACAATATCACAACATCTAACCTCTAACCCTGTCACATGCTCATGTGAGATTTGTCTGTTTTTAAACAAAAGTGTCTAGTGTCTGCTCTTTCTACTTGAAACAAAGTATTTTTGCATTTAATGGAATTTCAAACCTCTTTAAAATGTAACATGCACAAACGAACATTTCCCAAAGCAAGACTGTTTGTCTTATTATCTAAAAATAATATATATAAACATAGATATGCATTTTTAAACATATTGCTCCCCCAAATTTGATAAAATATATGTTAAAAATGTTAGAAAAAAAAGAAGAAGATAAAAAAATGGCATATTACTTTACGATACAACATAATACTTTTCTGGCAGCTATTCTGTATTACATTTATCTTTCCATTCTAGCATCAGCTATCAGTGCTTACCTCCTCCATGGCTTTGGCACAAGTATGGGAACCTCCAAACGTTACCAAGTCCCACACAAAAGCCCACACAGGTGAGCAGATACTGGGCTTTGTTGTCCCACTGCGGTCTGTCACCAGCCTCTTCCTTCTCCATCCTCTCCAGGTCCTTGTGAGACGGGATTCTGTCTTCCAGCCCCGGGTTTGGCAGCTTCAGTTTCATGGTGGCTTTTTGTAAATTTCACCTGACACTGAATGTGAAAATGTAGCTGCTGAGCTTCTTAGTTTAGCTTCGTCTGCAAACCTTCATGCAGCTGTGTTCTTTCTGAAATGATCTCCTCTGTGTAAACAGTCTCTGGCTCTCTGTCGACTGCTGCTCGTTCTGAGTCCTCTGCTCCTTCTGTGACTGTGAAAGAGAGACTGAAATAATTACTGTTATCAGATTTGCATATTTGTGTGTGTGTTGTTTTATGAAATATCACCAAGGTTAATCGGAAACAGGTCCAGCCTCCTCAATAATAGTTAATACGTCACTGAAGATGCTGTCATCCACACTTTCCCTGATCTGAGTTTGGCTTTTATGAGCCCTGTGAACAATGCGATGCTAAATAATTTGACAGAAAAGAAGATGATTTTATCTTTGAAACCAGAAAAAATTGTTATACCACATTTTTTACAATAAAATACTTTCTTTCATATTGAAAAAAAGTTTTTTTTTTCTCATTTGTTTTACAGAACAGATCATTTAGATGCTTCACAGTTATCATGAAAGTTTATCATATCAATAGAGAGAACATAAACCTTATCAGTCACCTCTTCAGATGGAATGATTAACCAGAGACAGATGGTTGTTCGGCATTTACAGAAAGTTTTAATTACACTGTGATTCTAAAGCTTTCATGTCAAGGCTATTTTCAAAATGCCCATAACACTGCATGTACCTGTGCAACGTGTGTTCAAGCACTGCTACATATGTGAAAGTACAATGTGTTTACTTTTGAATTTAGTCTCATTAGGAAAACAACAAGATAGATGGATCTTTAGGTCTCTGTTGTTGAGTCTTCAGATATGGAGAACTTTGATAAGATCTTGAACTACATGGACCGTGAGGATTTTTTTATTATTGTTATTTCAAAGGATTTAACAAAATAGATTTAACAGTCATTTAATAGATATTGCCATAAAGTGAAGATTAGCTATGAGAGTATTTGAATTCCTAGAAGAAGAAAAGAATGAGGAATGACTTTAATTTTCTTTAATTTCTCTTTTTCTTTCATTTGTAGAGCCCCCCCCCCCCCTTTTTTTAGTGGTTTAGATAAGTTTAAATAACCATTTAAAAAAAATAAAAAATGTTCATATAATGAAAAAAAAAATTACTTTACCAAGAATCTGTCTTAATCCTGGATTCTGTGGACATCAACCAAAAATTAATTCCATCTTTGTGACGCTTTGCTTGATTTTTTTTTAACTACAGCCATCTTCAATTGTTGTCCACTAGTCTTTCTGTCTTTAATTTTTTTTCGTCAACATAATTGACATGCCACTCACTTCCTTTTATCTTCAAAGTCCTCTGGGTTGCTTTGACAGTAATCTCACAGCTTTCCACCTTCTGACAGGAGTTTTTCCCCATAAACACCTGAATTCCCAGAATTCATCTTGGTGCTTCTGTCATCTGTTACATCATCAAGAAACAGTAGTGGCCATATGTCATTGGAAGCCAAGGACAATCTGATTATTTACCATTATTCCCAATTGTACAGAGTAAATAAAAGAATTCTTAAAACAATGAAGCCATGATTTAAAAATATTCAGACCAGTTTCTGTGTACACATGTGGGACATGACGACTAAACAGGGACGGTTTTTCAACATCTTTGTTTCGGCTTAATAATGGCCACAAAAGGACGGATAAACAGAGATAAGTTTTCAACGTCTTTTTTTGGGCTAATATGGGCCTTGACAGGACAACTAAAAAGAGATGGGTTTTCAGCATCTTTTATTGGGTCAAATGTGAGCCATGACAGGATGGCCAGCCCGGGCTAAATAGTGGCCATGACAGGATGGCTAAACAAAGATGGGTTTTCAACGTCTTCTTTAAGGCTAAATAATGACCATGACGAGCTGACCTTATTTAGCCTTAAAAAAGACGTCCATAGATGTCTGGTGTTTGGTGGGAAGGACAATCTGATCATTTACCATTATTCCCAATTGTACAGAGTATTTAAAATAATTCTTAAAACAATTAAATCATGATCTCATGTGGCATGTGGAACTGTTTTTCTCTTGTGTAGCAGTGAGAATGACATTGCATAATCAAGCTGTAATGTAAGCCAAAAGTAAAACAACAACAACAACAAAACTGTGTGATTCAATGTAAAGCCTCTGACAAAAAGTTTAGATTTAATTCAGAAGGTGGGAATGAAGAAAACTGTCATGGTCTGGGGCAACCATGGCAGCCATTTTGTTTTTTTCCTTTTTTTTCTGTGTAAAGTTGGCGTCAACCCCTTGTCTCTAGTGTTTCCTGTTTTACTTTGAAAGTCTGTCTTGTCTTTGTGGTGTTCAGCTTATCTTTATTCCCCATTGTCATCCTAATTGTCTGCACCTGCCTCTCGTTTGTTCCTTCCTGTATATAAGGGAGAGTAAGGTAATGTGAGATGGTTTTTGCATCCTCCCCCCCTCTAAGCAAGCTAATTTGATGTGTCTATAAAATTAACACATTTCCCTTTCATTTAGGATGTTTTCTAAGAAAGGAAACGATCGGAATGTTTGCCGGATTAAAGAAGGTGAAAATATGACTTTTTTTTAAAAAAAAGTGGTAAAGTGACTCATTTTACCCCAGCTATGGGGGTAAACTGAGACAAAACCCAGATTTCAAGGGGGTAAAGTTACCCTGCAGTCTTCACGCGCTTCCGTCTGGTTTGTTTTCTGGGGGTGCACTTTGGAAGTGCAGTGATTTCCTGTGGAGGGACGTATTCAGGTCGGCTAGTTATTTGTCGCACATCCGTGTCAGCTGGTACGGGAGTGGGCAAATTAGTATGGGAGGGTCCATTATCTGCAGCAGAAGGGTCTTCGGGTGGATCATCTGCAGGGTCCAGGCCTTCAATAACTTCTCCTGGAGGTGGAGCATCTACGGTGGCAGGCTGTAGCTCAGGGTTTGGCCGGTCTGAAGGAATGGATGGTGCAAACGTTTCAACAGGAAAAATGTTGCGCTTGTATGGGAAAATCCCAGTGGACCTTAACCCAGAAGTGATGTTGCGTGGTGTCACGGTTGTCATGAAGGCTTGACTCACAAGTCCTGCAACCTGTTAGATGATGACTGTTTTACCAGGATTCGATCGCATCCACCCATCAAGAGCTTGGCTGTATTGGGCTTTGAACGGACCGTACACGGCCACATCTAGAGGCTGCATGTGATGGGATGTGTGAGGTGGGAGAGTGAGCATAACAATACCATTGCTCCTGGCGAGTTCTACTGCCCTGAGTGATATGTGAGCTTTAAGATTGTCCATGATTAGCAGCATTGGGTGGTCAGGGGCACAGTAAGAGTGGTTTATCAGGTGATTGAGGAACTCCGCCCAGGTATCTTCATTCATCCATCCTGTTCTGGTGAAGGTACCCTTTGCTCCTGGAGGTGCATTGATCATGAAGCAGTCTTTAAACTTTACTCTGGGAAAGACAAACATGGGAGGTGCAGCGTCCCCAGCAGCATTCACAGCACACACCAGAGTTACCAGTTCCCCTCTCTCGGTTGATGTGATAGAACCAACTTGCCTTTTTCCTCTTTGTGTCACAACCTGAATCCAACAGAAAGTTCAGAATCAATGGCATGTTCAGTCTGTTCAATCTGCAGCTAGGCTGCAGCTGCTGCAGCCTGCAGATACTCTCAATAACTAGGTGGTTATTATGTTATTACAAGGCAACTGTCAACGTACTACCTCCAGGGCGGGAACCCCGGGTCCCCGTGCAAGTGATACCCCTATTCTCAAAGCTCTTCATTGGCTGCCAGTTTCCTTTAAGATCAATTTTAAAATTCTGGTTTTAACTTTCAGAGCTTTGCATGGTCAGGCTCCACCTTACATCAGCGATCTGATCCAGCCCTACACCCCAGCTCGGGCTCTGAGGTCTGTGGATCAGAATCTGCTGATGGTTCCTCGGACTCGCTTCCGGACCAGAGGAGACCGATCCTTCCAGGCCATTGCTCCCAGGCTTTGGAACGATCTTCCGCTCTCTCTGCGTTCCATGGAGTCTGTTGACTCCTTCAAAAGGCAACTAAAGACCTTTTTATTTGTGCAGGCTTTTGCCTAATTGTCTTGGGGCTGTTATGTTCGTAAATGTGTTGTCTTGGCCTTTTAATCTTAAATTTATATGTATCTTTTACTGTGTTTTATTTTAATTGTGAAGCGCTCTGTGACCATGGTCTGTGAAGGGCGCTGTATAAATAAAGTTTACTTACTTACTTACGTACGATTTCAGACTGCCATTCTCGGCCTCGCTTGCTCAGTGGTCCCACCGGCTACTGGAGAACCAGGCTGGAGGCTGGCTGAGGACCAGACCAGGGATGAGAGCCAGGCTGGAGGACAGCTGGGGACCAGATTATGGTTGAGGACCAGGCTGGAGGCTGGCTGGCTGAGGACCAGGCTGGAGGCTGGTTGAGGACCAGACCAGGGATGAGAGCCAGGCCTGAGGCTGTCTGAGGGACCAGACCAGGGATGAGAGCCAAGCTGGAGGCTGTCTGAGGATGAGACCAGGGATGAGAGCCTGGCTGGAGGATGGCTCGGGACCAGGCCAGGGAGGACAACCAGAGCCTATCTGATTTTGGAGTGCCATTCTCAGCCTTGCTCGCTCGGCGGTCCTGCCGGGCCTGTTTATTATATTATTACAAGCTACACATGTCAGCCTTGTGTGTGTATCATGTATCTTACCTGCTGAGGCCTCTGTACTGTATAGACACCTGTTTCATCCACATTAAAAATCCTGTGTGGGGGGAATTTATGTCTGTTAAAGATAAAGAGAAAGGGAATACAAACTACTTAATCCTAGAGGGAAAGGGCAGAATAAAACATATGCAGTGGAAGAATTAATTCTCCCACCTGTCCATGACTACTGCCAGATTATCATAGAACTCCCCAACAGTCGTACTATTGAAGCTAGTGGCCCCGAGGGATGTTGCTTCTGGAGTTCGGACAGAAAGCCAGCGACTTGCTAGGAAGCTGCAGAACCACTCTTGACCTACAGACAATCCATTATTATAAGATTTAGCCTTGTGGGAGGATCAGCCTTAGTTACCATAGGAAATCACATGCTGTCTTGCACACCCTGACTTACCTGCACAATGCATCTCTTTACAATTGGCAGGCATGAGGACATGGTTCTTTTCTGCATATTCAAATGCCAGTGTGCAGCACTTAGCTGAAGAGAGGCCATAGGACTGTCAACAAGTTCTTTCAGATGTTTGGAAAGTTCTTCCTCCATCTCATCTGTGAAAATTCTCTTTGCCTGAGCCACTGAACCCCAGGCCACTGTAAGAACGTCCCCCCTCTCCTTTTTTCTTATAATCCTTTGGAGGCTTGATTTGTCAATTTCTTTTGCTCCATGATCTCAGTGGCTGCACCTTCCATCTGTTCAAGGAAGGTTTGGCCCCAGGTTGTTTTCCTGTTGTATTTCCTTGATATGATGGATTTTTCAAACTGTTTAAGACACGAAAAACAAAACTTGCCCCATGGCATTTGTCTTAATTTAACCCACCACCACTTTTTTATTAAAACAATCTCTCTGCAGAATTCAGGCCAGTCTTTAGCTAGCAGCACCACATCATTTTAAAAGGCAATAATTCAACAATGTATGGGATGTGAGTTTGTCCGCTTAAAAGCAATTGCTTTTAGCACCAGAGTTCATTATGTTGAAAACTGAAAAATTGTACTTTTACATTCCAAAAATGTATTTTTGTACAAAACACATGCTTACCACAGCACAATGGAGTCGGGCCTTGAAAATCAGTCGCTCAAATGACCACAGGCGTGTCCTATTGCTGAGATACAGGGGGTGTCTCACATTACCCAATGTCTCACAATACCCCATTCTCCCCTAAGTCCATAGGTAAAGAGAAAACAAAAGAAAAAAAACCACAGAAACACTCCGGATGCCGTTTTAAAAGCTCATTGACAGGACAAAAATAAAAATACCTTTAAATCCCAAATGAGGAAGAAAAAAAATCCACAAAAACAAGATCAGAGCAGCTGAGGTGATTTAACAAAAATGATGCACAAAGCAGCCTCATTTTCTTATTATTCATTCACACATCATCAATCAATTCAAACTAAAATTAGTCATCATATTTATTCATTTTAAAAGAGACAACACCAAATTTTTTTTTTTTTTATTTACAGTTTTAATGAAGAAATATATTTGGAATAAATCAAACAGTTGACATATCTTTCAGACTCACACTACCAAAAACTAAGTGCTGTGTTAAAGGGGTTTATGATTTGGAGTCACTTCAGACACCCAAATATACACTGAAAAGAGAAATTCTAACTAACTTCAATTAAATGCTTCAGTTGGTTAAGTAAATTAAGTGCATCCAAAAAAGTTGAAGGGAAGTTCTGAAATTAAATCAACCCTACATATTTTATTAAATACTCTTGAGTGTAAAACTTTACTGGGGAGCAAAACAGTGTGGATCAAATCAGTTTTGAGTGAGAACAAAATATACATTTGCAGCTTGTGCATGAAAGTATGTAAATTTAGCCAAGAATATGTCAGAATATCAGAATATGTTGCTGCTCTGAAACTCTGAAAGACTCAAAAACTCGAACACTTAAGTGAAAGTGTAGATAGAGTTCATGCAGACAAATAGAGGTAATTTTAACTTTGTGAGTCTACAAAACGTGTATAAGAAAAAGACTCATTGTACAAGAATGGCCTTCTGTTCACTTTGCCACCATCTTAACTCCGTACCAGGTAACGGCAGAAGGTCAGATATAATACTATCAGGAGATGTTGTTCCATAGTTGCTTGCTATATGATAAAACTGACAAATGAACAGGATTTGTGTCTTTAAACTGTATCTCTTTATACTTGCTTGTAGCCTTGTACCTTATAGCCTTCCATCAACTGTGATGTTGATGTGATTGATTCCATTCGGGAGCATATTGGAGATGTACATCTCACCTTAAATTGGAGTTAAGCCGTCATACTGCAGTATTTAGAATAGTTCACAAATAATGATGCTTGTTAGCCATCGATCTCAGACTTTGGTACCTACAACAACTGCAGCTTTAGTCAACAGGTGTGTATGTAAATCTCTAAGGAACTGTTGCTTTTTACAGTGCCTCGTAATATGTTACAAACGTGAATACTATTCACCAAAATAAACAAACAATTCAAATAACCACATTTCATTCATTTCAGCTCCCTCAGCATAAAAGTTGTCAATCTATCACTGTCTCAATGATTTATTTTGTGCCTCTGTGTAATTGTTGTGCTGTAAAAAAAATTTGCTTCTCCAATAAAAACCCAGAAATCACTCAGTACACAAATATTCAGCTTTTGTTTATCGTGTACTGGGCCATGGACATGTAACTGGATAAAAATTTTAAAGAAAAGAAAACATGGGATTCATATTATTATTCTTTATGTGAGAACCGACACCTCCAATCATGTTGTTTGCCCAATAACATGCCAAATATGTTTGAAGGGCATTGTTGTAGTAGTATGATATCAGTGTAAGCAGAATAGTTTCATACTGAGCACATGCTCTACAGCGTCCAACTGGTCCTTGAATGTACACTGACTCATAAAACGTCTCACAGAAGGAAACTAATTATTTCCTACTTCAACAACTTTACTGAAAACAACTTCATATTCTGTTGCCCTTTTTAAAGATAAAAGTCACTACTATAAGTGAACTTTTATCATTACAGAATATGAGAAAAAGCAGCATACAAAAAGTCAATTCGCATTAGATATTTACAATAAGTCACGTTAGATATTTACAATCAGTACACTTATCTAAAGCTTCATTTTTTCACTCATTTGTATTTTGGCAGAAATCGTGTCCACTGGATCATCTTCTGTAATCCCTCTGCTTGCCGCACTTATTCCACAGGAATTTAAAGAGGGCGAAACAAGGGATGGACAAACAAGGAATCCCAGCCAAGATGAAGATGATGGCGTAGACCCAGGTGGGATAGGGAGTCTCTTCAAGGGTGGGAAAGCTCTCCTAAGGGCAGAGTGAAGAAAAATGTTTGATTTAACGTAGAACAAAAGGAGAGTGTAGACAATGGTTTGCGTACAGGCACCAAAACATATTTCCAAATATCTTATAATGACAACGGACACACTTACCGCCTCCGTGTCCCAGACCAAGTAGGTGAGAGTCCCGCTGACTTGAGTAACAAAGTAGAAAACAAAAATGAAGAGCATGATGAGTGGGCTAATCACTCTCCATGTCACTTGCCAGAAGATGTTGGGTTTGTGGCCGATCATAAACTCAATGTCCTCATTAAACCTGGAAAAATAAAAAGGCAGTGTGATGCAGCTTCATGTGTATGAAAACATTCATAAAGTTTATTAGTTACAGTAAATAAAGCAACATGCAGTATCTACATACTACAACCATACTACAAGCAGTATGTGGCTGATGCTGGATTAGATTCCAGTTTCTTGCTTTAGTCTAAGCTAACTTTAAGTCCCAAATTATTACATGAATAAGGCATGACATGATGTAATGTCATCCACTCTTTATTTTCCATAATTGATCAGGCAGACATGGATGTATGAAATGCAGAATAACCATTACAGCTGTTTACTAACTGCACAGACTTTATAACTGATACTTCACTGCATATCTTTCACAGTCCTCACATCTTTTTGCTACTGAAAAAACAGGTACAGCTTGTATCACAAACTGTACCTTTTTTGTTTCCATCTCATAATCATTGGAACATATTATCTATGGTCCAAGGTCAATGATTTGCTTTGTTTTTTTCCTGCTGTGTCTGAACTGCTGTGAACCTAACTGAATATCACGCCCCGTGGCTTGCTCAAATCTTGTTTCACGTGACATAAAGAAGGCCAGCTTACACTGTATTAGTCACATGTTTTTGTAATCAAATGAATTTTTTTTCTGCCAATTAAAATTCCACCATTGCATGCAGAGAACCACAATATGAGAATGTCAAAATGAAGCATTTGTTCCCATTGGAAGCTGAGTCAAGTTATCTAGCTCCAAACTGGGTTGTCTATAGCCCTCATGAGCCGTTAGCTGAATAGCAGTTATCTGTTAGTCAAACTCCCCAACAGAATTCCCCGTTAAATGTCCAAACTGAGATACAAATTACTTTAAAGTACGTCACACAACCTCACTTAAAAGAGAATGAGAAAATAATAACTTTGAAGGCTAGGCTTTCAATAAAGGGTTGGTTCATAGGTATTATATAAGACTTTAACATTTATATATTATCACTTATTAAAAAACATTATTTCTACCACCGTGTGTCTAGTCTGCTGGTGACTCACCTGTCTATACCGTAAATATAGATAACTGCGAACATTTCACAGAATGCAATGACCAGAAGAGGGATTGAGCCGGCAAAGTTGTCAAAAAGAGCCAGCCAATAGTTCCCTGAACCTTGTGCAAATATTAGCCCGAGAACACAAGAAATGAGGCAGGTCAGACCTGTAAACACAACATAAACAAATAGTTAGGCTCAGATTTCTAGATTAATTCTTCTAATGAGGACAAAATATGTCTTATTTCAAGAACAAATAAGAACATTACCACAGAAAACCTCTTTGGGCCAAGACTTGGGTAGCACTTTAAGATCTTGCAAAGGAACCACCACCCCCTCTATGTTTCCGAACATCGTCGACAAGCCAAGACAGAAGAGCATGATGAAGAAGAGAACAGCCCAGAGAGGTGAAAGTGGCATCCTGATGATGGCTTCTGTGAACACGATGAAGGCCAGACCTGTCCCTTCAACACCCTGAAGATATTCAGCCCATATAACATTATTTTTTGTGAATCCTAACTTGGATAAATTTCCATTACATGAAAACTCTGGATCATCAACTTCATACATCATGTGATGAATGAATCCACTGACCTGGCTAA
Organism: Hirundichthys speculiger; assembly: GCA_018398805.1. NCBI lineage: Eukaryota > Metazoa > Chordata > Actinopteri > Beloniformes > Exocoetidae > Hirundichthys > Hirundichthys speculiger. Next base: position 185,018 of record JAGFBZ010000873.1, on the reverse strand, counting down.
GTAAAGTCTGCAGGTCACAGATCTGTAAATCCAGTCCTTGGATGGTTTGGTAGTCTGTCTGGTTGAGCTGGGACAGAACCATCTCATAATTGCTCTCAGTGATGTAGTTTTCGGGATAGTCAAAAGCATTGGTCAACTTTAAAATGTTGCTGTAAGAAAACAAAGAAAGATTGGACATAGGCATGGGTTTGGTCTCACCCATCTAATTCACCCTCACTTTGCATGGCCGTTTAAGTATTTTGAGAAATCTAAAACTCACCTATCATGGCAATCATCAAATTTTTCCATTGCCCTGAAGCCAATGATGGAGTAAATAACTGTTGCAGAGAATACTGAGGTGCATCCGTTGATGATGGAGATGAGGACGGCGTCTTGCTCACAGTTGTTGCTGCAGGAACATTTTGAATAGAATGATGTGTGTGAAGAAGGGCAGAACAGTGGGTTCCTCTATGATCATGGGTCTGAGCCATCTTACTCACTGAACAGAGTTGTAACTGGAGAAGGAGATGAGACCTCCGAACGCCAAGGAGAAAGAGTAGAAAACCTGAGCTCCTGCGTCTAACCACGTTGATGGATTCATTAATTCATTTACCTAAAAGGGAGGGAGCCAAATAACCTTTTAATAGCCATTTGGTAAATCTAAAAGTTAAAGGTGGCTGTCTGAATTGTTCTAAATTAATGAGACATGTAAATGTGCTTTTCCGTTTGTTTGCTGGTGTTGCATGTAGATTAAGAGATGATGTGGGAACCAACAGTTTCCAGCCTAAATGTCTGCTATCCAGCATGCAGATGTCTGCACATATCATGGAATATTTTCCAAAAGGTCATACTGTTCTTAAATTCTTGCATGACAGACCAATAAAAAGTTGTAACTACAACAGTGACAGTTTTTCTTGGTATGTATCAGTGATGCTTACATCTGGTGTGAAGAGGAACTTAATTCCCTCTATAGAGCCTTTAAGAGTTAGTCCCCTGATGAGGAAGATGGTGAGGACCACATATGGAAGAGTGGAGGTGATGTACACAGCCTGATGAAAAAAAAAAAGAAAAAAAATCAAGAATGGCATATTAACCAAAGATGACCCACAGAGCTGTTTGTACATCCAGATAAACTCCAAGCATGAATCCGTCACATATCAGATTTCTCAGATGTGCTACAACTTTTATACCTTGCCAGTTGTTTCGATGCCTCGAATGCAGCAAACGTAAAGCAGAGTCCAGGCTGCCACCAGAGATAACACCATCCACCACTGCAGACCCCCAGGTTCACCAATAGATGTTGAAATGTTCAGAGTCTCTCTGTACCAGAAGTAATCAACAGTGGTGCTCCGCGCACATTCGTCCACCAGCCCTGCACACGACAGTGTAATGTACAATCATAAGCATCTCTATGAAAAACAAAGTACAGAATTTACATGTAAGGACATAAAATATTCTGGTCCTTATAGGGAGTTAAAATTGAGGTATTTAAATCTCAGATGAACAACAGCCTGAGGGAAGTTTGGCCTACTCTTCTTTACAACATGGTTTCAGTCAAATGGGGCTCTCTTCAGGTTCCTCTACAGCCTTTTAATAGGTTTGATGTCTGAACTTTTATTGGGTCATTGCAACATCTTGATTCATTTCTTTTTCAGTTGTTCTCTTGTAGATTTGCTGGTGATGTTGGGATCATTGTCCTGTTGTACGATAGCATGCTCATATCATTGTCACAGTCAAAGTCTGCTTAACTGTCAATTCTACCACATGTAGAGAACATATAGAGAATTGAAATTGCGTTACTCTCAGACCCTTGGCACGTAGAAGAAAATCTGAGACCCAGGTGTCAAGGTCCTGTGGCTGTAAATCAATCTTAAATCATTATTTCTCCACCTCTCTGCTTGACAGGACAGGACAGACAACAAAACACGAGCTGTCCCTCGATGTCCCTCGCCCAGGCAAGGGTCACCGGGGCCCCACCCTTGGAGCCAGGCCTGGGGGAGGCGCTCGTTTGCACCTTGTAGCCGGGCCTTTACCTATTGGGCCCAGCCAGGCTCAGCCCGAACGGGTTACATGGGTTCGACTCCCCGTGGGCTCACCACCTGCAGGGAGGGTCATAGGACTGGGGTGCAATGTGCTTTGGGCGGCAGCCAAAATTGTGGGTCTTGGCGTGCCGACCCCCGGCTGACTAAACTGGCCACTGGGACATGGAACGTCACCTCTCTGGTGGGGAAGGAGCCTGAGCTTGTGCTTGAGGTTGAGAGGTACCAGCTAGATATAGTCTGGTTCACCTCAAGGCACAGCCTGGGCTATGGAAACAATCTTCTCAAGAAAGGCTGGACCTTATTCCACTCTGGAGTTGCCCAGGGTGAGAGGCGACGGGCAGGTGTGGGCTTGGTAAGAGCTCCCCCAGCTCGGAGCCTGTACGTTGGGGTTTTCCCCATTAGATGGCCCGCATCTCTTGGACACTCAGGTAGAGAGAGGAGCTAATCTGTCAACTGATCACTACCTGGTGGTGAGTTGGACCAGATGGCGGGGGAGAATGCTCGTCAGACCTGGGAGGCCCAAACGTATAGTGAGAGTTTGCTGGTAACGTCTGTTAGAGGAACCTGTCAGACAGATCTTCAAATCGCACCTCCAACAGTGCTTCAATCACGTCCCAAGGGGGGTGGGGGATATTGAGTCTGAATGGGCCATATTCTTCGCGTCCATTGCTGAAGCGGCTGACCAGGGATGTGGCCATAAGGTCATTGGTGCCTGCCGTAGCAGCAATTCTTGAACCCGATGGTGGACACCCCAGGTAAGAGAGGCTGTCAGACTGAAGAAGGAGTCCTACCATGCTTGGTTAGCCTATGGGACTCAGGAAGCAACAGGCAGGTATCGACAGGCCAAACAGTCTGCAGCCTTGGAAGTCTCTGAGGTGAAAACTCAGGTTTGGGAGGAGTTCGGTGAGGCCATGGAAAAAGACTTTCGATCGGCTCCACGGAGATTCTGGCAAGCAGTGCTTTACCAACACTGTATATAGTGGGGGTTGGGTGCTCCTGCACCTCAGCTGGAGATGTCATTCGGTGGTGGAAGGAATACTTCGAGGACCTTCTCAGTCCCACCTACATGTCTTCCATGGAGGACTCTGAGCCTGTGGACTTAGAGGTGGACTCGTCCATTACTGGAGCTGAGGTTGCTGAGGTAGTTTAGAAGCTGCACGGTGGCAGGGCTTCAGGCATGGATGAGATCCACCCTGAGTTCTTAAGGGCTCTGGATGTTGTAGGACTGTCTTGGTTGACACGTCTCTGCAACAACACATGGAAATCAGGGGCAGTACCTCTGGATTGGCAGACCGGGATGGTTGTTCCCCTCTTCAAGAAGAGGGACCGGAGGGTGTGTTCCAATTACAGGGGAATCACACTCCTCAGCCTCTCTGGTCAGGTCCATGAAGGGGTGATGGAGAAGAGAGTCCAATCTATTGTTGAATCTCAGATTCAGGAGGAACAATGCGGGTTCCGTCCTGGTCGTGGAACACTGGACCAGCTCTGTACCCTCAGTAAGATCCTTGAGGGGGCATGTGAGTTTGTCCAACCAGTCCACATGTGTTTTGTGGACTTGGAGAAGGCACTTGACCGTGTCCCTCGGGGTGTGTGGGGGGTACTCCATGAGTATGGGGTGCTGGGCCCGTTGTTTTGGGCTGTCCAGTCCCTGTACAAATGGAGTGGGAGTTTGGTCCGCGTTGCTGGTTGTAAGTCAGAGTTGTTTTCAGTGAGAGTTGGACTCTGCCCTTAGTCACTGATTTTGTCCATAACGTTTATGGACAGAATTTCTAGTCGCATCCAAGGTGCGAAAGGGTTCTAATTCGGTGGTGTCAGGATTTCATCTCTGCTGTTTGCGGACATCTAAGACATGCAGGTTTGCGGCTCGCGAGGACCAGGGTTGGCCACTCCTGTTGTAGGGTCTGAGACATTGTTCTTAATGTTTTTTTTTTTTCCTTTTTTTTTTTACAGTTTCTCTGAACATTGCACAGTTGATCTTCGTACTCACAGGAAAGGTCACTCCTTAAAAAAGCTGATGAGCTGTGTTATGGCACAACTTTTCCCTCATAAGGTTTTAGATAAAAACAGATCATCAGCAATATTGGTAGCAAAATTTATCTTGAGCTGTTCTGCATTTAAGGTCTTTTAGTAGCCTGTCATTGGTTGATGAAGCCATACCTGTCTGGTTAGCATTGAGTGGACACTGGCTCCAGGGCAGAGGATCTTGAAAGGAGTTGAAGAGATACCACATGATCCAGGCCATGATCATGTTGTAGTACATACCCACCAAACCAGATACAAGCATGGATGCAATACCTATAAAAAGAGGGGAAAAACATTATTACTACACTATTACTACTACACTACTACTTTTGATTATCATGGGTGACATTTGAATATCACACAAAAGGCCACTATGACAGTCCATTCAGTACTTGTGGCCTCAAAAATGAAACTTATGAGCCTTATGAGTGTCTAACAGTTGAAACAAGAAATTCATCAGAACTACCCCACCTTCCTTGTGTATGAGAATTCTTATTGACTGGAGTATTTTGAAAACGTCCCGTTAAGATGCAGAACCAACACAAGCACTGACTTTTATAACTCCCACCACATTTGCCTTATTTATTTATTGTTCCTAAGTAATTCATGCTGCAAAAATATATTTACCTTTTGAGGATTAATAACGTTCAATTCAATTCAATGAACAAATCTTTTTGTTAATCCCTCAAGTTTGAGTCAAAACCAGGCCATCACTATTTTCATTCTTGGAGTGACCAAATGTGCCTGTTTTTGTGATTACACACCAACTCCTGTCAGGTGAGGATTAATCGATCTCCAAACACCCACGCTGCCCTTCCTCAGACGCTGGCCAATGGCAAACTCAATGTGCAGCAGCGGGATTCCCTCCAGAACCAACAGAATGAGGAATGGGATCATAAAGGCTCCTGAAAGTACAACATTCACATTTGTAATGTGTTAGTAGCCAGGCATGATTTGTATTGTTCAGCTCTAACAAAACTGACATAAAGATTGTCATGAAATTCAAGAACTATGGAAATGTTTGCCAAGCTGTTTTCACAAAACAAGAATAAAACATTTACATGAGAAAATGAAAGCTTTAGTATAGGAAATGTGGTCAAACATTACTGCTTCAGGATATATAACCTTGCACATTAATGCAAATACATTAAGATGGTGTACTTTATACATATTTCTAAAGATTTTTAGATGTTTCAGTATGGAACCGCCCAGTCTCATGATCACAGAAATAATGGCTCAAAAACTGTAAATGTATAACTTTTTCTTGGTTTCAAAAATGTTATGTGCCAACATCTGCCTTTCACTGCCATGACATACTCATGGTTTGGATTAAGAAATTAAGACTCAAGTCAGTTGACACACTCAAATATTGTCAATGATAGTCGTCTACTTTTTTTTATGCAAACTGTAACATGTTAAATGTTAACGTCAGAGACTGACTGTCCCACGCTTGTCAGTGCAGGTTTTCAAAATCTTGTTCAAAAGTGCCTCTAGCAGGAGGAGTTGTCACAGTCTGCTGGGTTTTAGCTCCTTATAGGACCCTACGTTGTCCAGGGCCTCTTAGTATTTTTTTCTTGGCTGTCACAGTTGACTGGGGTTACGTTAAAAAAAAAATAAATAAAAAAAATTCATGTCACACATTAAAAATTCATAGTTAGAGTTAGTAATTCAAACCCACAGTTAGGCTTAAATAGCAATATATACATGAAAACGAGTCAGTGTCACATTGTGTGAATGCTGCAGCTACTGAAAATGTAACTATATCACAACATTTAACCTCTAACCCTATTACATGCTCACGTGGGATTGGAAGAGAAAGTCTCTGGTGTCTGCTTTTTCTACTTGAGATAAAGTATTTTTGCATTTTGTGGAATTTCAAACCTCTTTAAAATATAACAAGCACAAACGAACATTTCCCAAACTCAGACTGTTTGTCTTATTATTTAAAAAAAAGAATATATATATATATATATATATATATATATATATATATATATATATATATATATATATATATATATATATATATATTCTTTTTATATTTTTTAAATATATGTATGTATGTATATTTTACCATATTGCTTCCCCAAATTTGATAATATATGTTAAAATAAATGTTAGAAGAAAAAAAAGAAGAAGATGAAAAATGGCATATTACTTTACGATACAACATAATACTTTTCTGGCAGCTATTCTGTATTACATTTATCGTTCCATTCTAGCATCAGCTATCAGTGCTTACCTCCTCCATGGCTTTGGCACAAGTATGGGAACCTCCAAACGTTACCAAGTCCCACACAAAAGCCCACACAGGTGAGCAGGTACTGGGCTTTGTTGTCCCACTGCGGTCTGTCACCAGCCTCTTCCTTCTCCATCCTCTCCAGGTCCTTGTGAGACGGGATTCTGTCTTCCAGCCCCGGGTTTGGCAGCTTCAGTTTCATGGTGGCTTTTTGTAAACTTCACCTGACACTGAATGTGAAAATGTAGCTGCTGAGCTTCTTAGTTTAGCTTCGTCTGCAAACCTTCACGCAGCTGTGTGCTTTCTGAAATGATCTCCTCTGTGTAAACCGTCTCTGGCTCTCTGTCGACTGCTGAAATAATTACTCTGACCTGCGGTACCTGACAAGCAGTTATCAGAATCTCACTTTTGTGTGTGTTGTTTTATGAAATATCAGCAAGGTTAATCGGAAACAGGCCCAGCCTCCTCAATAATAGTTAATACGTCACTGAAGATGCTGTCATCCACACTTTCCTTGATCAGAGTTTGGCTTTTATGAGCCTGTGAACAATGCAATGCTAAATAATTTGACAGAAAAGAAGAGGATTTTATCTTTAAAACCAGAAAAAAAAAATTTTAACCACCTTTTTTACAGTATATGACTTTTCTTCATATTGAAAAAGTTTTTTTTTCTCATTTTGTTTTACAGAACAGATAATTTAGATGCTTCACAGTTATCATGAAAGTTTATCATATGAATAGAGAGAACATAAACCTTATCAGTCACCTCTTCAGATGGAATGATTAACCAGAGACAGATGGTTGTTGGCATTTACAAAGTTTTAATTACACTGTGATTCTAAAGCTTTCATGTCCAAGGCTATTTTCAATAACACTGCATGTACCTGTGCAACGTGTGTTCAAGCACTGCTACATGTGAAAATAGATTTACTAGCCATTTATAGATATGACCATAAATAGAAGATATGAAGATAGTTATGAATCCAAGATGAAGAAAAGGGTGATGAATGACCATTTTTTTAATTTGTAGAGCCCCACTTTTTTAGTAGTTTAGACAAGTTTAATTAACTATTATAAAAATGCTAATTTTTAATAAAATTAAAAGAGGTAATTTTTCAAATTTCTGGATTTTATTTACCAACAATCTGCCTTAATCCTGGATTCTGTGGACTTCAACCAAAAATTAATTCCATCTTTGTGATGCTTTGCCTGTTTTTTTTTTTTTTTTTTTTTAACTACAGCCATCTTTAATTGTTGTCCACTTGTCTTTCTGTCTTTAATTTTTTTTCGTCAACATAATTGACATGCCACTCACTTCCTTTACCTTCAAAGTCGTCTGGGTTGTTTTCACAATAAGTCACAGCTTTCCACCTTCTGACAGGAGTGTTTCCCCATAAACACCTGAATTCCCAGAATTCATCTTGGTGCTTCTGTCATTTGTTGCATCATCAAGAAACAGTAGTGGCCATATGTCATTGGAAGCCAAAGGCAAGCTGATCATTTACCATTATTCCCAATTGTACAGAATAAATAAAATAATTCTTAAAACAATAAAGCCATGATCTTAAAATATTCCGACCAGTTTCTGTGTACATGTGTGAAAGTGTACCTCACCTATGTACTTGTACAACATAGTGGGAGCGAATGACTCGTTAATTTATTAATGCCGACATTTATTTTATCGCGCCTTAACGCATGTTGCTCACATGCTTTTGTTTTGAAAAGTCTGTTACTGGCTGCTGCGGAGGCGGAAGATAATTGGCAGGTAAACAAGGAAAAGCTAAAACACACACGGAGAACGGTAAAAATCTGTGAACTTTACAGTTCAGGTAGCAACTCAGGTAGCAATATTAACAATTCTGTTCCCCGTTAAAAGTTTCTGCTGTTAGCTCAGAAATTACCTGTTTTAATGTTCTGATTGTGCTGAGACACAATCATTTTGTTGGATTTTGTTTGTAGACAATTATTTCTTAATTTTTTTATAAAAAAAAGGATGACATTAATGCCCTGGCAGTGGCAATAAGCTTTATTTTATTTTACATTTTTTAAGATGAGATTTACACTTATTAATATGTGTTACTGACAAGTGCTGATGTTAAAAGTGTTAAGTTATGGCACTTATTTGATATTGGGAATACAATGCGATTAATCATGATTAAAAATTTTAATCGCTGCCCAGCCCTAATTTTAATTTAAAAATAAATTAACATTTCTCCATTTTTTTTTTTCATTTTTTAAGAACAGGCAAATGTGTTACATAAAAATGTCAAGTATCTGAGGTGCTTTCTCTTCAAATGCTCGTGCATTACCGACGTGCTCCCGTGAAGAGTAAGGTTTGCTTTGCAAACCTTGCAAGTAATCTTTTTATTCGACGTATCCAGGCTAAAATGCTCCCAAACTTTTGAATTTTTGTTACGCGCACCTGCTGTACAGACACCACTATTTTAGTTTACGCATTACCGCCAGGCAGAGACACTAGTGTGGATGCACAACTCTTGGCAGAGATTCTATTGTGATGCCTCACTCCATTGGAAAAACATAACTCATGACAGTATAAGAATAGATGCCAAAGGGAGAAATAAACAAACAGACCGCCTTTGCCCTTTTTGAAAGAGGAACTTGCCAGTACTCTTACAAACTTTGCTGCTCCCACCTGATCAACACAATCCTCCATTCTGGGAAGAGGATAAGCATCTGGCCTTGTGATGGTTTATCATCTACAGAAATGAGTGCAAAACCTTAAGGTAGAGTCAGGCTTCTGCTGGAGAAGACCAAGCAGAAGAAGAGTGCTCAGCAATACTCTTCTCCAGCATATATTCAACCGCCGATGCCAACCGACGATGACTGACCACTGTTAGACTCTTCAGAAGAGCAATGCATCAAATGGTTTCAGTAAGTTAATATGGCATATTTTAGCAGGTTTCCTTTTAATCTACATCTCAACCAAACAATTCTGTTCAGACACTCATTTGGCCTGAAAGGGGGATTGATTCCACAACAGGCAACAATACCAGAACCTGATCTCCTGGACCATACTCCCTTCTCACAGCTTGGCAATCATACAGTCTCCTCATCATTTTCTGGGACTATTCCAACTTCTTCTTAGCCAAGTCACCAGCCTCATAAAGTCTTTGTCTGAACCCATTCACTTAATCAGTGACATTTTGTGGTGGTTCCGCAGAATTTTTTACTGATCTGTCTCAATATTCAATGAGTCTTGGACCATATGTGCAAACAAAAGATCATTGGTGTTGAACCCTGTGCTTTCCTGCACCACCTCTCTGGCTGCAAACAAGAGCCAAGGCAAACCCTCTTCCCAGTCACCCTTGAGCTCAGTGCAATGAGCACGCAATAAAGATTTGAAGTATTGATGAACTTTTTCCTACGCACCTTGACTTTGATGATGATACACTGAGGATTTATTGCGTTTTTGAGCGGCTCAGGGGTAGGACAAAGTGAAGGCCACACAGGTTTAGAACTAGAATCTTCACCATTCCTGTCACAGAAAATACATTTGTGAGTTAAAACAAACGAATATCAGCAAGAGCAGCTGCTTCATTTGGGGTCTTAACTTTCCCTTCTCTGATATAAGTAGCAACATAGCCAGGCACAGACTGTTTGAACTGTTCATGTGCAACAAGATCACACAAATCATCAAAGAAAGTTATTCCTGATGGAGAACAGCAACGACCAAAATGCATAACCAAATCCCTCACAAACTCTACATGTGTTTCTTTTTCTGATTTTCTACAGTTTTTTTTTTTATAGGTCTCAAGGACTACACCTCTCTCTCTCTCTCTCTCTCTCTCTCTGTATACGTGTGTGTATATATATTCGAAGGCTTCTACTAGCCTTTGGATTTTTGAAATTCCTACAGAAACTCCTTTCTGTACTTTTGAGTGTACAGTACACCGAGGCATGATGAGCTGGCCAACTTCAGTTTGCTGATGTCACATAGTGGACAAGGTGAGTTAGTAACTGAAGCTGTGTCAGCCAAATACAGTGATTAGTTTTAGTGCAGTGACTCAGCTGCAGCTGCTGAGGTGAGTGCTTTTGGACAGCAGAGGGGCCAATGGCTAACCTGATAGCTCAGACTCAGTTCTAGACCTGGAGCAGCAAAACAAATTTAAATTTGCAAGCGAAATGTCTCGATTTCTCCGCTATCCCACGGCAACTACTCGTGAAGAGTAATGACTCGTGCTTTCACGTCAAAGTCTTCAAAAACCCCATGAAAGTCACAAGATTTGTTAGAGGTGCATCGGCTCGATAGTTATCGGCCCAATAGTTATCGGCCCGATAATTATCGAACTGATTACAGGAAATTATGACGTCATCCCAATAAGTCCGATATCATGATGAACAGCCCCGATAGCATATATATTTCTGTCAACACAGCAGTGCCTCGCTCCCTCTGAGCCTTGAATGACCAGCAGTGGATGTTATGTTCAAGTGACGTCGGCATAATCCGAAAAACGATTTCTCAATAAGGAAAATCAAGAATACCCCCTCATGCCAGAAAACAACTCGTTAACTCGGTCATAATTTTGGTAGTTGCTGATTTTAATTGATATTTGTTGTATTTTCCCACATGTTACACATACAAAATAGAAAAATAGAAAAGGCTGAAAGAACGACTAGCAAACGAGGGAACGGAGGAATTTACGTCACACCTTGATTACAGCATTGCGCACAGTGCGCTGATAAAAACAAACATGGCTGTGATTATATGGAACTTCGTTTCAGTTTCAGAAGACGATAGTTCGCTGGTTATTTGTGACAAATGCTCCAAGCGAAGGAGGGAAAAATAGCACAAGCTTTAATACGTCAAACCCGATCAGCCACCTGAAACATAGCTATCGCTTCCATGGAGTTTTGAAATCGTGCTAACGTGAGCTAACATGAGTAAGCCAGGAGCAACCCTCCGCTCCCTCGCCTCTCCGCTCCTCGCCATCATCTCTCTCATCTAAAGCTTCCATGAGATTGAAAAAAAAAACTACCGAACCTCATTTACTTTAATTATAGGCATTAATTTGAATGGAACCACAAGTCAAAATCCTTTAAATGTAATTTTATGTTACTATGGAGTGCACTTTTTCAGTTTATTTACACAGACAAGTGTGTCAGTACATTATGAGCTGTGCATTATTTTTTATTGTCATTGAGGAATTAATTTTTTCAGTTAGTAATTCTGATGCATGTATTTCCATCAGTTCAAGGAGCCTTTATTTTTATATCAGTCAGTAATGAACCTATTTAAGTTGATGTGAGATATCAAATAGGTTTGTTTGATAGCTTTATGAAAATGTTTGAGAGGCTTGCCAATAGTTTTTCATTGGAAAAATAAATATCTGTTAATTGTCAAAACAGCTTTTGGTTTTGTTCATAGTATTGATGTAATGATCTTAGGTATATGTGTGTGTTATCGGTTATCAGTATCAGCCCTCAGGAGCTGAAAGTTATCAGTTATCGGTATCAGTATGTGTTTTAGAAAACACTGTTATCGTGCATCCCTAAGATTTGTTGCTAGTCACTTATTTGAAAAAAAAAAATAAGGTGAGGTGTCTGAGTACTTGCTAAATAAAGCAAAAAAAAAGTCACTAAGTTGGCAACATTTCCCTCTTTTTGACTAATTTCAGTTGCTCTGAATACATCATATTGTTGGTTGCTCTGATTGGTTGTGCCACTAACCAACTGCGTGGAAGGTTGATAAGCAACCTTTGGTGCCAAACCTTGAATGGGGAGGCCCTATGGATCATTTTCCGACTCAACATCTGTCTAGTTGTGGGTTTAAATCATCAGGCTGGTGTTACAGTGCTGGCCCACCAGAATCTTGGCAGCCTGGAAGTAAGACCTTAAACAGAACGGTAAAAGTAACCAGATCACACTCTGGCAGTTCTTGTACATTTTTTCATGTTTGAATCTGTCACATTATGAATTTACTTTAAAGAATACAATTCATAACCAACTGGAGCAATAATCAGCCATGTGAAAATTTGGAGGAAAGGGGGGAAATAAAAGTTCCTGGAAACAAACCAATCAAAACTTAGAACAAAAAATGGAAAGATAGATTACCTTTCTTATGGCAAAATTATGGAATAATCAAGCTGACTCCAGTTGAACGTCATCAGAGACAAGTCTTTATGGCAATGAGAACAGTACACACACAAACACGCACACACACACACACCTACATCTACTTGAAGTGTTTTTAAAAAACAGCAGCTACCTCACTGTTTTATGACAGTTTCTTAGGGAGAGACGAACCCCTCCTCAGATAACCCCTATCATAAAAAGTGAGAGAAGATGTCACTTAAAGAAACACAAAGTATACATTTGAGCACAACCAGAGACCATTTACAACATCTTAACTTCCTTTCCTGGTTGACAACTTATGACCTATTCATATCCTGTTTATGACCTGGATCTCGGACTAAACCAGACCACTCACTAATCCCCCATCATGCAGCATTTTCCTAAGGAAGACACACAAACCCATAAACATATGCTAAAAAGAACAAGGAATGAAAAAAAAACAGTCATTGTATAACAATATGTTGGAATAGAGATAACATATGTATATATTTTTCCATTACAACCTTCTCATACTGACACAAACCTCTTGTTTACTGTAACCACTCAAACACAGCTGCCTTGAACTGAATTCATCGGTAATTTCTTCTATGTTGTCCTTGGATATGACCTTCATATGGTGATAATTATCTATATTATCCTTTTATCTTGTGATTTAGTTGTCTCATCAGGTCAGTCTGTGTAATTATGCTATCTGTTGTTAAGGTTTAGTCATACTAAAAAAAGCAGTAACGAATTAAATAATATAGCAACCGATGAAATGAAGTTTTACTGTCTTTATCATCAAGTCTAATGATGCAGGTGGAGCAGAGTTGAGGCTGAAAGTTCATTCTGTTAAGAACTTTTGTTAGATTATGAAAGTCTGAATGCTGACAAGAAAAAGCTGGATGACACATCGGTGTATGATTCTCATGAATAACCATTTAAACATCTGATGTGTTTTACCCTGTGGAAAGAGCCATAATATTCAGCTTTGAATAGGTGTGGCACTGAACTATAAGTTTCAGTAAAATATGCTAAATATTAACTACTTGATATAATATTCACGTTCTTCTGAGTGCTTTACCTTGATACGGGAGCAAGTATGATGGTGCTGGAAATTATGATTTACCTGTTGCAGTATTTAATAGAATCATCTGTACTTCATTAGGTCACAAATTTGACTTTATTTGGAACAAGAAATTCTTAAAAAGGAGGTTCTTTGAAGTACTTCTGAGTACTTCAAAGAACTTCACTAGCATCTCTAAAACATTAGTCCATGATATTCACTGAGGCTTACAGCAGATCAGACAAAGCAGGAAAAACAAAGTATTGCGTTGTGACCTTGGAGTATAAAAAACGTGTCACAGTCATCATGATTTGCTACATCATCCTGTGATGTAGCAAGGCATTGTGACGAGTATCAAAAATATGTACCAAATAACCAATGATAAAGCTGATGAAGGCAATAAACACATTTAATATTTAATCTAGAATACCATCCATCCATTCATTATCCATACTTATTTAGTCCTACATATGGTCATGGGGATCTGCTGGAGTCTATCCCAGCTCTTTTCAGGTGAAAGGCAGGGGTACACCTGGACAGGTCATCAGTCCATCGCAGGGCCACATGTAGATGAACAATCACTCCTACGGGGAACTGAATTACTGTGCTGTAAAGATTTTCATTTTGTTTTTTAATTTCATGAAGCATCCTTCTGTTCTGTCAGCTCTAGTCTGTTCAGTTTTTTTTTTTTTAAGTCTCTGGCTCTGATGATATCATGTGACTGACATGTAAGCTGTTACAAAGTGGAAAATCCATAAAACATGTCCACACAACGTGGTTGACCATTTACATCTAGTAAAGATATGGAAATACACTCCATTAGTATTTAAAAAAAATACGTAAATTCAGAGCTTTGACTTTTGTGTGCACAGAGCAGCTGTCTTGAAACGACCTGTGACCTCCAGATTTTGTCCAAGACATTTCCCAGTACACAGATAACAATTCAAAAGGCATACCTTCTAAGGACCTGGTAAAAAACCTTCTTCGTCCCACTGGAAAATGCTTTTGGACCACTCCGTAACAGACAAGCCCATCCTGCATCACCAGAATTTAACCAAATATCCCAATCTGGCAAGAGGACAACAGGCTGTACACTGATGGAAAGCAACAAAACAGGAAAAAATGATTTAAAAAAACATGATGAGACACAATGGAAGATTGAGAGGTGTTACTTATGTGAAAATCTTTCTCTTCCTAATCTCATACGGGACAACAGTTCGAAGTTAGCATCCAGTCATATAGTTCTGTCCAAACTCAAAAATTAAACCAAACCTGTCACAATGAATTTGAATATGTGATTAGATAATAGCATGGTCGTTGTTGGAATGTTAACATGACTGCTAAATATGTACATGTTTACACCGTCTCCGTGTCATGTAGCATGTTGAAACTTAGCTTGAACAGCATCACTGAGCAGCTATGATGAAAGATATTTTTTCTGTTCTTGCAGATTACGTATTCAATCCACTAAGATTCTACAGCAGTACAATTCAATTCAGTTCAATTCAATTTTATTTGTATAGCGTCAAAAATAGCACAACAAAACAAAACAAACAAAAGAAAATGGAGCACAGTTACATTAACAAGGTGCTTCTAATTAATTAGTACATGCTGCAGACTACAATGTACAGACACTATGTCGTTTTGAAAATTATTTTACTCAATCTACTGTAGGCTATGTGCAGTTTGGGACTTGCTGCTGGTTAGCATATAATAGCGATATTGGATCCTCTACGTCAGTCAAGGAGGATGTATTCACGTTCATCAGTGGTGAAGCAAATGACACATGAATTCATATCTAGACTGAAAATAATATCAAAGTATTCAACAAAACATAGCTAACAAATGGTTATATAATGCAATTTAATGCATCAGTTGTTCTCTGTTGTAAAATGGCCATTTCAGCGTTATCTAACAAAGTCACTTCCCCTGTCAGAGTTAATATTTAACATTAATGACTTTAAGTGCACATGCAAACTTTATAGTGACACATCAGTTTTTTTATAGCGTTATCTCACATCCAGTTTTACAGTATTTTTTTCAAGCTTCAATTTTTGATTATAAAGACTTGTATCTATAAATGTTTGTCATGTTCTGGCTCAGCTAAAATACAGATACCTAGATATCTGTATCTAACCCTCTAGATGTTATCAAAGTCCACTCCGGAGCCTTCACAGATGATCGCCTCAATCTTCCACCTTCTCCAGGTTCCCAGTAAGACAGGATCAGTTCTTTCAGGCCAGAACTGGGAAGAACCCACCTCATGGTATGTCATCTGTGGATTTGAACAAGTTTAACAGCAGCGCTTTCTCACAGAAGCCAGACTGTCAAAAAACACCAACACTGATGGTGTGCTTGAATGTATTTTATTTTATTTTATTTTTATTTCTTTATTCATTATTTAGTTTTACGTCCCACCTCAGAGCTGATCTCTTCTGTGACTTTAAGGAGATGCGTGTACTCTTTATAGATAACCCCAGGCAAAGGTGAACTACCAAATCTGACATAATTCCTGGATTGTTTTTTTTTTTATTATTTAATTACCATTGATGGTAAGTTTCCAGTTCCAGATCTTATGAATAATTACCCACTGGAACATGAATGCACATTAATTACCATGAAAGTCACTAAGAATTACACACAATCTTTGCTGTAAATGTGTAACAGAGGACTGGGAGAAATATTTGCTTCCATAATCAATTTCTTGAACTTAAACGTGATCCTGGCTGGGCTTTGTTGCTCACTCTGCTGTTACCACGGTAACTCTGCGTTTGACCCTACAGTTTCTGTCATCGCTCGCTCTCTTCAAACAAAAATACAAAAAGAAACAACCTGAATATTTCAGGGGGAAAAAAAGGAAAGGACAGGCTTATCGGACTAACCAGAAAGGAGTCTGAGAATTTCTTCTGAAGTAATGAGAGCAAAGGTTGAAAGAGAAGATGCCAACTAAAACAAATCAGCAAATCATCAGCAGATTTGCTACAAATGGACTTTGTCACATAATCACCTGTTGTCAGTGTTTTTGTTGCACAACCCTTGTTTCAAAGAAGCTGAGACATCACATATAACAGATGTAATATATGCAAATCTAAACAGTGGAGACATTAAAAAGTAAAAATCTAAAAATGCTTTTTACTTTTATTTTCTTTTGTTTAGGAAGTTATTCACTTATATTGACTTTTATTTTTCATTTGGAAACAGGTACAAACAATCAGGCAACAAAAGTCTGAATAGCTTTGTTCCAAAGTAAAATTGAATTGGATTTGAATAGCCTACAAGAAAAATCAAGATAAGATGGGCTTCATCATTTTGTAAAAACTAAACGTTTCTTGAAGTAAAGATGTGTTTTATATGGCGAGTAAGGGAAATTTGTTGCAGATAAGGTCCTGTAATTTTGTCTCAAGCTGTGACAGAACATCATCAGACTTACTGCAGGAAGGCTGCTGATCCTCCCATGCAGCAAAGAAAGAGAGATAAGATAGTGGGTGTAAATAAGCTGATGGGAGGAATCTAATGTACTTAGTTTCCAGGACGGGACTGATCTGAGGCGCGTGCTGCAGACATGCTGCTTCTTGACTGAGCAGTCAGTTGTATTTTTCTGCCTCCTTGTGGTATGACTGAGGACTGAAGCTCCTCCCACTTTATTGACACGGATGAACATCGGAGTTTACCGGCAATAACTAACATTTTAACTTGTAAAAGTATTTACCATGAACAGAACCAGAAACCAAAGCACACACAGACTTTTATTACTTTTTTATACTTTAGTTTTATTACTTTAGTTTTTTTTTAGGAGGAAAAACAGGCAGAATTATTGAATCTATAGTCCAAATTGATGTTAAGTAAAATAGAACTAGCAGGCAGTAAAGTTAGCACGACAGTGGCACATTAGGGACATTTGACTTGAAAACTGTGCTTTGAAATTCCCAAATAAAAAGAATTTCTGTCTCTATAAACTCATACATCTTCAAGAAAAAATCATCCACATATCTGACATGCAAACTCATGAGAGAAACTTCAGAAATTGTGCAAATCAGAAACAAAATTTAAGTGTTTTACTCTGAATTACTTAAAAAAACAGTCAATATATAGTTGCTATTACAAAATAATAGCAGTGTGTTTAAAAAGTGCATAAAGCTCAAAATCCTTATAATAGCATTTATTTCCAAACTCTCCTTAACATTGCTACATTACAATGAAAAAGATGCACATTTTCCATTTTGTTTCAACCACTAACATGTTGGTTTGTCCCTCTTTCCATCACAGGCACACATCCAAGATAAAATATTTCAGTTCTGCGACAATCAGTTCTGCAGCCCAGTAAAAAAAATTAATTAAAAAAAGGAATTTCTTGATCAATTTTTGAATAACAGAGTAGAAGGTGCTCTGATTTAAAGTGCCACAAATCAGTTTTTTCATGTTAACGTCCGTCCATGCCTACAGGGAGACCCGCTGAGTTAAACAATGGAATGGTTTCTTCGTATCGCTTTAAGTTTGGGGCGACAGGTTTAAGGCTTTCAGAAAGATTACTTTTTCCATCTCCGTCTTTTATGGTTTATGGTGATGTAGCAGGAAAAGTGGGAAAAGTCTTTACCCGCTGACAAGGAACTGAAGGGAACAGGCCTGTTACATGCCGAAGTGTCCCCGGGCAAAACACGTTGTCCCCATGCAACATGATGATCTGCTGTGGCAAGGAAAAATATAAAGATACGATATAAAAAAAATAAAGGCTCCTCGAACTGATGGAAACACTTGCATCAGAATTACTAACTGAAAAGGATTAACATTTAAAGGATTTTGGCTTGTGGTTCCATTTAAATTAATACCTTTAATCAAAGTAAATGAGGTTCAGTAGTTTTTATTTTTTAATCTAATGGAAGCTTAAGATGAGAGGAATGAGGGAGAGGAGAGAGAGGGGAGACTGCTGCTGGCTTGCGCACGTTAGCATTAGCTTCCGTTAGCTTCCGTTAGCTCACGTTAGCGCAATTTCAAAACTCCATGGAAGCGATTGTTATGTTGTAGGTGGCCGATTGGGTTTTACGTATTAAAGCTTGTGCTTCCCTCCTCGTAGAATTCACTCGGAGGATTCGTCACAAATAACCACCAAACTATCTTCTTCTGAAACTTTAACGAAGTTCCACGCCGCCATGTTTGTTGTGATCAGCGCTGTGCTGCAGGCTGCATTCAAGGTGTAACGTAAATTCCCACGTTCCCTCGTTTGCTAGTAGTTTTTTCAGCCTTTTCTATTTTTTTCTTTTTTTATGTGTAACATGTGGGAAAATATTGCGAATATCAATTAAAGTCAGCAACTACCAAAATTATGACCGAGTTAACGAGTTGTTTTCTGGCATGAGGGGGTATTCTTGATTTTCCTTATTGATTAATCGCTTTTCTGATTATGCCAATGTCACTTGACAGTCATTCAAGGCTCAGAGGGAGAGAGGCACTGCCATGTTGACAAAAATATATGTTATCGGGGCTATTTGTTGTGATATCGGACTTATCGGGATGACGTCATAATTTCCTGTTATCGGCCCGATAGTTATCGTGCACCCCTAATAATAACTGATTAAAATGTTACAAGAGCAAATATCTGTGTGGTGAATTTTATGTACCTGGTTTGGCCAAAGCTGCGGCAAAGTCATCACCAGAAAAGAAGATGATGTATTCTTTCAGTTTATTATTTTTTTTTTTTTACATCTGAGACTTACAGCAGCAAAAAGTAAAGGGAAGTCCCAGCACCTTTCCTTTACACTTTCAACAGGTTTTTGATCATGAGATGTCTGAATAAAAAGATGGTTTGGGTGATTGTAATTCAGCATGTTCAGGATTCAATTTATATTCAGTGTTCAGTTAGTTCTGTGTTTTAAAATGTCCTTGAGCCCTAGTTTTTTTTTAAAAAAAAGTACTGTACATGCTCTAATTCAGGAGAAGCAGCTGCTGTTCTAGAAAGCTCCAGTAGAGTGTGTACTTTCTGAAGATAGAAACAGCACATATCTGCAACAGTGCCTCAAAGAGAATGGTTTGATTAGAATAATCTAGAAAAAACTTTGAGTTTCAATTGATATGACATGTTGTATTGCAAGACATTTAATAGAGATAAGTCATGTTTTATATTTTAAAAGGGCCTCGGTCCAAAAACCTAGAACTGTAACATCAGAAAATCCCCAAAATTTTAAGAAATGTAGAAACACAATAGAAATATATAACTATAAATCTTAAAGCAAAGCTCATGAATGTAGGTTTAAATAGTGCTTGAGTATGAACGTAATTCCAATAAGGGTGAAAGTAATTACATGTTCTTTTATCTGGTGTCATTGAAGAGACTGAAAACAAAGACCAATTAAAGAGTTTAATATACAAGGATTTAAGATGCAATGCAGAATATTTTAATCGGCCCGATGGTGCACTGTCCCAACACCACAGAGGTGCTGTGGACCATGCACCCAGAATGTTGGACTGTCCGTTTTTATAACTCCAGAAAGGCGGGTCCTTGCTTTCTTCTGTCCTTTGTCTCAAAATCCAGATGACCAACAATGTGCACAATGTGCGTAAGGGAGTCGGCATAATGGGCAGCAGGTTTTGGGAGGTGGAAGATTGCGTTTGCGGTTGGCAGAGGCTCCTAAATCTGAAATTTGCAGGTAATGGGTATTGGGTATTGGGTAGCAGGAGGTGCAAGATAGGGCCCCTAGTGTTAAAGTATCATTAATGTAACACCTACTGCTTTACTATTGTACACGGACACAGAATAGCACAAACACACTCAGGATTTGTTATTGAGCATTTTTGTTTGCATTGGTGAACGCCTGTGGAGGGTCCCAATGGAGAGGACTGATGGCAGAGGGGGGGACCTTAGCCAAACCTCTTGGAGACAAACAAATTCCAGCTATTGGCCATTGCTAGAAGAGAATATCACCAGTAAGTCACAATTATTCGAAAGTTTAAATAATTTCTTCAGAATGTAGTCAGGAATGAGTTTACAGTATTAATAATTTTAAAAAGTACCAGAAATCTTTGTTCAGTGTCATTGTTTTATTATGTTCCACAACTTAAAATATACTACACATGTAGAGCAGTCTTAAACAGCAGAAACACTGCGAGAAAAACATAACCAATGTGAGCCTTGTTTTCATTTGTGAATTTAAAGTCTACTGTCACTCATAATAGACAGCAAAGACAGTTGCAACGCAAAACAGAGAGCTGTTCTTGAAGCAGAAAGAGGCAAAGGTGTCAGTAGATGCATCCCACAGAAAGCTGTTAGTGATCTGCATGCCCTGCCCGTTGATTTGATCCATGTGGATCAGGACAACAGTTTTGTATCTGGGGATCTCAAGGTCCTTCACATGGCTTTTTATTATCTTGGGAAGATAAGGGAGGAATTATCATGATCAAAGCAGGAATTCAAACTGATGTACAAAGAGTTGCATTTAAGTTTTTTTTAAATTTACCTTAGAGAGTGTTAGTGTCAGGTCTAGAGATTGTTGTTCTTCATATTTCTTCTCTTGGAGGTGACTGGTAAGTACATCCATCAGCATCTCTGTGACATCACTGACAGGGAAGCGTTTACAAGGTCCTGTGGCCCAAAAAAAAAACAAAATTCAAGAGAAATAGTTTCACAATTAATAAAAAAAGGGCCTTCCTGGGTGACAAGGTCAATAGTTGGGAAAAAAAACAACATTACTGTAACAGTCCTTGGATTTAGAGAGGAAATCGCAGAGCTCGACTGATGCTTGAGTTCTTTTATTTTAACATGCAGTCCTCATGGCATCGTGAAACTAAAACACAACACATACAAAACAATTCAATATACAACAGTTCGTCATTCCCTTCATCAATAAAAACAGAAAATGCATGGTTAACAAACCTCGCTGCGCTCTTCCAAGGAATGTTAATTACATGCGTGATTCTCAAAGGGGAAGGTTCCTTGGCAAAATTCTAATAACAAACAAACAAATGCAAAATCGCCTTGTTAGGCACAACAGAAAATTCCAAACAAACAAAAAGGAAAGAAACAAAATACAATCAACCAAAAAAAAGCACCCCTTAGTTGAGTCTGAGCTGCTGCTGCCCACTTCCCATGGGCTCTCCAAGGGAGGCTCTGTCCGTGCGGTGCCGCACCTGTCCTAATGATTATGCGTGTAACACCAAAGTGGGCAGCTACCTTAAATGCTCAGGATGTGCAACATCCGGGCCAGGGGATAAACGAATAATTAAATCTCATAAACTCAAACAACAATGCGAATCCAATACAAAAAAACCCCAAAACAACCCAATCCTCAGGAACATGTTGCACTCTAAAAATTGATATATTTTGTTTCCTAATTCCAATAAAACCCTCATGCCG
Organism: Hirundichthys speculiger; assembly: GCA_018398805.1. Taxonomy (NCBI): domain Eukaryota; kingdom Metazoa; phylum Chordata; class Actinopteri; order Beloniformes; family Exocoetidae; genus Hirundichthys; species Hirundichthys speculiger. The sequence continues at coordinate 163,254 of JAGFBZ010000873.1, read as the reverse complement.
TCCGTTACAATTACTATCAGCTGCAGTCTGTTCAAAATGCAGCTGCAAGTCCCAGAAAAAGAGACCACATTACACTGATTTTAAAACTTTTCATTTGCTCCCAGACAGTTCTAGAATCAATTTTTAAAATTCTTCTTTCAATCTTTTAAAGCTCTGTATTGTAAAGAACCCCAGTATATCTCACCTCATTCTCATTTTAAAACATATGGTGATCAGGCTTTTGGTGTAGCAGTGCTCTCTCTTTGTTTTAGTTTCAAGAATTGCTTTTCAAAAAACAGCTGAAAACATTTTTATTCAGGCAGGCTTTCAGATAATGACATCTTAAGTTGTTTCTGTTGGTTTTAACTGCACCTAATGATTTTTATTTTCTATCATGTTTTATTGTAAAGCACTTCCTGTTGAGAAAAAAAAAGACCCACCAATCCAAGGCTGTCCAAACAGCCGGACACAAAGTTTGTGGTGAAGATGCTGTGGTGCTGAGTGTATTTACTGAGGTCAACAGTATCTCACCCAACTGATAGGTATTCTCCAAAGTTATAAAAACGGGAGCGGTGTCTTCACGGTGCTCTCGCTCATCTCCGCAAAAGATAGGACTTAAAAAGTCAAGAGATGGAGACAATAACACACTGAAATCAAATGGTTTAGAAATAAATAATAATCTGAAATGAGCAGAGTAGAAATTGTAGCATACACTGAAATTTGGAATATTTGCTGTAGCCAACATGATGTCATGATGTTTTTTTTCATAATTGATTAATAAAAAACAGATAGCATAAACATAAAACATACACACTGTTTGACATTTGTTGCAGTCTACTCACTTCTCCTTCCCGCCTGCTGTGTCTTTGCCTTTAGTACCATGAATTTCATTGTGAGTCGGATCGTGGTTTCCATCACCAGGAAGCTTGACGTTCTTGTCTTTTCTCCGGACTTCGTCTTTAAGTAGTTTAGACATTTCAACTGCATCACATCGTCTCCTCTTTATTGCCAACTTAAAATGCTTGGCATCATTCTCATATATATATATATATATATATATATATATATATATATATATATATATATATATATATATATATATATATATGGCAGCACGGTGGCTAAGTGGTTCGAACTAGAAGGTTCCTGGTTCGAACCTCGGCAGGGGGGGGTCCTGGTTTGAACCTCGGGGCCTTTCTGTGTGGAGTTTGCATGTTCTCCCCGTGCTTGCGTGGGTTTCCTCCGGGTACATGCATGTTAGGTTAATTGGTAATTCTAAATTGCCCGTAGGAGTGAACGTGAGTGTGAGTGGTTGTTTGTTTGTATGTGGCCCTGCGATGGACTGGCGACCTGTCCAGGGTGTACCCCTGCCTTTCGCCCGTAGACGGCTGGGATAGGCTCCAGCAGATCCCCGTGAACCTCTAAGGATGAATAGATAATGTATAGATAGAATGTACAGATAATGGATGGATGGATGGATATATATATCTATATATATATATATATATAGATATGTATATATATATATATATATATATATATATATATATATATATATATATATATATATATATATATAGATATATATATATATATATATATATATATATATATATATATATATATATATATATATATCTATATATATATATAGGTGTAAGGAGGTAAATTGGCTGGAGGTCTCTGTTTTTGTCTGAGCAGCTCCTGACCTTACTGGTGGGGGCGGCCATTTTAGGTCAGAACTGTGTTGGTTTTCTGAAGGTAGGAGGCTAATCCACTCTCTCTGTGCAATCCATGTGATTTAACTTAGTAAAATTAGCCATCCATGTTTTTTGTATGAAAAATATTATTGTTGGGAAGTAGATTGTTGTGCTGGTGGGGTTATTTGTGATGGGTTGCGTATATTTGTAAGAATTTACTGCCAGATATGTGCCCATGTGGTGACTATGTTTGAAGACGACTGAATGGTTTATATGACTGCAGGAGATAAGCTATTTGTATGTGTTCTAATACAATATTGTAATATTAAGTTTAATTACCACCACTGGCTTTGCATTATGTTTACAAGCAGTTCTGTTGATTCCTGACATTATTGCAATAGTACTATTGTAAATAGTAACGGAGCTGTGTTGGTTATCTGAAGGTGACAAGATTTGAGATAAAAAACTACAACTACAACTCTGCCGCACGTCTCCTATGCCTGGTTCTTCATTCTCATCTCCTGACCATACATCACGACCAATTAAATACACAACGCAGAGACTTGTTCATGAGACAGAGGGTGGGACTCTCAACCATACCAGAGCAAGGACCACAAACTTATGGGATACACAACATATATATATATATATATATATATATATATATATATATATATATATAATGTGTGTGTGTGTGTATATATATATATATATATATATATATATATATATATATATATATATAATGTGTGTGTGTGTATATATATATATATATATATATATATATATATATATATATATATATATATATATATATATATGCATGTATGATTGCACATTCTCAACCTAATACAGTGAAAGATTAGAGCACCTTTGCTGTTTAACAAATAATTTACAGAAAACATTAGGTATTGTGATACTATTGTGTGTTCAAAATAAGGCAAAAATAAGCATTGCTAAAAAAAAAATTAATATCTCTGAGTGGTCTTGAACGCAGCCGGTGGTTTTTTCTTCCGCAATCAGAAGAATTGAGGCAAAATTCAAGTGTCTGGGAAGAAGTTAGAAGAAAAAAGAAAAAGCTCTTCGCCTTCACGTAGGAGACACGGGTCATAAAGCAGCTGTCCGCGGGCTCCGACACAAGCCGTTTTTACCGGAGCAACAGCCACAGCGCTAGGCCAATCAGTGTAAGATACTAAGGATGAAGTATTACGTGATAATTCTTTACAATGACCCAATTACGACCAGTAGCACCAGGATAAACATGAAGAATTGAGGAGTCTTGGTCTTTGAGTGACTTGTCCAGTGGTTTAAACAATAGAAATCCTTCATTATTTTTTTTCTCGTTTGTCTGAAGTAAGTAGTAATATATGTTTCTATGAATACTTATGGTAACTATTACCAATGTAGAGATCACATTTTTTTTTCCTCAGTTAGTTTGGTTTTAACTTCAGACGAGTCTTAATGAAAACTCATTTTCAAAGATAAAGCAGTCTGATTTAAATCTCGCGATAGAGCCATAAGCCAGGCTCTGGTTACCCTAGTAACAGAAATAACGGTTAGTTCCTAGCAGTGTTAATGGCCTGCTGAACTACTCAGTGTCCTAGCTGTTTCCACTTAACAACATCATGCCACAAAAAGGAGGCCAAAAGTAAACAAGGCAGAAAGATAAGGCCTCGAGAAATACAGGTTAGTCGGATGAGTCTTTTTTTTTTTCAGCAAATAGAGAATTGGTGTTATCAAACTAGCTACTCCTTAGAGTTAGCTGTCATTTAAAGTTTAAAATTACTTGAGAAACTAAACTTTTTATGATAAAATTGTGTACAGTGCAGGGCTTAAAGTATTCCGGCACCGTGGCGGATCTCCGGCGTTTTTTGTTTTTTTTTTCAACATGGCGCCGAGTGATTGGCAGCCTGTTGCAGCAGCTCCTGCTCACCATTGAGCTTTTTTTCCTAGTTTACTTTCTTGCTTTGTTCTTTTTTTCGTGTGCTTTCTTTTTTCTTCTGTGAACAATGGAGACTAAGGCCGCTGTGCTTTTAGTGGCCTTTCTCCTACTTTTTAAACTGTTTTTGACCGTGTCCGGGGACCCGGCGTGCAGCCATGGCCCTATTGTTTACAGTAGGGACCAGCTGTTAGCGCTGCGTAACACCGCGGTGCTGCCTGAGAGACCCGATGTCCCCCGCGACCTGAGAAGGAGAAGGAGACGAGGCACCCGTGCCGGAGCAGCGCGGCGTCTGCGGAGGAGACGATACAGACCCGTTCTCCCGTCCATCATTATGGGAAATGTAAGATCTCTCCCCAACAAGATGGACGAGTTAGCGGCGCTGACCCGACACCAGAGGGAGTACCGGGAGAGCAGCATCATGGTGTTCACAGAGACGTGGCTGAACGCTGTGACGCCGGACACGAGCACCGCGCTGGACGGTTTCCAACTGATACGGGCGGACAGGACGATGGAGAGCCGTAAGAGGAAAGGACGAGGGCTGGCAGTTTTTATTAATGAGAGATGGTGTAACTCTGGGCACCTCACCATTAAAGAACAGATCTGCTGTAAGAACATTGAGCTGCTAGCTGTTAGCATGAGGCCCCACTACCTGCCGAGGGAATTTACACATGCTATTGTCATAACTGTTTATGTTCCCCCCTCTGCTAATGCGGATGCAGCCTGTGATGTCCTTCACTCTGTCACTAGCAGGCTGCAGACACAACACCCTCAAGCCCTGCTCCTGATCTCTGGGGACTTTAATCATGCCTGTCCTCCATACTGCCCACCTTCACCCAGTATGTGACATGCCACACCAGAGACAGAAAAACACTGGACTTGTTTTATGCCAACACTAAGGAGGCATACGACTCATCACCCCTCCCTCCCCTGGGAAGATCAGATCACAACCTGGTTCATCTCCTGCCTGTGTACAAATCTCTCGTGCACAGACAACCAGCTGTCTCTCACACTGTGAAGTAGAGGTGGGCGGATCGATCCAAATATCGATAATATCGATACCAATGGCGGTATTGATATCGAATGATACTCGTGTAAAAAGATCGATACTCAAGCTTTTTTTTCTCTCCCACAACACTTAGAATTCATTGAAGTCTGTGTCTGACACGCTGTCGCTGTGTCCCCCCCCCCCGTCTCGTCTTTTTGACGTTGCATCATCACCTGGCTCAGCGGTGTCGGCCAAACAAGCATGCAGGTTAGGGGTCTGTTTATTATCTGTTTATTGTTTATTATTAGTGTTTTTGCACTTTTTTTATTAAATAAAATAAAATAAATAGAATAAAAATTTCCTACACAAAAATCGATATTAGGAGCTGAAAAATCGAAATTCGCGATATATTGCCAAATTGTTTTTTTTTTCCACACCCCTAATGCAGGTAGACTCGGTCTAGCCCCTCCCCCCCAGGCCCGCCCACTTAGAAAAACATTAAAAACAGAACAATTCAACTCCAATCAATATTTACACAAAAATGTTAATTGTGATAATAAAGTATTTTATTGTCAACTATAAAGTTTGCCGAAATGTAATCTTAGGTTTTAACAAAATAATCCAAAGACAAAATCACAAAAACGCCAAAAGGTCGGCAGTTTCATGACAGATTAAGCTTAATATGAAAAAGTATCGGTATTGGTATCGGTATCGGCAATACTGGCCCTGTATTTACTTGGTATCAGATCGATACTAAAATTCCCAGTATCGCCCAGCTCTACTGTGAAGAGATGGTCCAGTGAAGCCGAGGAAGCTCTGCAGGACTGCTTCGACACAACAGTGTGGGAGGAACTCTGTGACTCTCATGGGGAGGACATCGACAGCCTCACGAGCTGCATCACAGACTACATTAACTTTTGTGTGGAAAACACTGTACCCACCAGGACCGTACGGTGTTTTTCCAACAACAAGCCGTGGATTAACCCTGACATTAAGGCTCTCCTTAAGGAGAAGAAGAGAGCCTTCAGGTCAGGTAACAAGGAGGAGCTGAAGGAACACCACTGCACTTTACAAGAAGGGCCAGAGCAGACTCTACCTGCTCAGGAGACTGAGGTCTTTTGGAGTGCAGGGAGCACTCCTAAAGACATTTTATGACACTGTGGTGGCATCAGCCATCTTCTTTGGGGTGGTTTGCTGGGGCAGCAGCATCTCAGTGGCGGAGAGAAAGAGACTGAATAAGATCATTAAGAAGGCCAGCTCCGTCCTGGGATGCCCCCTCGACCTGGTGGAAGTGGTGGGAGAGAGGAGAATGAGGACTAAGCTGTCTTCTCTGATGGACAGTGTCTCCCATCCGCTGAAGGACACCCTTACAGCACTAGAGAGCTCCTTCAGCGATAGACTCCTTCACCCCAGGTGTGTGAAGGAGAGATATCGCAGGTCCTTCCTCCCTGCTGCTGTAAGACTGTACAATCAGCACCGCTCTCAGCCACCCCCCTCCCAATGGACAATGTGACTCATCTCATCTCTTTTGTGTGCAATATACATATACATATTCATTAACGTGCAATAACTTATCTCAGGTGTAGTAATCACTACCAACATATCCTTGTAAATAAAGTCAGAGTTATTATTTATTATTTATTATATATTCTCTATTGTAGTGATTGTTTGTTTGTTTTTTTATTGTTTATCCTATTTTTGTGTCCTTTTTCTCTTTTTATTGCTATTCTTGCTGCTGTAACAATGTAAATTTCCCCATTGTGGGACAAATAAAGGATTATCTTATCTTATCTTATGATCTAGGAAAAAGAAAAAAGAAAAAAAAACACGCACAGAAACACGACGGCTGCAGCTTCAGAGCTGCTGGTGGTTGTGGACATGCGCCCCCTAGTGGCCCCACCATAACTGGAGTGTGCGGCGCTCCACAACTAACCCAAACACAGCAGCGTGGAGCATCTGTTACTGATAACGCAGACATGTCTTGGATGATGATGTTAGGCAGTGGCCTCCAGTTACAGATGAAGGTAGTTTATCGCTGTTTTTAAGATTGGTTATGGAAATAGCATGATCTATTCCCATAATCAAACACTAAAAACTGTGGAACGCTGCAACGCTGGCTATAACTAACATCAACAAGCCATAAAGATTATGCTACTGTAACGTTAACGCTAGCGGTAAATTAGGGCTATGTGTTAATGTTATATTTAATTTATTTTATCATTCTCTAAATTCATTCATTCATTCATTGATTTATAGGCTTGTGCTAGTGCCGAGGGCTACAGTAGCCTCATACTGCTGTTCTTTCGGCCAGAATCGTCCGGGGCTCTCAGCGAGACTATAAGTAGTACGAGACTGAATGTTAACGAAAACTCACCCGGCTGTATTCATTTGGAACAAAGTCCTTTCTGTTGATATTTTTCACCCACGTCTTCCTAACTTCTTGGTTGTCGGTGCGCCCAGGAAATCGGTGCAAACTGTATGGCTGCAAACAAGGCAGTCTTCGTGCAGTAAAGGCTTGTGTATTTCACATACTTTCTTCTTCCATTGTTGAATTTCACGCCATTGTTGGCACAGTTTATGACGGAACATGTATTCCCACTCGACCAATTCGACATTATAAAAATATATTTGTAGAAGAGAAAAAACACTGGTTAATCTGCGAGCCGGTGAAAGTGTCGCTCTGTAGCACAACCCCGCAATGGCGGACGGACGGGGGGGTACTTCCGGGGGCTGGCCCGAAAACGGTCTATAGACAGTGCATGCGCACGAGAATAGAGCGTTTTTGATCGGCTCTTTTGATCGGCTTTAATGACAATTCTGACCGATCCCGATCATATGCATATCGGCCGATCCGATCAGGTCACCGATCGATCGGAGCACCCCTACCTTAAACTGCTAGCCAAGTTCACCTGCTGCTATTTAAATGGAAGTGCTATGTTCTTTGGTACTGAGACTGTTGAACAGTCACTGTTAAGAAAGAAGAGTGTTTAAATAAGTTATTGTTTATTTTATGAGATGATAAAAGCTATTAATCTCAGCTTGGATGCAGGCCTATTTATTAATGTACACAGGAAATAAAATGCACAGGAAATTAAACTCTGTTTGTCCACTCAAAAAAAGTGAAATCGGATCGGAAAAAATCGGAAATCGGCCGATCATCAAAATTAAAAGATCGGAATCGGATCGGGACCCAAAAAACGTGATCGGGACATCCCTATTTTATACTGATATAGTACTGTCTGGACAATGATACTGTCTGAAAATTATAGTTACAGATAGATTACATCTGTGTAGTAGTTATATAAACACGCATGCAAGCAGATGACCAGACTCAGGGAGGAATGAAGATGGGGGAATCTGTGGGGCTTCACTAGGATGCTATCTTACCTGGACGAGATGAGTAGGGCATTTACTAAGGCAGGATAAATGGACTTGAAGATGGCATAGGGGTTCTTTCTCACAAACAGGAAATATATCAGAGGAAGAACTACAAATCCATGTATGACAAGCCTGAAACGAAGAAACAATGTACAATCATTGCTAGCTATGTTGGTATTAGTTAGTTAGGTGGTTCAAAGCAAGACCACAAAACGTCTTCCTCTGAGAGGAGAAATAATGAATGTCTCCTGGAAAATGTTAATTTGGATGCATACAACATTACAGCACACTCTTGTTCCAAGTCAATTCACTTTGAGGTTTTGTTGCTCCAGGTCATTTTAATCTGATCTGACCAGGCTTTTGTTGACTAAGGTTAGCAAACATGACAAAGACATTGCTTTCTTACTGACAGTCAAAGTGCAGATTTTATGATCTTTTTGTTCATTATCACTGTGGGTTGTCTTTAGTGACATTAGGTAACACATCTGTTTATTGTATTGTATCGTATTACATGACAGAAAGCAGCTTAGGTAGGAGATATGCAGCAAAGTCAGTGACATGTCTGTAGTAGGGTGATATCTTACTCAAGTCAACACAGAAAAGTTCAGCCATTTCTTTGAGAATTCAAAATTTCAATTATCTTTTTGAAAAAGTTATATACGTAGTCTTGCTTTAAAGTCAGTGGCTGCATTTCAAATTCCATGATTTTTTTTGTGCATGAGATTGTTCTAATTTTAGATTATTTTTGTTATATTTGTTTATCCAGAGTGATATGTGTGACATGGAGGCCTCTGACCTCTGTGTGTGTGTATAAATTAAATAAATTAATCAACTCATAAATTAAATTCATAAATGCTGATGAAAGCTGCTGCATGAGGATTCATAGTGCAGGGTTATTATAGTTAACGAAAACTAAGACTAAAACTAAAACTAGCAATGAAAAAATATTTCAGTTAACTGAAATAAAAATAAAAACTACAATTAAAAAAAAAACGAAAACTAAATAAAAACTACAATGAAGGATGTAAAACTAACTAAAACTAAACTGAATTGTAGATAAATTCAGCTTCGTTTTCGTTGTCGTTTCGTTTTCTTCCTCGATTACTGCCATAGAGATTACTGCCTGTCCTGCAGCAGCCGCTATGCTACCCTCCCTCCAGAGAGGGGGCAGCATAGCGGATATAGACCTTTTCGGGCCAGCCCCCCGGAAGTACCCCGTCCACCATTGCTGGGTTGTGCTACAGAGGGACACTTTCACCGGCTCGCAGATTAACCAGTGTTTTTCTCTTTCTACAAATATATATTTTTATAATGTCGAGTCGGTCGAGTGGGAATAATGTTCCGTCATAAACTGTGCCAACAATGGTGTGAAAATTCGACAATGGAAGAAGAAAGTATGCACGAAGACTGCCTTGTTTGCAGAACAAGAAGTTAGGAAGACGTGGGTGAAAACTATCAACAGAAAGGACTTTGTTCCAAATGAATACAGCCGGGTGAGTTTTCGTTAACATTCAATCTCGTACTATTCATAGTCTCGCTGAGAGTCCCGGACGATTCTGGCCAAAAGAACAGCAGTATGAGGCTACTGTAGCCCTCGGTACTAGCACAAGCCTATAAATGAATGAATAAATGAATGAATGAATGAATTAGGAGAATGATAAAATAAATTAAATATAACATTAACACATAGCCTAATTTACCGCTCGCTTAACATTACAGCAGCATAATCTTTAGGGCTTGTTGGCCGTTAGTTATAACCAAGCGTTCCACAGTTTTTAGTGTTTGATTATGGGAATAGATCATGCTATTTCCATAACCAATCATTAAAAACAGCGATAAACTACCTTCATCTGTAACTGGAGGCCACTGCCTAACATCATCAATCCAGACATGTCTGTGTTTATCAGTAACAGATGCTCCACGCTGCTGTGTTTGGGTTAGTTGGTGGAGCACCGCACACTCCAGTTATGGCGGGGCCACTAGGGGGCGCATGTCCACAATTTTCAAGTCGAAAAGGTGTATAATCTGCTGCATACTGCAAGAAGAAGAAAAACTAAAACTAAGACTAAAACTAAATAAAAACTAAACTGAAACTAGTCAATTCCTCAAAATAAAAACTAAACTAAAACTACTAAATTACTTGTTGAACTAACTAAAACTAAACTGAAATAAAAAAGCAAACTGGAAAACTAAATAAAAATAAAAACTAAAGAAAATTTCAAAACTATAATAACCTTGTCATAGTGTCAGGAGTTGTAAAACAGCGCTAAAACAGTATTGGTGAACATACCCTAGACCAACTGCTCCTGTAAACTTTCCCATGTTGAAGATGATTTCCCAGTCGTGAACCTCAATTATCTGGTTTGCCACCATGAAGAGCATTCCAAATGGGAAGTACCTGAAACAGTCATCATTGTGTGAAAAAAATGGTGGGTGCTCTAACCAGCTTAATTAAGTTTTTGCTGAGGACATAAATGTAAGAACTATGGAATTATGGTTAAAGGAATTTGTTCATACATTTGAATATTATTAAGACCATTAAAAAATCTGAAACTTCATCAGTACAGGTGTTAGACTGGTAAAATTGTTAAAAGGACAGTCTTAATATTTTTTATATCTGCATTATGAAAATCACATTCTAATTCACTCCATGTATGAATACAAAAACTTGCTTAGAGAATATTTTGGGGTTAAATCAACTCTGGCTCTCTAACTAGATCGTAATGAGTATAAACTTTTGTTAGGGAGCACAACTAAGTGAATCAAAGCAGTTTAGAGTTTGATTATATGTTTGCAGCATAAAGGATTTAACATTAGCCCAGTGGGCAAATAGTGATAAATTGCTATTTTAATAATCTGACAAGACTCAAAAATGTCATTCCATTCATTTTAAGTGATAGTGTCGATAGGGTCTCTACGGAGGAACTAAGGCCATTTAAGCTGGGGAACAAAAACTGCCCACATTTCTTGCACGTGTTGTGCTTGTACTTTGCGGGTCAGTTTTCGAGGGCCGGCAGGAGGAGGGGCAGAAGGCAAGGTAAACACCTGTGGTGCAGGGACCAGGACAGGTATCTGCATCACTGGACGCAGCAACCTTAGCTGAGGCGCAACACATGGCTGTGGCTGGACGTTAAGCTGAGGGCCTGAAGGTGGAGCACGGAAGAGCTGCCGCTGGTGATGCACCTTCACAGCTGCTGGTGTTCTGGCTGTGGGTGACCCCTTCCTTTTCACCTGAGCCTGACCCACGGTGCTGCTGGGCAGATTATACTGATGAGCTGGGCCAGGCTGCAGGGCTGCAGATGGAGGACGCACTTTTGCAGGGAGGAGAAGGTCAGCTGCAACGCACAAGCGGCTTGGCAAGTTCAGCCCCTGCATCAGAACTACACTATCCTGTCTCTTTACTCTCTTATTGTGCCACTGCACCACGGTTGTGTGGCTCACATCCACCAGCTTAAGGTCGGTCTGCTGCATCACTGTCCCACTGGCCAGAATGCCCTGTCTGATCTTCCTGTAATCATCCAGGATGAGATCCCATCGAGACACTGTACCACCTCCTTGGTGGAGGCAGCAGCCAGAGGGGAGGCAGCGAGGTCAGAGGTAGGGGCTTGAGGGAAGGCAGGGAAGCTCAGGTCATCGAGGAGGGTTGACACTGTTTCATCTTCAAAGCCCTCGTCCTCTTCTTCGCCTTCCTCCACATCCTCCAGCATGTCCTCCATCTCCTCTGCGTCTGGCTGTATATTTAGGGGCTGACCAGTCTGACTCAGCAGGTAGTCAACACCAAGCAGCTCACGTAGGGGGACACACACATGGACATGCTCACATTCTTACTTGTACCTAAAACATATCCTCACTTTACTTCAGTTAGAACTAGGGGTGTCCGGGATCGGCCTTCGATCTTAAAAATTTAAGGTGGATCGGATCGGCCGATCAACATTATTATAACACGCCGATCTTTTTTTCATTATTTTTTTCCTCAAAAAGTGATCCTGATTAACACAAATTAATAAAGTAATCATATTACACAAACAAAAATATTTTTTAAACTATATACATTTAATAATTTGCACTGAAATGAGGTTTCCCAGCAGCGCTGTCTTGTATCCACCTTAAAAGTTTCAAGATCTCAGAACACCGGCGGCGTCAGGCTAAACTTTAGCAAAAATGTCAGCAGTGTGGCAGCACTATAAAATTACAAAGACTGACGCTTCAACTTAGTCTTAGTTAGTTTTTTGCGACTTGAAATGTGTGGAAGGCTGATATATCATGATGGGTAAGTAAAAAGAGAGTTTACAATACCACCAATTTAATCAGCACGCAGCACCGATCACGCAGCAGCTGCTGCCGTCAGCACCAGCTTCGGCAGCAAACGCTCTGTGAAACTTTTAAAAGAAAGGACAAACTCCCAAAAGACTCGGAGAAATACAGAAAAATCACAGAGCTAATCGCAGAATGTATTACTGAGGACGACCAGCCCAATTCAGTTTGTGGAATACAAGGCATTTAACCGACTCATTAATTACCTCGAGACTCGTTCCCGTCATTACATGCACGACAAAGGTGCGCAAACATGTGCAGCGGGTCTTGAAAGAAAATAAGTTAATATTTTATGTTATTTTTATTCTGATGCGATTTCATTGATTGCAAAGACTTTTGCTAGTGTTTTCATTGCCTTAAACTGCTAGCCAAGTTCACCTGCTGCTTTTTAAATGGAAGTGCTATGTTCTTTAGTACTGAGACTGTTGAACAGTCACTGTTCTGTAACTAAATGTGTTTTATAATAATTCTCTCAAACAAAACAGAAAGAAAGAAGACTGTTTAAATAAGTTATTGTTTATTTTAGGAGATGATAAAAGCTATTAATCTCAGCTTGGATGCAGGCCTATTTATTAATGTACACAGGAAATAAAATGTATAGGAAATTAAACTCTGTTTGCCCACTCAAAAAAAGTGAAATCGGATCGGAAAAAATCGGAAATCGGCCAATCATCAAAAATTAAAAGATCGGAATCGGATCGGGAACCCAAAAAACGTGATCGGGACATCCCTAGTTAGAAACACTAATAACTGATAGATAACCAACAGAATTATACCAGTGTATTTAGTGGGTGGCCTCACCAAACACCTTCAAGCTGTTGGTGTTGACCGAGTGGCACACACACATCTCCGGCGTATGTGCAAAGAGATGATTGTTTGCTGGTCACAGCTGCAGCGCCCCGATCCTGGTTCCACCTGTTCAGGGCCTTCCAGGAGGTACAGCTGAAAATTCAGTGCGTTTGCACTGGTTCCTGAGAAAAGAAAGGGAGCAAAAGAAAATGGTTACTGCTTTTCAATCTGAATAATGTGTTCAATGTGTTACTACTGTATAATTCATGAGAGACACACACCTGGAATGAACCTGTTCAGGTGGAGGTGAAAGGACTCCAGGGATGTGGACCCTCTGGCACAGCGGTACCTTTTCAGGACCACACTCCCCTTGGTGGTGGTGCCTACCTCGGTGTACAGCTGCACACCTGGCATGTCCTGGATGCACCTGACGTGGCGTTGCTGGACGCGCCAGATTTGCTCCATCCGCACCTGGTCGAGCAGCGGCACACCCATGAGGTCCCTCCCATGTGCCCCGCCAACCTTCTGCAGCAGCTGTTCAATGAGCTGGATGGTGGTGTCCGTGCCACGCGTCCTCCTGCGGCAGAACTGGCTGAGCTCCTGTTTACTGATCCTCGTGTCCTCCAAAGGATCAGTAATGGCCGCCACACCCTCCCGCCTGAGCTGCTCGGATGACTATGTACAATATGGATTCACATATATAACGGACGTGATGGGAGTCAGCGTCCTATCTGCATGATTTGCAATGCGAAGTTAAGCAACTCTAGTCTAGCTCCATGACCCTAGTGAGGATAAAGTGTGTTCAGAAACTGAATGATAAATACAATAAATAATAAGTAAGGTATGTAATTCATGCATTGTATTGGTTTTGTTCTTTGAACACAGTGATGTTAATGCACAGTTTTGAGCACCAGTAAAACACATACTTACTGGTATGTCTAAAAACATTTTATTTTTCAATAAACAAGGGTTCGGTGAATGTACATATGAAACTGTTGGGGTTCAGTACCTCCAACAAGGTTAAGAACCACTGAGTTAGAATATCTGTCAACTATTTCTCCACTTCTCATCATTTTTGGGGTGACAGTTTTTTTTTATGAACATTTCATGACATTTGTGGTATTTTCATGTCTATTTTGTCACATATACCACATTTTAAACTATTATTATTTACCTTTCATACTCTGCTGTTAACACCAGTTGCTACCGTGTGCCTTATTACAACTGTTGTTTGAAAATATCCAAATTAAACATAAAAAAAAAAAACTATGAAAGAAGTTATTGAATCTAGATGTAAAGGCATTACCTGATATCATTTTTTTTTTAACATTAGGATCCAACCCTTAATACTGAACCATCAGGATTGAAATATTGATATTTTGGTATCACCTTTACTATCTAACTCATTATATGAATATAATAATTATTATTTTATGTGAAAAATACTGTGTAAAGGGCAGCATGGTGGCTTAGTGGTCAGCACTGTTGCCCCACAGCTAGAAAGTTCCTGGTTTGAACCTCAGCAAGTCTTTCTGTGTGGAGTTTGCATGTTCTCCTCGTGCTTGCGTGAGTTTCATCCGGGTACTCCGGCTTCCTCCCACAGTCCAAAGACATGCATGTCAGGTTAACTGGTGGTTCTAAATTGCCCGTAGGAGTGATTGTTGTTTGTCTACATGTGGCCCTGTGATGGACTGGCGACCTGTCCAGGTGGACCCCTACCTTTCGCCGAAGAGAGCTGAGATAGACTCCAGCAGATCCCTGTGACCCTACAGAGGATCAAGCGGGCATAGATAATGGATGGATGGATAATGTGTAAAAACAAAACATGAAACAATAGTAGATTTGCAGTCTTCAGGATCATAGATAACAGCAGTCATCAAATTCTTCACTCCACATATTTGGCTCTGATACGACCACTAATGCAACGGATCTCAGGAGAATTTGGCTGTTGAATGCAATGACATAGAGAACAATGTCAAAAAAGGGTTGTTTTAACCACTGAATTCTGCTTTAAGACCATGTGGTGAAGTTAGGATTCAGCCGTGAAATGAGCAAAGCATCAGGTGTAAACAAGGAATGAGGGACACTCGATGGGATTTTATATGACACATCATGGTCTTGAAGGAATGCATGCCAGTAAGAAACCTTCTTCCACTTTTGTCTGTAGTGGTATATGTCACTGTGTCAAAAAAAAACCTCATGGGAACAGGGTGGTTTAAGTCAGGTCAGGCACTGCAGTTGTTGTACGGGCTGAGAAACACTGTGATGACACACCTCTGTTTCTTAGGGGTTTCACCAGTATGCATGGTGTTCAAGAGAAATCTTTATCATCAGTTCTTCACATATGCTTTTTCTTTCTCTAAAGGCAACTCATGGCAACTCATTTTCTATGCAGCACATATCCCGCACTAAAGTTTTGATTTCCAGCAGGAAGGTTGTAAGACTATGACCTGTCCAGGGTGTTGCCCTGCACCCTGTCATTATCCTGGGAACAGCTACTGGCCACCTTGTGACCGTTAAAAGAATGAAGCAGATGTGGAAGATGAAAGGAAGTTGTAAAACCATTACAGCTTCAAGAATTTTACATATTTTAAATAGTGCTGGGCAATATGACGATACATATTGTGGGGACGATAGAAAAGTGTGTATCGTGCCATTTCTCTTCTATCGTTTCGATCGTTTCTAACCTAATTTTATCAATTATTACAGCAAATATGTAATTAAATAACATGCAACTATAAATTTGATAGAATCATATCTACTTCTACAAAGTAGCCTTTTATGTTTGCACTTTTATTCATGGTTAATGCCTTAAACAGAGTTCTCTTCAACCCCTGATGTTTAGTTTAGACACTTTATATTGGTTTGCAAACTTTGCACTACAAGCTTACAGATTTCAGAAAGTTGAAAAATAATTTGTGTTTATTTTTTATAGCTGAACTTCAGTGCAAAAATGTGTTTTTCCTCTCAGAAACAGTTGTGCACTTTAAAAAATATGTGAAAGCTACTGTACCTCTGTACCTACCTGTTTTTGCTGCACTAAAATGTATGTTTGTGACAATTCAGCTAAATGTCCTTTCAAAATAAAGTTGAAAAGTAAGCAATGAAATTTTTGTCAAACTTTTCAAAGAATAACTGAAAACATACTTTATTATGGTATATAGAATAGTCCATATCGTGATATATGATTTTTTCCATATCGCCCAGCACTACCTTTTAATGTGTAAATACCTTTGAGTAGGTAGACTATATTGCCAAAAGTATTTGCTCACTTCCATGACCACAGGTGTATAAAATTAAGCTCCTAGGCATGCAGACTGTTTCTACAAACATCTGTGAAAGAATGGGTCTCTCAGGAGCTCAGTGAATTCCAGGTGGAACTGTGATAGGATGACACCTGTGCAACAAATACAGTAGTGAAATTTCCTCTCTCCTAAATATTCCACAGTCAACTCTCAGCTGTTTTATAAGGAAATGGAAGTGTTTGGGAACGACAGCAAGTCAGCCACGTAACGTCGGCCAACATCAGTGTGTCACCTCACAAATGTTCTTCTGGAAGAATGGTCAAAAATCCCCATAAACACACTCCTAAACCTTGGTGGACAGCCTTCCCAGAAGAGTTGAAGCTGTTCCAGCTGCAAAGATGGAGCCACGTCATATTGATTAGGAATAGGAGGAGCTAAAGCTGATATGTGAGTCAAGGCAGGTGAGCGAATACTTTTTAGTGCATATATGATTACCATTCTTTACCCTTTGAAATTGTAATTTAATAGTATTCAGAAGAACAAAAAAAAGGCCAATTTCAGGCATTTATGCGAGATCAGCCACTGTTTGAGGCTCAGTCGCATTCGCAAACTGACAGACTTTATATTCCACCATCACCAGCAGTTCTCATCCACCATGAAGTCAGACACTTCTACAGTAACAGGCATGTTAAAGGGCATTATCCCACTTATACCATGGTCACATACCAAATATTAAATGCAAAGTTTCTCACAAGCTGCAGCGATTATTCGATTATTAATGAAATGGAAACACAACTACTCTTTTTAACCTTATAACGAAGACGGAGAACAAATTGAAACCCACTATTATGAACAAGATTTAATGCCAATGCTCATGGTTGATATGAGGGGGAAAAAAATACAATATCAGCTGTTACATTCATTTTTTTAAGGCCTTATTAAGACATTGACATATTAAATTTAACTCATCCTGCGGTCTTTGCAGCATTTTAATGTGGTCAGGACTCTAATGAAGAAGTTTTGTTCATTTGATGAGTCAGTTCTTTTTTTTTTTTTAATGTTATTTGTTGGGAGGGTTAGTTCTTGAGCCCAGGACTTGAACTCAAGTCCTAACCTTTAGGATTCGTGACTTGATTCGGGTGTTAGCGCTGTTGACTCGGACCCGTGCAGTAATTACATTCATACAATCAGAGACAGGTCCTCAGATTTTATTTTCTTATATTTTATTTATGGCATAATGATGTGACATGAGATGATCCAGCCACTATTCTTTGGACCTCTAGTCTATGGGCCACTTTTCCCGTACATGTTACCCTAACGACCTGAGGGCAGAGATCATGAGGTTTTGGTCCAGAGTGGAGCACCACTTTCTCTACAATCTGTAGCCAGATCGGATGTCAGCTGTCAGTCAGAAGGTGATTTGACTAATGGTCTATTAGTCCACATGTTAAAGTGTGTGTGGGCCAGACAGTAAAAAGATCCTCCGTTGCATTCACTGGTGTGTAATTTCTTACTGAAGATAGGAAAAGTTCTGTACTAATTGGTTTAACCTGTATAAATCTCTACAGACTGAGTGCTGTATCAATGTGACTTGCAGTAAAAATGTTCTTTGAGTGGTCATTAAGACTGGAAAAGAGCTAGATAAATGCAGTCCATTTACCATTTGCTGTTGTTGCTAATAAAAATGTCATGTCATGACATTCAATTATTTTCATGACCAATTTAACAGCAATCAATACCAAACAGTGTGTTGAATGTATGGCACGGATCAAATCTTTATGGATATGACTACTTGACTTCTGTCTGTGAACCATGTTTCCCGTTGTGGCCTTTAATTTTTTTTTAAAGCCTTATTTATTTGATTTGGGACCATCATGCAATTTTATGGACCCAAATTGTTTAACCACACATAAAAGGCAAAATAAAGCCTTCCCCTTGCAATTTGTTGTTGTTGTTGTTTTTTTTTTTTTTTTAACTTTGTCAGTTCTGCTTTTGAACCACTAGAGGGCACAATTACACTTTCCAAGCATCTGAAACTCCCTCCACAAATCACAACTGTGACTCCAAAGTAATACAGTCACATGATTTGAAGCATTAGCTTATATAAGCAGTAATTACAACAACTCCTGTTGATGATTACTTCACTTCAGGTTCCCAAAAATCTGGAGAGCATTTTTCTAATTGATTTAGTCAAAATGACCTGTCTTTGATTGGGCCGGAACGTTCACCCTAACACTCTTTGAACTAGTTATTATTATGACTAAGACGTTTCGACGAAGATGCAGCCACGTACAATTAAAAGGGACGTTTCGTTTCAGAGGGTCTTAATTTGACATCTGCAGATGGAAACAGTTTCACAAGGACACTGATTCGAACAAAAGGTATTTGAAAATAAAACAAAAGGCCCGAGTAAAACCAAGTGCCTCTGCAGGAAACTTTTGGACAAAGAGAAGAGAGTTTGATTTTAGGCTTGTGCTGTCTGTCATTAGCTGTCATTATCACAGGTGATTAATATTTTATGTTTTTACATAAGGGTTTAATTAACTGTTTATTATCATTGTTTAAATGGAATTTCAGCGTCAGAAGAAAGATCTCCTACTCTACCTTTAACCATGTTTTCAATCACAGAAGTGTGTTTATTACTGGGAACGTTCTATTTTAAATCAGAACATGGAGAAAAATGTATGTAATTTGTTATTACATTACAGAAAGTGAAGAAAAAATCAATTGAATATTGAATTAAAAAAATAGCAGTGCATAGTTCAGCTAGTGAGGTCATTTATTCTGAGAAAAAACAGGAGTTAAACAGGTGACGCTTATGTCAGGATGAAGGCAGCAAACGATGGACCTGCATCCAGACACTGTTCAGGTGAAGCCCTCACTCTGATTAAGAGGTTGATTGGAGAGCGGAAATCATATAAAGAAGTGCACAAAAGTGATCAACCAACACCAGAAAATGGAAAACTACCATTTGAATCAAATAACAGTCAAAATGGCAAAGACTGAAGCAATGATCAGCTCCAGGGAAATCAAAAAGATCTAAAGTCACCTGTGAGGACTGGAACAAGATGGAAGATGTCGATGTGAAGCCAAGACATCAGCAAGGAAGCTCCCGTTGTTGAAACAATTTACAATGTGCTGAAGAATTACAATTTCCCAAAGACCTTCAATTCTTTAAATACACTGCTATATTTTTGAGAACTGTATGATAATGGTTAGTGCCAAAATTGGCTAAATTTTTTTTTTTTTTTATCAATCAAACAAATATGCAATTTGATATTGCTGCAGATGTTACTGTAACAGTGAAAGAATTCGAAGGTCCATATTTAAACAAGTCACGTTATTTCTCACCAAATACTATAAATTGAGGCTGACCTTTGAGCTTAACTTTGCACCTGCATGGAGCAAGAAACGCCTCTGATAACATTCAGAGGTAAATAAATAGCACTTATTATATTAAGGTTTGTAAGAAATTATTAAATAAACCCAATATACCTGCATTTAAACCCTTCTGACCAACAGAGGTCGCCATAGGTCAAGATTGCTACTCAACAAGAAAACTCATCAACAAGTGATCATACCTGAATTTTTAAAGATTTTCTTTTATATATGGATTTTAAATGGAAAGCACTTTGGTTGTGTGTTGTAAAGGACTCTACAAATAAAAGTTGATTGATTGATTGATTATAGTCTAGACAGTGATCCTATAACAATAGGGTCAACGTCTTTTATATGATTTCTGTCCTCAGTTATTTAAAGAGTGCCATAACTTTCACTGCAGTGCATAATGTATAATGCAGTTTCTTTTTTACTCGCAGTGTACAGTAAATTTAGTCAAACTAAATATATTGTTTTATATGGAGAAGTAGTTAGACGGTTGTTTTTTTCTGGTTTAATCACTCCAGTTTATCTCCAGTCGTCATTTTATTTTAAATATGTGTATTTCTGGAGAGAGAAAAAAAATCAACACGGGATTGGTGCAGTTTATTTTCACACAGGAAGCCACTGGTAAGCCGGAGACAGTGATCTAACGGGAGGGGGAGGAGGGAGAGATGAGGCTGAGGGGGAAAATAGACACAGCGCGGAGGGGGGATGGATTTACTGGGACTCAGACAGACAGCAGACCGGCTGTCCCAAGCTGCTCTGATCCTTCACTCTGCGGCTCCAAGCGCCTTTATCACCGGCCACCTGCCCCTCCGAGAATAACCCAGGCATAAAAAAAAAAAAGAAAAAGAAGCTCAGGAGCGAGCAAAACCACAGCAAGGAGGCGAGACGAGATCCCCGCGCCATCTATCCGCGCGCTTCGCTTGGAGACGGCGCGCTGCGCTCAGGACGCACTTGGCGACCGAGGATCTGCTGTCGTTACCTGCGGCGGTGCGCTGGTTACACCTGCGGGTCACAGGCCGGGCCGCTCCCTCACAGGGGCCACTTGCATGGATGCAGCATGGCCACGTTCGTCTGCAGGGTTCAGTTCTTAGACGACACCGATCCGTTCAACAGCACCAACTTTCCAGAACCGACGCGACCTCCTCTGTACACCTTCAGAGAGGATATCCCGCTCATCAACCAGGTGGCGGGCGTCCACCGGCTGCTCAAGGCTCCACACAAGGTAGGATTACCTGTGTAGTAAACAGCCCTGGTATTACCTGGTCTCGTGGAGGTACGTGTCAGTGTACAGGACACCTGTTTTAAAGCGCACATGTGAAGTTGGAGCACCATTCGGGCGCTATTTTAAGAACACAGGCAAACAAATGATCATTTCACCAGCCAGAGGAATGAAACAAGGTTGCAAATATTTGCTCTCAAAGCTGTCTGCAGCATCAATCACGTGCTTTCAGTTGCTTTAGACTAACATATCTTTTGCACATTTTGCAGGTGAAGGGCGGTGGATGTCACTGTAACAGGTGGCTGCAAACACGTTAGTGCAACAGGATATTTCCAGAGTTGCCTCATTGGTCTGTGAATGACACGCACGTTGACACGCACGTTGCCCTGGAGCCTGACAGCTTGAAGCACAGCTGACCAGAATCAGTGGAAAGAGAGGAAGAGATACAGTTTTTAAGTGTTAAAACCAACCCAGAGAATATAATAATGAGCACCTTCACTCCAACACATGAACGCACCCTTAGAGGCTTCCTTATTTACCTTATTTATATGAATTCTGTGTAGGTGAATGTTGCAAAGCTAAAGTGGAAAGCGGCAGATTGAACTGAAAATAAAAGTGGGGCACAGACTGGAAAAAAGGGAGTTTTAACTGCTGGCACATGGCTCTGTCAGCAAACCAGCACTGGAGTGGTTTTCCAAACCAGTCGATTCCTTTGCTGCCGAATCTTTAAAAGCCACAAAACAAACGAAAAATGGCCCACAGCACAGAAAAGCTTATGATTACAACCTATTCACAGACAGATGGTGCAGCCTGCATTCGTGTTTGCAATTTTGTTCTCATTAGGAGCAAGGCTGCGCGCAAAGGCAGCGGGATATTGCGCTTAGATTATAGGGATGAGATGGAGACTGTTCAGATCTAAACTCTGTCCGCTTCTCTGGGTTTGGTGTTGAGATATTATTGGAAAGAATAAAAAAAAAAAGTGAAAACAGCTTAATGTTTGACGATTGCCCTCATCGTTTGAACTAATTCTCAGTTTGTTTGGAGGATGCTTTCTCACGTCTCAGAACGGCCAGCTGTGTTATTATGCTGTGATGGCGGAGCTCCGCGCGCGGCCGCGCTGCGCGTAAAGTATAGGTCACTTGTCCCAGAATTCCTGTGGCCGTGGCCTGGATCCCTGCAACACTTTGTTCTCCTCACTCTGGATGCCGTGGTTTTTCCTGACCTCTGCCTCCACCTCTCTGACCGTGCACCAGCTCGTGCGCGCGCACACACACACACATACAGGACGGGCTGCCAAGGCTAAATCCGTGTGCAGGGGATGTGTCATTTTGTCCAAACTGCTAAACAAAGATGCTTCCTTTCCTTTTCTCAAAGAGATCATCACTTTCCTCTTCTAAGTCCAAAATGGTAGAAAAGGCCTCTGCAAAGTTCTCCCAGTCTAATATGTAGAAATCAGTCAGTTCAGTTGAGGTAGATTATGTCATAAACTCAATACAGAGGCTTTGGCCTAAAGTCAACAGACTGTATGGTTTTGTAGTGAAAAACTCCCATGCACTGAAAAAAAAAACAATCACGCTCAAACTTCAGAGCTCAACTTTTATTTCATTACCAAAGGGCTCCCATTAAAGCAACATTGAGGGATTTAATGGGCCCGCAGAACCCCGCCTCCCCCCCGCCTCCCCCGCTCTCATCAAAGGGCCCGACCTTCTGCGCCTCTGATTCTGATTTATAAAAAAGTGCTCAGAGACTCGTCGTCACCGTGATCCCCGGCAGGCTTGGTGTTGTTTTAACATGGAAGTAATTACACCCGCCACTCTCCACCTCCACAACCCCCCCCCCCCCCTTCTTCTCTCTGCTTTTCTCTTCTGGGAGAACTTGATTAAATGAGTGTAAAGTATACTGGGCGCGAAGTGTTTCCCCGGAGCCTTGAGCTGTGAGGAGCTTGTGGTTCTCCTCTGGAGCTGCTTCACTTCCATTTACATGTCGCTACTTCCACCAGCTTAGCCGGGCGTTGGAGGGAGGAGACACCCCTTTGGTGGGTGAGCTGCCAGCATGTTGGGTTACAAAATGGACCGGGGGTCCAAGCAGTGTTTATATGATAGAGTAATGCATATGGTTGAAATGGAGCAGAAATAGGGAGCAGGGGGTGAGGAAAGGAAACGAGGAAAGCTCCATGGAGCGATTACAAAGGTTCAAGTGGAGTAAAGAAGTAGCGAATAATGCTCGCAGCACAGGAGACGCTTCTGTTGCACTCCTGCATAAAAATGGGGGCAGTGGGACAGGACATGATTAACCCCCCCCCAACCCCCCCACTGTCTCTGCCGCCTTTGTGCCTCAGTCTGAGTTGTGCTAAATCTCACCCGCATAGAAAGTGTGAAAACAATGGCATTGACTCTGGGTGTGTTAGCAGGTGGATTCTCCTCTTTCTAAAGTTAAAAAAGTTTCCTTTTTGTCCGACTGTTGCTTTGAGCCAAGTATGAACCGTAAGTATGAGCCAGGCAGACTTCTTTCTCCGGCACCGGTGAGAAGCTTGTGGACAGGTCACTTTAAATATAACATACAAATGTGTGATGACAACATTCAATGACTTTAGTGAAAAGAGTTATTTTGGTGCCTGTGATGGACTGGTAACCAGTCCCGGGTCCCAAAGACAGCTGGGACGGTCTCCAGTCTGAGACCCTGGATAGGATGAAGGTTTTAGAGAAAATAGATGGATGGTTATTTTAATTGAAATGTAAAAATGTTGCCTTATGGCTAAAGCCTCAACTCTGAGTTGCATTGTGGTCTCCAGATTATTTCCAAGAAGAATCTCCTTTCCGTTCATAAAGGATGCTTCTTTGTTTTGCTAAAGGTGATAGTATATTGAACTGTTAAAGTTCTTTTTCATGGAGAGTTTGACCAGCTTGTATAAGCTCCCATATCTTCTCAATCAGGAACCTTTAAAAGTAGGAGTGCACGATAGCTATCGGGCCGATAACAGGAAATTATGATGTCATCCCGATAACTCCGATATCACGACAAATAGCCCCGATAACATATATATTTCTGTCAACACAGCAGTGCCTCGCTCCCTCTGAGCCTTGAATGACCAACAGTGAATGTTATGTTCAAGTGACGAAAAACGATTACTCAATCAGGAAAATCAAGAATACCCCCTCATGCCAGAAAACAACTCGTTAACTCAGTCATAATTTTAGTAGTTGCTGACTTGAATTGATATTCGCAGTATTTTCCCACATGTTACACATAAAAAAGAAAAAAATAGAAAAGGCTGAAAGAACAACTAACAAACGAGGGAACGTGGGAATTTACGTTACACCTTGAATGCAGCCTGCAGCACAGCGCTGATCACAACAAACATGGCGGCGCAGAACTTGGTTAAAGTTTCAGAAGAAGATAGTTTGGTGGTTATTTGTGATGAATCCTCCAAGTGAATTCTACGAGGAGGGAAGCACAAGCTTTAATACGTAAAACCCGATCGGCCACCTACAACATAACAATCACTTCCATGGAGTTTTGAAATCGCACTAATGTGAGCTAACGGAAGCTAATGCTAACGTGTGCAAGCCAGCAGGAGTCT
This sequence comes from Hirundichthys speculiger, assembly GCA_018398805.1. NCBI lineage: Eukaryota > Metazoa > Chordata > Actinopteri > Beloniformes > Exocoetidae > Hirundichthys > Hirundichthys speculiger. The sequence goes on along the minus strand of JAGFBZ010000873.1, from coordinate 138,736 downwards.
CTCCTCTCCCTCATTCCTCTCATCTTAAAGCTTCCATGAGATTAAAAAATTAAAACTACTGAACCTCATTTACTTTAATTAAAGGTATTAATTTAAATGGAACCACAAGCCAAAATCCTTTAAATGTTAATCTTTTTCAGTTAGTAATTCTGATGCATGTATTTCCATCAGTTCAAGGAGCCTTTATTTTTTTTATATCAGTCAGTAATGAACCTTATTTAAGTTAATGTGAGATATCAAATAGGTTGTTTGATAGCTTTAAGAAAATGTTTGAGAGGCTTGACAATAGTTTTTCACTGGAAAAAATAAATATCTGTTCATTTAAAAAGTCAAAACTATTTTTGAATTTGTTCATAGTATTGATGTAATGATCTTACACACACATATGCATGTGTGTGTTATCAGTTATCGGTATCGTCCTTTAGGAGCTGAAAGTTATCGGTTATCGGTATCGGTTTTAAAAAACAGTTATCGTGCATCCCTATTTAAAAGCAAGAAAAAATTTAAAATTGGTTGAAAAAACTTGCTTGTAGTTAAAGTCCTCTCTCATCTCCTTCAAGGACTGAGCAACATGACCAAAAAAAGCGCAAACATGACCACAAGCAGCCTGCGTGTCACATTTTTTTGACACTGTTAAAGTGATTACATGGAGCGGCTCAACGGAAGCGTGATGGCGTTTGAGCATGTTGCCTATGTTAGCCTTTAGCCTGAGCTCCGCTGATCTTTTTCTGTCAAGCTGGTGTTTCGAAGGATACTGCTCTTATTCTGTTCCTTTTCAGAGTGCTTAACTTCATAATATGTAGGAAGGAGGACATTTCAGTTGACATGCAGATGGATTCATGTGGTTCTGATTGTGTTGTTGATTCGGTCTGCAAAATTTATCAGAAATACACACAAGACCAGTCGAACTCTATTTTTTTTTTTTTTTACATTTTCCTACAAAAGATCCAATGGGATTTGTATATGGAGACATAATCCATCTATCTGTGGATAAGCGTCAGCTGTCAAGTCTGCTGGTTGAAGCAGTGAAGCGCAGACTGGTGAACCCGTCATCATCTATGGGGTTAGCGTTTGTTTTTTTGTTTTGTAGCTGTTTTACTTTGAAATCATTGAGCTTTTATAGTATATATTCTGGTAAATTTTGCTCTCTGCCTTTGTTTCACACCAGTTTTCAGTTACTGCTTGCCACACACACACCTGAATTGCATTACTTACTTCCCACAGTACGTAAACTTGCAGGTTTCCTTTGTTCAGTGCCAGGTCCTAATCTTTGTTTGCCATGTGTATTATTTTCTCCTTGCCAAGTCTTGTCCTGTACCTGACTTCTTCACGTTTGCATTTTGGATTTTTGGTTTTTAACACCCTGCCACAGCACTGTTGGGCTTGTATGATAAATGTAATTGTTCCCTGAAACAAATGAACAAGGAAGGTTGTCCACTTTACATGATATATTTCTATTCTGTTTACTTATAACTGTCTTTGTTGACTTGAAATGTTTTTTTTTCCCATTAAGGCCCACTAAATTATTATTTTAGACTTACATAATTAAATTCTGTGGAACCCATTGACAAGAAAAAATGAATTAAAATCAAGGTTTCATTATCTTGAGTATTGTCTGACCCTCACCTGTTAGCCTGCACTAGGCTTGGGCGGTATTACGGTAATACTGTATACTTCCGGTAATTAAATATAGCGGCGGTATCAGTTTCAATACCGTCATAAAAAAATCCAATGAATGATTTCTGTGGTTTAAAGTTTAGTTTCTCTCCTGTATCCCTGTGTTCCGCTTTATTTTACCGTTTATTCGTGTTCGCTCGCAGCTCATCTCGGTTTGACTCGTCCTGTTAAGGTACTGAGGATGAAAACAACACTTCCTGAGTTTGCTGCTTCAAAATAAAAGCTTGTAATGAAACTAATAATGTTGAACTTTTATGTTGAAGAATTTATAGGAAGTGAAATGTCCGGCATCAGACACTTTACTATAAAGCCCGTTTCAGCAAACACACACTTCGGCAGCATTTCCTTGGCAGGAACAGTTAAAACTACAGCGAAAAGCAAAAAATACACAGATAAATAACAACTGTAGTTGAGCCAAGTTTATATTGAAGCACTGAACTGCTGTTTCGAGGTAAATTCGCCTTTTTTTCAGGCGTTAAGCCCCGCGGCGGCGCACATAATGGGGACGGCTGTTTTGACGCGCGGCGTCCGCCGGCGGTGTTTGTTCGCCTTAATAGTCGGGGGAATAAAAAATGTGAGGGAAGTTTGACGGTATCAAAATTTGGATACCGCCCAAGCCTAGCCTGCACCTGGAGTTTCTATAACAAACCATGAGGTGAATAAGTTAGAACTGTCAGGAAAATAAAGTAAAAGTAAAGTTAAAACAATGATTTGTTTAATATGAGATTTCTGGAAAAAATGTAGGTAACATATGAACACATTTTACCACCAGAGTATAACTACTTACGGTTTCTCCCTTAAAAAACAAACAAACAACAACAACAAAACAGTATTCCTTATAGCTCAGAATAAATGACAAAGATTGTGTGAAGTTAAATTAAATGTTGATCAGAGAGAGGTCATTGTTGAAATCTGCTGATTTTGCTGTCGATGTGCAGAAAACACCAGCTTAACTGAAGCAGAAGGGAGCCGAGGAACAATTTAGGGAAGATGACCGCTCTAAAAACCCTGACGTTTGACGTTACATGAATTGCAAGGATTTGTGATTCTCAACAGGGAAACAGTTCTTCAAAATCTGGGACAAGACCAGACACAAAAACAGATGGCTTTTATTTATACGTATTGAGTTGCGAAGCAGAAGAAACGCCGTGCTTCAAATAGATGATTGAAGATTTATCTGAGGAATACTTCGACAGCCGTTGATGTAATAGGAAAACACACTTTTGCTCTTTTCTTTAAATGGACAAGCCTCCTCTAGTAAACATGCAGGTTTTTCAACAGTACATTCATTTCATTGTTTCACGTTGTCTGTACATAATGTTGTTTTCTATGTTAATCTCTTATAGCTCTCTGCTAGCTGCAGATTTTGATCATTGTTGCTGTGTTTGTCTCACATAAAGGCAGTGTAAAATACAAAAGACACTTTAAAATCCAATTTGAAGGCCGAGCCGGACAGTTTATGGCCAAAACCGAGAAGGCTTTGTAGAAATCAGATCAGATTTGCATTTCAAAACCAGCTTCAAATGTGGTTTGGATGGATTTTGCAAATATAGTATTTTTCTTTTTTCCTCCGCCGTCTAGACGCTTTGAAACCAGTCTGTATACAGTGTGGATATACCAGAAAAACATTTTCAGCTGCCAGTCTGAGCGAGGCCTTTCATTCTCCCATGTTTTACTTTGATTTGTGCCTTGGTCGTACCCCCATAAGACTCCCAGCCCCTGGAGACACACCCACCCTTCAGCTCCTGGGTGCATTCTGCCTCAGAGCAGAGTAAATATAGCAAGGTTATATTTATGCCGTGAGTCCATCCGACAGTCCGTCTCTCTGTTTCCGACTGAAAGGGAGGGAGCGACAGAGAGCAGGAGCAAGTCTTGTGATCTGTCCTGGTCAGAAAGTGACATCAGGTCACTTGAATGAATGCAGGCTGCACATCAAAGGCCGAGCGATGACGTTCCCAACAATACCCCCAGTTTTATGACTCCTTTGATATTATTCACCTATTCATGTGCATAGAGATCTAAGCAGAATCTGCTGTTGCAACGTAACGATGATAGTTGCATTTTGTGACTTGTCTCTGCAAAAGCTGCTCACACTTGCTGTCAGCTTGTGAGTAAACCCATAAACATCAATGCCCGTGTGTGCAGATATATTACTGTGCACCTGGTCTCAAACTCAGCAGGGTTTCCCATTACACAGCATAGTGGGTCAATTCTGCCACCTTAGATCATCCAGTCACAGATGGCATGGCGGCAACAGTCTGTTTTTGAGAAAGAGACAATCTGCCGTGTGAAAAAGGTAGTTGAAAATCTACGTGGAAACGACTGGCCGAGCATCTCTCACACACATAAACACTTAAATGTGCCGAAGCTTCATATTGCCCACAATTTGAGTAAAAATTCAAGTGTCACATTGCTCATAGCTGGTGTTTAAATGCACTAAAATCTGCCCTTCATCCCATATTCCACTCTGGTTTTAGTTTCATGTTGTACAGCTTTATTACTAGTTAATTCCCTTAACAGCTCTGTAATGTCAAAAGCAGAACCACATTGCTCCTTCACAGACCGCTGTACACACTTGAGCTCAAACGCCTGGCCCATAAACTGGCTTTATGTTACATACTCAAGTTGTTTTTTTTTTTTTTTTTTTTTTAAAAAAGGGTGTGAAACATGGATAAACATAGCCGGCGGGCAAAAAAAAAAAAAAAAAAGTGAGTTTCATGTGTCTACATCAGTAACTCAATACATTTTACATGCCTTTTTATGTCCAAGCTAATAGGTATGAATTACTATTTAAGTGGGCAGGTTTTGTTCAGTTCAATAAATACTGATCGTTATGTTTTCTTTTTTCCCAATTTGAATAGCTTGATGACTGTGCACTTCAGCTGTCCCACAATGGAACTTATCTGGATCTGGAGTCGTCTCTGGCAGAGCAGAGGGATGAGCTGGAGGGCTTTCAGCCGGACGACACAGGGTGAGACGCCTTTACGTTTCTATCATTTATAAAAGACTCATACATTCCCGCTTCAAGGAGAGAAACCGATAAGGCTCCTTGCACCCTTTCTATAACACACATGCTTTTTGAGTTTCTTCATTCTTGTAAAATAAGGAGAATCACAAGCTGGATGTGGATTTGTTGGAAGCACGAGTTCATGGAAAGTATGAAGCACGATGGAAAGCAGGTCAGATGTGCCCTTCTTTCCACAGAAATAAGGCTACCCTCATTTTTTTGAATAGTAATAAATGAACTACTGATTCTTCTTTATGACAAAGCTCCCAAACCTGTCAGCTGGAGTGTTAAAAGGCAATACCACTGAAACAGAAGTGTTGTGAAGCTGTCTTAGTTTTAAAAGTTTCCCTGCATTATTAGTTAGTCTCTTTGGGTCAAAAAGGAAATATTCCACCTAAGGCTTAGGATTTTTGCCAGAAATCTGAATGCCGGAGGAAGCAGCTCACCTTTATGTGGCCCTCAGGCCAGTTATGTAAACTGTAGATGAAACATTGCAGGACTAAAGTTTTTTCAAGCACTAGTTCCTTTTTTAAATTTTGAACTTTTACCTCCCACTTTAAGGGGCACGCAGGGCAACTAATATTTTAGAAAGTATCTTTTCATACTCCCTCTTAATTGTATATGAAGATCTGAGCTCCAAAATAGTTTCTGTCCCAGAAAGAAACAGCCATCTATAAAAATATTTGACTGCATTTGAACAAATCACAAGTCTTCTTGAAAAATTTCCCATGATAGATGACACCAGAGCGGAGTTGTTTAACCGTAAAACCCAGCATTATGTTTGGTGTAAACCAAGCTCAGCAAAAACAGTTCACGGCCACTGTCAAGCATGATGCTGAAGGAGTAAATGGTTTGGTGTTGCTCTTTAGCCACAGGACCTGGGTGCCTTACAGTCACTGAGCCAAACATTGATACCGTAGTATACCAGAGTAATGTGAATGATGTGAAGCCATCTGTCTCACAGCTAAAGCTTGGGTCAAAACTGGTTCATGCAAAAGGAAAATGATCTGAATCCTACCGGCAAATCGACATATCAGGTTGGCTGTAAAATAAAAGAATCGCCAGTCGAATCTAGTCGAAGTCCAGACCTCAGTCCAATTGAAATGTTGTGGTGGAACCTTAAAAGACCTGTTTATAAGTGAATGCCCTGAATTCTCAATGAACCGACTCAATGTCGAAAAGGAAAGTGAGCTAAGTTCTTCCACAACGATGTTGAGACTGCTAAAGTCATCCAAGTTATTGCTGCTAGAGGTGGATCAACAAGCTATGAAATCCTTATTTTTTCTCCTTTGGTTCCCATTCATCCATTATCCATATCTGCCGATTCTAAGCACATGGGAATCTGCTGGAGCTGACCCCAGTTCTCTTCTGGAAAACGGCAGGGCTACTTCCAGTTCCCCTCCCTGTCCATCGCAGGGGCACACATAGATAAATAACCCCCCCATAATTCACATTTAACCACATGGGCACTTCAGAATCACCAACTGGACTACCGCTGAATATGACTTGTAAGGGGGCAGAACACACTTTCTTCCAGGGCTTTCCAGACCTGCGCCTCTCTCCACTATGGCTTCCTCCAGTTACAACAACCAATTTTGACTGGTGCTACCCCCTACAGGATACCACTTTCGCGGTACTGGGGTATCCCCGGTTAGGCTAACGTGCAAGTTTTTGCACTGTGGAAGAAGTATACCTTCCTGGTGGCTTAGTGGTAGCGCTTCCACCTATCACACAGATGGTCAGGGTTCAAATTCCAGTTGCATCATGAAGGGCATCTGATGTAAAACCTGTTCCAAAATCAAATCCATATCAATTATTCTGCTGTGGCAACGTCGACTATGGAGCAGTCCAAAGGAATTGAAAACAGGAATCTCCTTGCTACAGTGCCCATGACCAAACCAATGTGCTGCCCCCTTTTGGCTTCATTATTTAAATAAAAAAATGGCACAATGAAAAAAAAGTTGACTTTCTTTTGTGTGAGTGTGTATTCTTTTTCTAACATCTACTATGATCAGTTATTTTATTTTTAACACAAAAGACAAACAAACAGGATTAAAAGAGCATGTACATTCTTTTGCACATGACTGTTTTGACACTTTTAAGGCGTTTGTGGTGGTTGGCACTGTTGCCTCACATCAAGAAAGTTCTGGGCTTGAGTTAAGGTAGGGACTAGGGATGCACATTTTGGAATTTCTTTTATGACCGTTAACCGACGCCCTTTAACGATTAATAACCGTTAACCGATAAGTCCGGGAGGGTTGGCTGCTGCGATGTTGCGCGTGTTGTCGTGGACGCATGCGGACACTTCCCCGTGTATACTCTCGCCGCAATGTGTCGCCGTCAGCTTGTCGCAGAGATGCCGCCGTCACTTTTGATTTATACTAGCGCAGTCTCCGCTATGTTATTCAAAGCCACAACGCAAGAGCGACAATCACGAACTAGCTAAACTTACTAAACTTATCTCTTGCGTTTTTCCACTTCCTCACCGTCTCGGCCGTATCCAGACCCACATTCATCGCTATCTCCCTCCATGAATTACTAGAATATGTGCTGTCTTTGTAGTTTCAGAACCAGAATCGTACAGATGTGGGTACTTCCTCATTTTTTCGATAATGCGCTCTTTTCTACGCAGACAAAGAATTGACCAATCAGAGGCCTGTTCAACCTGTCGACACGCCCCCATGAGTTGATTGAATTACGTAGCTTAAAAACAAAATTGACTGTTAGTATTAGTCGGTTAGAGTTACTGTTTTCGGTTAACGGTTAAATGGTTAACCATTTGCATCCCTAGTAGGGACCTTTCTCTCTGGAGTGTGCATGTTCTACCTTTTTCTTCAGGTATTCTGGTTTCCCCTCGCTGTACAAATATGTGTATGCTAGTTTGATTGGGGGTCTAAATCACTTGTATGAGGTGAACATGAGTGTTGAAGGTTGTTTCTCTCATTTGTCTGAGACCCTGTGGTTGAGCGGTGACCTCTTACTCTATTACTGCTGGAATTGATGGGTATAGAAAGTGAATGAGTGATATAATAATTCAGCAAACTTGATCCTGAGAATACTTTTGCATGGAAAATACGCTATCTGCAATACTTGGTTAAAACTGGTTAAAAGACTGAAATCTAGCTTGTACTGAATTGTGGAGTTAAGTCATCAGTTTATTTCTTGTGCTGTTCAGTATTTTTAAGAGAAGGTCAGAAATTCAGTCTCCGTGACACAGTGCAGTAAGTAGATTTAATACAAGCAAAAGTTACCCCTGTCCCTAAAGTTATAACGCTATAAGTGGTCAGTCTGTGGAGCATTAGCCTTGTGCTAATGTCTTGTAGTATTGTATTAAACTAGCCAGTCATACTTCTTTATCCAACACCCTGTTAGCTAAATGTTCTGCCTCCATCACCGCCTCATCATTTAAACATTATTCAAAGAACTTGGACTGCGGTCTTAAGTTGTCAAGAAATTGTAAAAATGAATGATAAATGTACATATTTTGTGAATAAAGTTCAAACACATATTTATGTTTGCTTTGTGTTTAAAACTTTAAAATACAAGGTCCTGTCAAAAAAAAAAAAAAAACCGTATGACACCCCTGGTGATGTGTAGCTGATTTGCAGCCCGTTTTTGTATTAAATGTTTTCCTGACAGCTCGTTAGCACCTTTGGATTTTTACTTTATGGGGTATTATTAAGTAAATAAAAGACAAGTCACTGGGGAACTGTATTGGGATTTCTTGAAGATAAATGACTGAAAATCTTTTTCAAAATGATGTTATAGCGACACAGCTTCACAGTTTAATTTGCTCTAGTAGCTACTGGCTGGTAATGCTAGTTAGGTCGAGCTCGGTTAGCTAGCCTTGACTACTAATTTTTTTTCTTGTGGAAGTCACGAGATTGTTAATTTTAATAAATTCATATTTATATTGTTTGTAAACTCTTGCTGACTCTGTAACAAAATAACTAAATAACTCATAATCCCTAATTCTTAACTTTAATTTAGCTTAGTTAAAAATGTAGGCAAGCTAGTGGCTGCAAAGATTTAATTGTTAGCTTTTATCAGGTGGACTATACAAATAAAATAGTTTTCAAATATGGTGAAAAACATCATCTCTATCTCTCTCAATCTTTTTTCTTTTTGTTGCCAGGTTGGTTAGAGTTGTGGGTAGACGTGAGTAAAAACCATCAAAACAAATCGAATCAAATCAAACTTTAGTTATAAAGCACTTTTCCTGCCCTCAGGCAACACAAAGTGCTTTACACAATAATCAAAACAATGTACATTAAAAATAAATAAAACCATTACACACCAAAGTATACCATATAACAATTAACAACACACACACAAACAAAGCAGTCCCCCCCCCCGACATTTTCCACAAACATAACACAACTCCCTCATTTCTGTCTCTGATCAGCTGATTTAACTACATATACGTAGTTATATCATCATTGAGCTTTGAGATGTGAAGTGTGCCCTGCTGAGTGGGATGGGCCCGGTCCAGATCCAGGAGACTCCAGTCACCCTTTTACTGGCCTGGACCCAAAATCTGCTCTTGGCAAACGACTGTGATCCACTTGAGATATTCATCAATTACCATCCATCTTTTTTAAAGCCAACTGCCTTGTCATCTCTGCTTAACAACTTCACTCTGCCAAATGAACCAAAAACCAGTCCTCCAAATGACCCCTGGTTGCACAAACGCACGTCTGCCATTACAGTGAAACCTGTGTAAAAGTCCAGCAGATTAGCAGTGAGCCACTGCTAAATGATCAGATGTTGTAACTTTTACTTAAATAGCTAATCGGTATAGACACGTTGATACTACGACTCCAGAAATGCTTTTGTTTGTTTGTTTGTTAGCATGTCTTTTGTGTAGAGGATGCACAGCCATGTGCGGTCATTTAAACTGACTACGTTGTGGTAAGTCGATCTGTTTGGGACTGCAGGACGCGTTGGCAGACCCACAGTCTGTTTGTGTGTGCCCTTGTTTCCATGTGTACTTTTGTTTTGTTGGTGAGCGTGCACCGTGTGCCCTTGACCGTGAGCCATGTGATTGACAGACAAGTGAATAATGGTTTCTGTGGAGTTGAGATCTCGAGGAACTGGTTTGATGGGACATGCCTGTCTGTCACCGTGCTAAAGGATGAAAACTGAACATTCAATCACCTGCCTTTGTAATATTAGAAATATTACTAATATTAGAAATAAATATTCATTTCTCTTATAAAACTTGTTCTGATTTGCTGCTTTGACTGTCAGTGATGCAACAGATTTTTGTCCTATCGGCATCTCAATAATAGGTTGTGTTAAAACTTTTGCTTTGCTTCCCAGCAAAACCAGCAGCAGCGTAACTTACGGTAAAGAAGGCAGCTGCTCCCTTGTCTGGTTGTGTGTTTTCCCCTGTGCTTGTTATGCGTAACGGGCATATCGCAATCTTGTGGGCTAACGGGGCAGAGCTTTCCCTGCTTGGGTTGGATCCTATCAGTATGTTTGTGATTGAGGTCACTGATTGGTTCCCAGAGATTGGAGGATAAGAGAGATATTTGAGTTGCCCTTAATATGTCATCATACCTCACCTGGATGTCGGTGTGCACTCGATATGAAATGTGCCGTGCATGAACGTGCGCTCATGGGAACAATGGCATGTAGAGGTGTTTTTATCCGTGTAAATGTGTGTTGTGTCTACTGCAGCTCTGCTGTCTGCCCCTGACACCCAGATGTCTATCAGCATAGGGGTGCAAATTATAACACAGCTGATTTCTTATCTGCATCATTTCCATCAACTGTTTTGCACAACATAAAAAAGTCCATCTCTTTGTATTTTCTCCTTTTTTTTTCTGTGCCTAAGTATCAAAGAAATGAAACTAGCAAGATGGATCATATCATTGGTGCTGATGAATACACTTTATTATCAGAAATGAAACAAATCAGCTTTTTTACTGACAATAAGACACAATGCTGTCACGGGAGGTACTGTTAAAACCAATAATAATTACGTTTCCTTCTGTTCCCGCCACTGTCAGGTCCAGGGGGAAGAAACACAGCGTTATTTTACGGACTCAGCTGACTGTTCGTGTACACGCCTGCATCGGTGAGTACTGCGTGTTTACGCGTACATGTGAAGCACGTACTTCTCCCTGCACACATGCGTACAGACGCACACACCAGAAAGCCTGAGAACTGCATGCGTGTCTTTACATTTCAGTGAGAAAGTAACTCAGCCAAACACATCGAGACACAAAAAAAATATAAAGCGGTTATTTCATCATTAACAGTGCGTCTAAGTCTGGACTTTTGGTGAAATCTTCACCTCGGGATGTCCTTGGCTCTTCTTAGTTTACAGTTGTGAGGAGAAGCAGGGAGGTGTGAGTATTGCTGAATGTTAGAGGCTGTCAAAAACAAAGATAGCAGCTCAAAGTCAAAATTATGGCTTGATGAGAATAAGACAGAAAAGAGGAAAACATCTTAGAGGGAGGGAATGATGCAAGATTTAATGAGAAGACAGAAATAGTCAAACATAATCTGATTTATAAGTCTTATATGCTCTTATTTTATTTATTTATTTATTTATTTATTTATTTATTTATTTATTTATTTATTTAAAGGACCGTGTGCAGTGGCATTAAAAAGATGGCTGCACCAGATTTAGCACCAAGCTAATTTCCATCTGTAGTCCTTAACACAGATAAACAGTAAGACAAGAAGGCAAAGAACATAAAATACAACAAAATAAAATCGCAAAAACAATTGGGTAAATTTACAATAGCTTAAAAAAACAATAAAAATGACTACTCTTTACAATGCATCCTGTACAGAATAATGCGAGAGTAAAATGAGCCCCTTAATGTGAGCAAGACTGGTTGCTGATTATAGTCTGTTCATTACAGGCATTTAAAAAAAAAACTTAAAGTTTTACAGTGATCCCTTGCCACTTCACGGTTTTAGTTCCGCGGTTTTAGTTATTTTTTTCAGAAATATATAATATAATTTAAACAACATCACAGGATGTTTTGCACGTTCTCACAGTGAATAAATGTGAGCCAGCCTGGCGCCTTTAAGAAGGTGGCCTTATGGGTAATGATGTGGCCTTATGGGTAATGTAGTGTGTGGGTCATGGGACGGCAGAATGAAAACGGGGTTAGATGAAAAGTGTAGTGAGCATCAACAGCAGCCCAGCGTGTATAGATTTACATTCTTGTTAACCGACAGGAGCCCAACAATACAACCTGTGTGATGTTACAAGTTCCTGCAGTGACACAATAAAGTTCCCGTTCCATGCAGAGAAAACCAGACTGTTTGTTTTGTTGTTGTTAGCGTGTTAGCCACTAATTACGAGCCAAAAATAGCACAATACCAGCGTTTTTTTTTTTTACTACGGTTCAGAGACCAGAGGCTGTGAAGGAAACAGAAAGACCACAGTTGAGCCTTTGTCTTGTTTCGCTACTTTTTTGGGGTTTTTTAAACATATTTTAAACACATTATTGAGGCTCGGGGGGGCTCCGGCTCCAGATCACGGATTTTGATTGTCACTGGGAGGCGCCAGTTCCCATTAACCGTGAAAAATAAGGGATCACTGTATTGCATATTTTAAGCTAGAATGCCCACTATGACTATGTACATGTGTCCATTAATGATGTCATCATCTGACCATGCTGGACAGTTATTGTTTCAGTTACCGTGACTCAGCGTGCATTCTTGTCTGTATTCGTGTTCTTGTGAAACCTCATCAGCTGCAGCCGACGTACTGGTCTAATTTAAAGTCAGCATCTAGTCAAGTACGGTTGAAATCCCCGGACATGTCCGAGCTCTGTTCATTTTACCCAGGATGCAACCAGTGGAGACTTGTTGTGGAACTGAGGTGGCTCAGTGTCCTGGGTTTTATTTTGCATCGACGAGTGGATGTGATGGTGGAAAGCTTGAAGAAGGAGAAACTTACAACTTTGTTGTTGTGTAACAGAATGTCGATTTAAGACAATCACATGCAAGTATGTAGTTCTTCTCATTTCAAATTTCTGATTGTAAAGATATAGCTTATTTGTTTTCAGAAATTTTTTTTCTTTTTATGCATAGCACTTTATTTATAGCACAGTTGAAATACAAATGCATAAACCCAGTTAAAAAAAAAAGAAAATACCCAAAGAACATAGAAAGTAATCTTTAAATTTTCTCTCTTTTTTTTTGCCAGAAGAGTCCACTCTCTATTTTAAGTCTTTTTAATGTCTCAATTTAAATGATGAAGACGTGTTTACACAGCTGTGTAGTTATCAATCTCCATCCCTCCATTCAAAAACGCTGAATGAAGGTGTAATTAATTCAGTATTAAATGTATAAACTCTTGGTTAAATTTGGGTCGGGTCAGTATCTTTCTCTCCAGAACAGTATTTATTTTAAAGCATCTCTTTTTTGGTTCATCTTGAACACTTGTCCACTATATTGGCAGGAAATATTTGAAAGTTGTGAGGAAATCAATCTACTTGGACTTCATAGCTCTTTTAAAGTAGCATGTGATTCCTGAAGCATCTAAGGAGAGATTTAAATTGGTTGAAATGACAAAAAAAAAAAAACCAATCATCTGGATTGAGGAAACCTTCAGATTCAACTGCAAGTTTCATTTGTTAATATATTTAAAAGCAAAGGCGTCCACCTTTCGTCTTAAATTTTGTTTTGGTCTTTTTTAAGTTTGAATTCACCATTGAACTATTTTCTCATTCAAATGTATCAAAATGTATGTCTAAAGGTATGCAGTTAAAAATAAGAAAAAATGAGTTATTATTTGATATGATTAAAAAAAAAAGGCTATATATATAGCCATTAAAAAGATGCCAGTAATTTTTTCTTTCCTTGGCTGAAGTGCTTCTCACTCGTTACCTCCAGGACTTGGCTGCGTGGTCAACATTCTCCACGCCAGTGATAGCAGAGCTAAATCTGGACCCTGGAATCAGCAGCTCTGATTGGCTGAGAACGTGATGAGGTGAAAGGTCTTTCTAAGCAGGGCTTTGGATGTCAACTAGAGCAAGCGCGCTGATGCAGACACTTTATCTTCATCTAATTTCTTACATATCTTTTTTTTTTATTAATTAATTGACTGTTTTCTTTTACATCTTTTTACAACATTTTTTCTTTTAAAAATGTTAAAAACTGACATGTCTTCCTAACTGCAGATTTGCTGTTTTATAAGCAGTGGCTCAAAAGAGATTTTTTTAGCTATTTTTGCATCCTTTAGCAAATATAAGTTTCCATTTCTATAGCTGTAGGTGCTGAACGTTTGGCAGATCATACACGTTGGAAACAGGCACATGCTTGAAACATGTTCTGTACGTCCGCACACGTGAAAGCATTTTTATCATCAGCTGATGTGCCTGAGTGAACAGAGCAGGACGAGGTGTAAACTTAATCTTTCTCTCACGCTGATGTACACGCGGCAGCATGGTCAACCCTAACCACACACACACACACACACACATGCACACACACGCACACACGTGCACACACGTGCTGTTACACCAGATCATCCTGTGCTTTGAAGAAAACCATGGCTGGGCTTTACTTGCTTCTTCCTTTCTTTATACACTGAAAGAAAGTGTAGTTATTAGAGCAGGAGGGAAACAAATTCTTGCACAATCATCATCAACATATGATGCATTTGCTTTTAAAGTGTTTCAGGGAATTTTCACCAGTGCCGAAGCATGATGACAGAGTCTTTTTAACCACAATCCAGATTTAATTCAGCTTGGCGCAGATGCTCTGCGGCAATCAAACCTCTACTGGAGTGGAAATTCTGAGGTTACAGTGAATAATTCTCCAACAGACGCGCCGTTTAATCAGACAGTGAGTGTGAGTGATCCGTTCAAACTCAAGATCTGCTGACAATAACCCTTTCTGTCAGTTTATCCACCCATTAGACTGTTTAATCCTTCAGGGTCTCAGCCTTCAAATCACTGGAGCTGCGGTCAGCAGAGCAGAAAAATCTGTCATCATTCAAGTACACAGATTGCTGGGAGAAATTAAGGCTCAAAGTAGTTGACAAAGCATATATATATATATATATTTGTATAAAAACTCAGGATCAACTCCCGTAAGAGATCTTACCATCTTCACAGGCCGTCCTGACCACTACTTGCAATGATCAGGATGCGTGAAGGTCAGATGTCCTTTAACCACAGCTTCTGATCTTCTTTCAAAGGCCACAAGGATGAGAAAAAAAACAACAAAAAGACAATGATAAAAAAACGCAGCTCTCCTGGGCATTTCTTAGCACTGCTGCGGAAAGATCAAATTGGGGTCAAATCAGGGTTGCCAGTTTGGGATTAAAGAAGCCGTGTGATGCGTGTGAGCGAGCGTGTGACAATGTTTGTGTGCTAATGAGTTTTTCTGTAGTAAGATGAAAACAAGGACACGGTCAGCAAATCTGCAACTTTGGCTGCTTGTATAAACACTGCCATGTAAATCAGAGGCGCTTTGATGAACACTTCCTCCTTCAGCCCCACTGGGAAATCTGGATGTTTTCCTTTTTTTCTTTTTTTATAAATGCAGGACAGGTGTCCGATATCCTCAGTTTCAGCTGTGGCTTAACAAGGTGCGGTCTGAAACTCTTTGTTTTCTCGTATGTCTCACATGTTCGGCCCTCTTCTCTCACATGCCTTGATGTCTGCATCTCCATCCGAACCCCTTGTTTACGGGTTAATTTTAGCCGTCTTTGTCACAGAGCAGTCGCTGTGCGTCGTGGTTAGAGGTTGCAGGGAGGTGGGGTGAAGTGGAGTTGTTATCTTTAGAAAGTGTTGACAGCACAGAAGCATGCGAGGAAGGCACAGCGGTGCGCTGAACCTCAGCTCGCTAAACGTTAGTTATGGAGGCAAGCGGGCCAAAAGAGATTGATTTGGGCAGATGAGCGAATGGAAAAAGATGCGAATCATACCTTTTGTTTTATTGTTATGGATTTTCTATTTTTAGGACGTGACTGGGAAGAGTTTCAGGTAGTAAGAATGAACGTCTATAGCAGCAGCGTCAGTGGCACCTAGAGGCATCGCTGCTCATTGCAAAGTGTGGACAAAACACACCAAAGTACGAGTGTGCCAAAATAATAGCTGTGGATAGATATGGAATAGTTTCCACATAATGCAGTATGTGTCAGCGTGATATTTTGAGTTCTACAAAGATTAGAATAAAAACCTGTTCTTGCTCACAGTCAGGCAGCAGCTTTTTAGAGTCTCAACATGCTACATTTCTGCTATACCTGCTAACAAAGCAGCAACAACATAGAAGACATGGAATCAGTCAGTTGCAGGATCATTTTCCTGATTTAATAACAGTAATTACTAGGGGTGTAACGGTACATGTATTTGTATTGAACCGTTTTGGTATGGGGTGGTCGGTTCGGAACGGAGGCGTACCGAACGAGTTTCCACACGGACATATTAAGTAGAGGACCGCATGTTGTGGAGCGGACGTCGTGGCTAATGCTAATGCTGCTAGCATTGGCAATAAGCCTCCCGCGACATAGTGTTAAATGCGGTGGGAAGCTGTGTTTGTACTCGGTCGTCTTTCTCTTTTTGTAGCGATGTTCACGCTGGGGTGGAGCCGTTTCAAATGAGTTAACAGGTTAGACGTGTTGCCAGAAACATACCCGATCTCGGATGAACAATGTCAGCAAACCACTTTGGTTTTATCAACTTCTCTTTGTCCCTGTTTATATTTCACCGGGGAGCCGAAGTGTGTTTTATAGCTGCAGATTTAAGACCCTAATCACCCTAAACGCTGGCTTCAAACACATGATAAAGGTAATTGAGCCCCGATATCAATTACCTTCTCGTCCACATTTTAGCCAGAAAATCATACCGGGACTTTATGAAAAAATAAAATGATTTGTTTTTAAAGAAACAGTCTGAGCCTTATTCATGTTATTTAATCTGAGCAACAACTTGAAACTGTTCAGTGTTGCAACTGTTCAATTTTGCACATCAGATTGATATTTTCTTTAAGAAAAAGTCTGAGCCAATGTTATCTTTTGTTTTTTTTTTTTGTTTTTCAAAATATCTACATTTCAGAATATTGTATTTATATTTTTGAGCAAAATTCTAGCTTTGTATAGGCTAATGTTCCTATTGTTAAAAAGCACAAAAGTGTGTAATAAACAACTAGCAAATTTATATTTTGCATTTTGTTTTCTTACTGTACCGAAAATGAACCGAACTGTGACCTCAAAACCGAGGTACGTACCGAACGAGAGTTTTGTGTACCGTTACACCCCCAGTAATTACATGGAGAGAGCAGTCTGATATGAACCTGATTAAGACATTCATCTTTGTACAGCACCTCCACCTGACCTGACCTTAACTTAACTGACAAACTATGCAAATCAAGCCAAACATTATAAATCAAGCCTGAGATATAAAGGACGTAATATGGGCCTAAATCATGAATCAAACTATGATCTGTGATATGAAAGGGGAATGTAACAGGAATACTTTGATTGTATTTTATACGGTTGCACCACGCTATCATAAAAGGGCAGGTTTGATGCATGGCGAAGGTTTGTGATGGTTGCCCCTTTTTTTCCACTGGCACGAATGGCAGTTCTGTGTTGATTTGATTGGCTAGAGTTTGCTCATGATGGGGATGGATGCTGTGCCAAAAAACTATTTGGAAGTGCCTTTCCTTTTCAAAATATTTGCTGTGGAGAACTTTCTGGGTCGTTCTGTGTATCGAACCACCTGACGTGTAAGAGGGCTGGTTCTGCCGACTTCTGTCGAGAAGGAACCATCCATCGTCACTCTGAAAGGTTTTGGACTTTAACTTAGATACATTTGAATATAATGCTGAAATCCGACACTTCCAAAATGAAGTGAATCACTTTCAGTTTGTGTCTTTGCACAACTTCATTTAAAGGAAACACATTATCCCATTTTTTTTCACAAACTGATGAACTTTCCCCAGGTCTGACACGTCTCTGAAGCATTTGGTTTAAATACTACAGGGATACAGTTCCTCTGCACATAGCAGCCTTGTTCAGATAGATATAGATATATAGATATAGGCTATATATTTTTTTCATATGTCCTCTTCAGCTGGTTGAGTTTTCTCTTTGATAATTACCACTAGACTGATTTTTTTAATTGTTGCATATCAGGACCAAGTCTACAAGTACATCAAGCCTTTGCATTTCCTGCATCGCCATATACAGTCATGGAAATAGATTATTAGACCACCCTTGTTTTCTTCAGTTTCTTGTTCATTTTAATGCCTGGTACAACTAAAGGTACATTTGTTTGGACAAACATTACGATAACCACAAAGATTGCTCATAAGAGTTTTATTTAAGAGCTGATATCTTACCATTTTCCATGGTTTTCTTGATTATAACCTAAATCACTTAAGTTTTTACATCAATAGCTATGGCGTTGTACTGCCAAAAACACTGCTTTTATGCATTCAGTGTTTTCTTTTCTGTCTGTTTTAGTCACATGATGATGTTTAGTGGTACCAGGTATTAAAATGAACAAGAAAGTGAAGAAAAAATGTGGTCTCATAATTTTTTACCATGACTGTAAATGCATTGTCTTCTGGGTAATCACAGTGCATATGGTTTGTGCTACTGGACTCAGGTGGAACTCTATACCACTCACTGGGAACGTTGTCTGCTAAAGAACTGATAAAAGGTCTTTTTTAAGTACAATATTGACCCAAAGATAAGATGACCCCACTTATAACATATAAGTATATAACTTATAACATATATAACATATGGCCTCTGTGTGAAATATGAGGTCCCCAAGATTGGCCCCATTACTTCACCACCACCAGGGAGACCACCAACCGCCAACAGTCCGTTGCACCGCAACATTCGTCTACACCAGTTGAGGCTGGCGTTAAACTCAGCAGTCAGGTGATTTCCAAGGCTGTCAACTGTGATGGACAGTCCTTCGTTTCTTTTTCAGTCACAGACTTGTGCCCCCTCCGCTCAGCCTCACGGGTGTTTTTAACTGGGAACAGTGTTTTTGTACTCGCTATTGCTGTGTATTAAATTGTGAGCATCTTATTTTTTCTCGTTTGTTTCCTCGCTCGCCCTTCTGTGCCAGATGCCTGCTGTCTTTCTGCATCTCTCAAACCCTCTGGAGCTGTCACGTCCAGTAACCTAACGGTGGATTCACACAGCACCATTGCGGGGAACGCAATGGTTATCAGTCCCGCCTCTGTGTGCGATTTCATTAGCTAGCTCTAGCTGTGTTGCCGCAATTTAATTGGCTGGCACACATGTTGAAGTGGGAAAATCCACCAAAGCAGGCACATTCATGTTGCTGGCTCTGTGTCTCCAGTTGTTGTGGATTTAACAGTCTGGGTGTTAAGCATAGACTGCTAAAACTATGGGCGAGCAGAAACAAGTGCTGCTGAGGCTTGGAACGACAGGAGGTCCCATGTGGTGCAGCTCTGTTGCTGAACTTGGTGCAATGGGAGTTCCCACCGGCGGCTTGATGGACAGCCACCGGAGAAACCAAGGCCTGCCGTGAAGCTCCACCTGTGGGGGGGCCGGCCGGGATGATTGACAGCTGAATCACAGAAAATCATTTTAGGACTCTTCCAAGCGGACTTATTCTAGAATCTGCAGTCTGCATGTTAGCTGATATCACAGAGAGATCTATAGAGACATGTGGAGGTAAACGCTGGGATGGTCAGAGATGGAACTGCAGGTTAGTGTGTCACACTGGAAACTCTGGCCTGCAAACACACGGAAAGGAAAAGAAAAAAAGGGGGAGAAAACAGCACAAAAAACTACAGGAACAATGGAGCACCATTGCATTTATTTGATGCTCCTAATTAACTATGGATTGAGCTGAATAAAGAAGAGGAAAGGAGGGGAGAGAACAGACACCACTTCAGCAGGTCATGTTGGCGTCTCCCTGCAGCGTGTAGGCCTATAGCAGCATAACTGTGACGAAGCTGTGATTAAGACGAGCCTTCTCTTGTCTTAGCTCCTATAATTGTAGCTATGACTATTGGCATAAACACACTATTGTTTAGACTAACTGTAGGCTTTACTATTTGATATGGTAGAAAAAAATTCACCCCATACAGTAACTATAGAGATCAAAATAGTTTTTTGTCATGTTTTTGTTGTTGTCTTTTTTTTTTTTTAAATACCAAGCTGTGATTATGTTTGATTCTGCTGCAAGTTGGCCAATTTTAACAATCAATTGGGTATTTGCTCTGTTTTTGGAGTCAGCGCCTAGTGGTCAGTAGGGGAACTGCAGCTTCTGTTAGTTCCTGGATGATGGCCTCAATTTGGAAGTGGATGGTTGCTGCTTGTTGTTTAGATGAAAAAAAAAAAGTCTCATATTTGGGTCAATGCAGTAATCCAATCAAAACCTTGTGGAGGAGGATACAGCATAAGTTACCATGGTGATCAAACCAGATTAATGTCCTAAGTAGTTCGTTGTCTCAAGTATTATTTTTCTGTACCGTTTAGTAGATTGTGCTCATGGGTGTGTCAACGGACCTGGTCCAGGATATGGAAAGAGTATTACTGTTACAGACTTTTGTCATATATCCCAAGTTCCTAACAGAACTTTGGTGTTTAAGGAGTTAATGCTTATCATGTCTACAGAGTTAATTTGACCACGGTTAGCACATTACGGCTGAGTTTTACATTTAATGGAAGTTGATTGATTGACCCAAATGCTACAATTTAAAAAAAATAGTCCAAAATGAAAATCTTTCCATTCGCTACTGATTAACCGTAACATTATGTGACAGATTGTGTTGATGTTCCCAAAGGTTTTGTTTCCAGAAGGGACTCATTTGCTTAGATTTTCCCTGAAGTGAAGGGATGTGTTGTAATTAAAGTAATGAAATTAAGGGAGCAGCTTCTCTCTGACAGATAAAGCACCGTTTAATGAGACATACAGCAGGTGAAACAAAAGATTCAGAGAGCAGAACAAAAGATCTCACATGTGTTTTGGAGCCCTTTCAATCCCCTTAGCGCTGATGGCTGGAATTTAGAGCTTTTTTTTTTTTTTCAGAAATTCTGTCTTCGGCTCTTGGATTTCTGCTCCCCAATTATCCGTCTCAAATCACCCCCCACAGGATTATAAAGGACAGGTGGGTGCCAGAGGTTGAGCAGCAGTGAAGTCTGACGTGCTTTGATTTTCTCTGTCTGTACTGTTACACAACAAACCAGCATCTTGTTGAAAACCTGCGGCCAAAGATCGTGTTGCGTCTGTCTGTCCCGCTTCTCCTCATCTCTAACTTTCCCATTCATCACAAGACTTCCTGTTCCCAAACACACGTCATCACATCACTTATGATTCACTCATTCGGGCTCTTGTGGTCGGCTCTTATCTTACTTTGAATGGATAAAAAGGTGAGAATATGCCGCTAGTGTACACGAGGATTTTACTTACTACATTTAAACAGTGACTCTAGATATTTTGAGGATTTGATGGTATTAGTAAGCATTCCACAAACTGAAATCGTTGTAAATAGAAAGAAAGCTTCCTGTCAGGGTGGTCTGGAGTGTTAGAGGAGTGCTCGGTACTCCGTACAGCAGGGAGTAATGACAGCAGTCGGTCCAGTGCAGAATATTTTTTGTCTATTTGTCCAAGTGAAAGTTTCTCATCAGCAGCACCTGATTCTGTGTAGTATTTCTTTTTTCTCTGTCTGGGATGCTCTTTGTTCTGACGTGCACCTGGGGCCTTGGCGGAAAGAGTAGTCTTATGATGCTTCAGTTGGCTCTTGAGTCAACAGGAATATTTATCTGGGCTCATGAATTGTTTGCATGGTGTTTGACAGGTCTAGACCCGTCACTCACTGTGTTTTATCTGCACAGGCGATGCGATTTTTGTGTTTGTTTCCATGTTGGTTTTATCTTTTTTTCTCTCTTTTTTTGTTTCTTCCTGCTATTGATCAGCAGCATATTCATACAAAATACAAAGAAGTGTCCCTCACATTTTGCAGCACTGTCATTTTATCTGTTTCAAAGAGAAAGATAATGGGAATATCTCCCAGACAGACTGCCCTCCACCCTCACCAGCAGCTACGTATCTGGGGGAAACCCACATGTGTCATGCTCTGGTTATTGCTGTGGGAGGTGGGCAGATGAGCTGAGGAGGTGTGGAAGTGCTGACTGAACCCCACAGCATTAAGAGCTGTATTGACCTTTTCAGAAGTACCCCGTCCACCATTGCTGGGTTGTGCTACAGAGCGACACTTTCACCGGCTCGCAGATTAACCAGTGTTTTTCTCTTTATACAAATATATATTTTTATAATGTCGAGTGGGAGAACATGTTCCGTGATAAACTGTGCCAACAATGGCGTGAAAATTCAACAATGGAAGAACAAGAAGTTAGGAAGACGTGGGTGAAAAATATCAATAGAAAGGACTTTGTTCCAAATGAATACAGCCGGTTGAGTTTTCGTTAACATTCAATCTCGTACTACTCATAGTCTCTCTGAGAGTCCCGGACGATTCTGGCCGAAAGAACAGCAGTATGAGGCTACTGTAGCCCTCGGTACTAGCACAAGTTTTGTATCTGAATGCCTATAAAACAATGAATGAATGAATGAATTAGGAGAATGATAAAATAAATTAAATATAACATTAACACATAGCCTAATTTACCGCTAGCGTTAACGTTACAGTAGCATAATCTTTATGGCTTGTTGACGTTAGTTATAGCCAGCGTTGCATTTTTCACGTATTCCCACAGTTTTTAGTGTTTGATTATGGGAATAGATCATGCTATTTCCATAACCAATCATTAAAAACAGCGATAAACTACCTTCATCTGTAACTGGAGGCCACTGCCTAACATCATCAATCCAAGACATGTCAGGTGTTATCCGTAACAGATGCTCCACGCTGCTGTGTTTGGGTTACTAGGTGGAGCACCGCACACTCCAGTTATGGCTGGGCCACTAGGGGGCGCATGTCCACAATTTTCAAGTCGAAAAGGTCAATAGAAACCCACTAAAATGGGTCCGTCATGTAGAAGCCTTCTGTCTAACTAAAGCTAACAGGCTGGCCCAGGTTGCTTCATGTGGTTTTGTTGTTTTAATTTCTGAAGATGACACATTGTGAACAGCTGAATATTAGTTGTAGATGATAGCGATGAAGGGAACTGGACTATGAGAGGAATGAAGGGAAAGTATCGTTTGGCACTTGAGTTACCGTCCTCTGCAGGGGCGCCACCAGGAATTGCGGGCCCCGTGAAAAGGCGTCCCAGTGGGCCCCTCCAGCACAGCACAAGCAAAGAACACATAATTGCTTTTGAACGGCCCAGATTTAACCTGCCAGTTAAATACAATATTATGCTTTAAAATGATTCACTCATGACCAAAAAATTGGACTTATTCCCCTCAGATTAACTTTATTTGCTACTTGCAAAATCATAGAGAATAATTTCACCTCACTTTAATTACATTCTGTAACTTAAGTCTTAGCAGCTCAGCTTTGGGGTCGTCATGAAGCTAAAAATATCAGCTGAAACTCCAGACTCTGCTGAATCCTGTTCATACCACACATACCCCACTGGCTAACTGGAAATCTGCTAAATATTTCTCCAAAGATGACTCTCTTGACCACAAGGCAGTGAAGTAAAATGAATCTCATGTATGAGTTTGCGCCTCTGGTGTCAGTTGCTCACAGATTCAATTAATTTTTTTCTTAAAAGTGTTTTACAGTGCAAATTGAACTGAAAGTGACTCCTGCTGACTGTTTCAACACTGATTTACTGGTGGCTGAAACAGTCTCAGTTGTTCCTCTGCTCACCGTCCTCTTGAGAGTTTGAAAGAAGCTACTATACCGCAGGTTGCTTACTTCCTTTTCTTTTTTGAAAGAAGCTGATTTCTGCTTCTTGTGAGGACACATCTTCTCTGGGCTCTACCGTGTGAAGCAGATTAAACTACTTTGTATAAAACTGCAGGAGTGAGAGAGGCTCAGTAATTTTTTTCAGGTCCATCAAGGGCCCCTAATCTCTTTGGGCCCTTGGTAGTCTGTTCCACTTTTCCCAGCTGCCTTGAAATGGCCCCTGGATGAGCTCAGTCTACGATACTAAAGCAGACACTGTCTGCATTTAGATTATACAAAAAAGAGAATAGAAAAACAATTTTGATCATGTTTTGCCTCAAGTAAAGATCCCGAGGATGCTGACAACAGTACAGACTTGTCATTGATGTGAATAGAAATAAAAGCTCTCAAAATGTCTTTCATCTTAATTTCCTGGAGGAGTATTTTTGTAAAACAGTCAAGCATCTGCTAATTGGCTCATGTTTTATTATATTGACAGATGTGTGGTTGACTATGTGAATATGTTCCTGTGGAAAGATTAGAAAAGGCTTGCTTGACTCTGCTCTAAAGTCATATATTGTGACATTTTGAAGGAAGGAAGAGTTTTAAGAAAGGGAGGCAAATGGTGGAGTCGAAATTTGAATCTGCTTGAAAAATGGCTTGATAGGTGCTATAAAGGAGGGAAATCTGGTGAGTTAGGTCCTGCATTATTATTCACAATTAAATTTTTTTTAAATAATATTGCAACACATGTAAACAGAACTTCTGTGTACCAGACTGGACCTACTAATTACTGGCTGCGCTACTCTGTACCACATGCTCCTCAGGAACAGCACAGGTGCACAGGTGGACAGGTAGGCGGTGCTCGAGCACCTGCCCCTTTGACCTAAATTCCCTTCCTGCAGAACTACCGCTCAGCAGCTATCTCACGCTATCTGGTCTCATCAGGACCAGTTTTCAATGTCAAAAGCTACAATTTTTCGAGAATCACAATTTTACAAGTCTTTGTGATTTTCAAAGCAGAAACATGCAATTTTTTTCAGAAAAGTCACAATTTTCTGACAGAAATGCTTAAAACTTAAAAAAAAAAACAAAAAAAAATGTGATTTGGGGAAATAAAATTGCAGTTTGAATGAAATTCACAACTTTACAATCAGTTGTAACTTTAAGTCAAAAAGTAAGCAATTTTGCAAAACTCAATATTTTACAACAAATATATATTGTAATATTAACTTCAAAAGTTGTGATTTTTACAAATGTTTACAACAAAAATTTGCTGTGTGCAGTTCTACAAGTTGCAATTTCATGACAAAAAGTTGTGATTTTGTGAAATTTGAGATTTTATGAAAAAGATCACTTTTTACAAAATTGTGAAATTCACAATTTACAGAAAAAAAATGTGACGTTGGTCATAGTTTTATGTCAAGAAGTTGTTATTCTGCAAGAGTCGATATTTTATGACAAAGTTGTTGGATTCAGTTTAAAATGTTGTGAATTTGTGATTTCTACAACAAAAAAAGTTTGTGATTATAGGACATAAAGTTGTAGTTGCATAAAATTCACAATATTGGGACAAAAGTCGTAATTTTTTGACAGAAAGTCACAATTTTGTGATCACCTGAGATTTGACAGCAAACGATTACCATCTTGTGAAATCTGCAATTTTATGGCAAAAATTCTTGATTTTAAGGCAGAAAGTTGCAATTAAATGAAATTCACAATTTTACAACATAAAGTCACAACTTTATGTCAAAAAAGTTTTGATTTTGTGAAAATAAAATCTGGTCATTATCTCCATGATCGCATGATTGTACAAATAACTGATTAAATGAATGATTAAATGGGTTGAAAGGTCACATGCTCACATTTGATCGAACCCCAGGAATGCAGAGGAATCAGCTCTCATGCACATTCATGAAGCTGCAAACTGACAAACTGTCAAATCCTGAAACGTCATTGCTGGATTAATGGCTGCTGCAACAATCCAAACAAGAACGCATTTCACATTTGATGTTCAGGAAAACAATAAACTATGTAAACCAGGTGGAGTAACTGTCACTGCTAAAAACACAGCAGAGTTCAAGTGACGTTTGTTGGGGACTCATCCTCAAATCTATGCAGAGGTAAGCATATTAAACTTAACGTTTTCAATTGCTGCTTGTGCGTTTTTGCTTATCTGCGAACTAAAAGACACCACAGTGGTCATTTAAAGACATTCACATGTTATTATTATCATTATTTTTATTGTTATTGTTATTACAGTGATCCCTTATTTTTGCAGGGCAGAACCCCCCCCACCCCCCCCCCCACCCCACACCCACCCCCCTCGGGTAAATCAAAATCCGCGAACTGGAGCCGGAGCCCCCCGAGCCTCAATAATGTGCTTAAAATATGTTTAAAAACCCCAAAAAAGCAGCGAAACAAGACAAAGGCTCAACTGTGGTCTTTCTGTTTCCTTCACAGCCTCAGGTCTCTGAACCGTAGTAAAGAAACCGCTGCTATTGTGCTATTTTTGGCTTGTAATTTGCGGCTAACACGCTAACAACAACAAAAGAAAAAGTCCAGTTTTCTCTGCATGGAACGGGAACTTTATTCTGGCGCTGCAGGAACTTGTAACATCACACAGGTTGTATTGTTGGGCTCCTGTCGGTTAACAGAGAATGTAAATCTATACACGCTGGGCTGCTGTTGATGCTCACTACACTTTTCATCTAACCCTGTTTTTGTTCTGCCGTCCCACGACACACACACTACATTACCCATAAGGCCACATCATAAACCATAAGGCTACCTTCTTAAAGGAGCCAGGCTGGCTCACAACATTTCTTCACTGTGAGAGAACGCGCACAACATCCTGTGATGTTTCCGTAATCTTTTACATTTTTTTAAAGTATATTATATATTTCTGAAAAATCCACAAATAACTTAAACCGCAGAACTTAAACCACGAATTGGTAAAGGCTCACTGTAATATTATTATTATTAACTGTTACTCTTGCTGTCAGCAATAATATACAGTAATTTTCCTTATTAATAATTGAATTTGAATTAAATGCATCCTATTCTGAAACAAGATAATGAAAAAAACTTTATATATTTATTTCATTTATCATTTATTTTTCCTTCATTTCTGTCATTGTGTAACACTGTTCCCATTCAGCCTGAGGGTTAAAAGTAGCTCCGCCCCTCCCTCTCTCTCCGCCTCTCTCTCTCGTTCTGGGGGTGCGTCGCTGCAGCGGCGGGTGCTCCCTGTGGATGTGGCAGGGTTTTCCCCGGGGCTTTTCTTACACTGACAAACACAAGAAACCCAACTCTTGCGTTGTGGCACAACATGCTGCTGTTTGTGGTTTGCCCTCCCAAGCCTGTGTGGGCTTACTGGAAGAAACTGGGAAATATACCACTATGTGAGCGTGTGTAGCTTTCCCTGTGTCTGGACTTGTGAATATATTCACCTGACTGTTGCTAGCACGAACCTCGGGCTGCTCCTCCTTTGATAATTTTAAAGAGCTGCACGATGAAATAAAACATCACAATTAGCATACGCTGAACATGCCAGAGCACACACTTGGCGCCTCATCAAGGAGGAAGATTGCTGCAGCGATGGCTTTGGGGGACGTGCGGAAAGAGATGAGGAGAGAGACGGCTTCCAGGAAAATGGTAAATCAATTAGGAGAGGAACTCAGGGGAAAAACAAAGCAAGGAGGAAATACACCTGCCAGACAGCGCCGTAGAAGCGAGCCAGCAGCTCTGGAAGTTATGTTTTAGCTCTGAGGACGGCTGAAGAACAGTTGAGGACAAGAGAAAGCAGAAAGTAATGCTGACTTTGTCTCTGTACCAACCGTGTTCACATATAAGCCACATACAGATACTGCTTTCAGTAGGTTTTTTTTTCAGGTTTTATTTTTACAAGTATCCAAGGAAACACACACACAACACACACACTCAGGCCAGTTTGGAGTGAACTGGACGTCTGACATCCACAGCTACAAGTCTGTAAACTCAAGGCCCTCACTAAGCAAACAGAGAGGATATAGTCTGTAAATGCATCTAACTGTACTGTAACCCCTTTCACACAGCGGCTTATGTCATATATCACTGTGCCAGCTGTTTCAGGGAGATGCACACAACATGCACACTCACAAGGGAGGAGTATAATAACAGGCAAGCACAGTATGAGTCAGAGTAAGATTTGACTGTTAATCCACTCAGCGAGCAGCAGATATCCTCCGGTATCCTCTCTGTTCGCTCTGGTCTCGCCCTCGGTTCCGACTGTGTTTGCCTACAAAGGGAAAATTAAAAGACTCACTTTCAATTTAACTCTTATATGAGGACATAATAAAAAAAATAATATAACCTCGCATGAACAGCAGCGCATGACTTACTGCACTGTATCGCTATTTGTTTAACAAAAACTAGGGAAAAATGGAGAATAAGTGTGTGAAAACTAAGCAGACCCCCTGATCCAGCGGCTTGTAGAACCACCTTTAGTAGAAATAACGTTTAGGAGCGTTTTCTGTGAAGAGTCTCTCACGTTGCTGTGAAGGAATCTTGGCCAACTCTTTACAATGTTGTTTCAGTTCACGGAGGTTTACAGAGATTCATTTATGCACAGCTGTCCAAAGCTTCTGCCAAAGCGTTTTAATCAGTTTGGAGTCTGGACTCCAGAGTCTTTGTGTGGGATCAATACCCTGCTGTACGATTCGGTTTCAGCCAAGCTTTAGGGTTTGGACAGATAACTTCGTAAGCTGGGTTTATTAACGGGATGAACCCGAGGAGGCTGGACCTGTAACAGACCCGACCGCTCCCTCGGTCCTTTCAGCTGCCGAGTCTCCATCTGCAGCAATCCAACCACCTGGTGGCGCTAGTGCACCAGTTTCGCTCTTTGCCACCAATAAATTAAAAAAAGGAGATGGCAAAGAAGGCACAAACTGGAATGGCGAGATCAACATTGAAGGAGATGGTTTCTGTTCGTGCGCGGCCATGATGGTGGTGAATGAAAAGATACGACTCGTACTCAAAGAGGAAGTTGAGGCGACTGAACAACATCATCTCCTGTGCACAGCAGGTCCAGTCAACACCAGGTTAACACGTCCCACCGCCCAGAGTACCACAGCTGGGACGAGTTTCAGCCCCATCGAGACCCACGTCAACGATTCAGCCCCATAAAACGGCCCCAGACTCCAGTAACTAGAGTTTAATCTGGGCGACTCTGAGATACGAAGGAGGTGATGACCGACAGTCAGGTGTCCAGGTCCTGAGACGTAGTGGGCCTGAAGGGTTTTTGGATGAAATCCTGTTTTGTTTTGTTTTAAGATAAGATATTCCTTTATTGTTCCACAATGGGGAAATTTACGTTGTTACAGCAGCAAGTGAAAAGTGAATAATAGCAATAAAGAAAAAAATGGACAAATAATAATAAAATAAGATAAAAACAATAATAAAACAAACAAAGAGAAATATACAGTCATGGAAAAAATTATTAGAGCACCATTTTTTCTTCACTTTCTTGTTCATTTTAATACCTGGTACCACTAAACGTCATCATGTGACTAAAACAGACAGAAAAGAAAACACTGAATGCATAAAAGCAGTGTTTTTGGCAGTACAACACCATAGCTATTGATGTAAAAACTTAAGTGATTTAGGTTATAATCAAGAAAACCATGGAAAATGGTAAGATATCAGCTCTTAAATAAAACTCTTATGAGCAATCTTTGTGGTTATCGTTATGTTTGTCCAAACAAATGTACCTTTAGTTGTACCAGGCATTAAAATGAACAAGAAACTGAAGAAAAAAAGGGTGGTCTAATCATTTTTTCCATGACTGTATAATGAATAATAACTGACTTTATTTACAAGGGATATGTTGGATACTGATTACTATACCAGAGATAAGTTATTGCACATGTCAATGAATATGTATATGTATATTCCACATAATAGAATTAGTCACATTGTCCAGGTTCAGGCTATATGGGATGTTGTGATTGACTGATTTAATTGTATTTTATTCTGTTTTATATTATTTTATAAATAAATGATTATTTCTAAACCATTGCTTTTTAAATAAGAAGAAGCTTTTTCCTTGAATGTTTTCAGTCATACTGTTTCCTTTATTATCTATAACATTTAACAGACCTGACATTTCTGGGATGAAGCTCTTGTTTTTTTTGTATTTTTTTTTTTTTTTAAAGCTTGTAGCTTTTCAGCCTGACCTTGGTGTGAGCCTGCTGGTCATCCACTCCTGGGAAACTTGATAACTGTTTTGAATCGTTCTCGCTGCAGAAGGATGGGCTCCAGATTGTTTGGAGATTTTCTTTTATACATTCCCAGACGGATTCACAGCAACCACTGCCTCATGAGGTCATTGCTAATGCATTCAGCGCTAACTTGGCGCTGTGCCGACGCACACCTGAATGCACCAAAATGTCTGCTTCATCTGACATTCAACATTTAAACCGCTGACATCATTCACTTGCTGATCTGCCATTTTTCCAATCTTTTTCCTGGCAAACGAAATCTTTGCATATGTCCAGCGAATCCAATTAGTTAACAATGCCATCGGCACTGAGCGGGAGAAGTGAAAGACACCGAATACGTAAGTGAGACTGAGTGACAGAGTGGGGGAAGAGCGACGGAGAACACTGGCCACTTGTTTCACACGGTTCACGTTTGTATGCGGGAAACGCCACCATGTTTCCCACAATCTGCTTTTATGTCTGGAGAAAAATAAATAAATAAATCAGGTCCTATTCTTTAAGAATGCACTATTACAGGCCGAGTCCAGTTAAGGAGCAATGATAATGTCAGCGGCGCGCAGGAGAATGATGGTGGGCTAGTGGGAATGTTGTGGTAAAGTGGTGGAGGAGATGTTGAGAAAACCAGTCAGTTAAACATGCAGTTAAAAAATACAACCCTTCAGACCTGCCTTTAAACGCCACACCTCCAAAGCACACAAGCGTGCCAGGAAGAAAAAGAGAGTTTGGTAGACAAGCCAGCTGTCCAGGAACTGTTCTTGGGTCGGCATGGAGTTTTAGAGGCCTGTCGCTTCCACAGGGGACAAATATTCTTTCGTTTCACTGATTGTTCGATACCAGTATGTCCACAGAACCGACAAAGAGAACTTTTTTCAGGGAGGACCAGTATCGCAAAAAAAAAAAAAAAAAGCTCAGAAAAGATCTCCTACCCAACCTTTAAACAGATGACAGTAAAAAAGTAATGTTTTTGAACGCAAACAAAAAGAAGCTCCTTCTTGTCTTTTTTTTTTGTAAGAAATGTATTAAAAATGCAGTCCCATAATACTTTGCGCGTTCACATGCACGGTTTGTTGGAGGTATTGCTGTAGCTTGACTAACTGGACTTCTTTCAGTGTTCCAATAGACATCCAATATACTGGAAATACTCACGTTAGCTCACGTTAGCTCACGTTAGCGGGATTTCAAAACTCCATGGAAGCGATGGTTATGTTTCAGGTGGGCTGATCGGATTTGACGTATTAAAGCTTGTGTTATTTTTCCCTCCTTCGCTTGGAGCATTTGTCACAAATAACCAGCTAATTATTTTCTTCTGAAACTTTAACGAAGTTCCATATAATCGCCGCCATGTTTACTTGTTTTTATCAGCGCACTGAAACTGCAGGCTGCATTCAAGATGTAACGTAAATTCCTCCGTTCCCTCGTTTGCTAGTCGTTCTTTCAGCCTTTTCTATTTTTCTATTTTTATGTGTAACATGTGGGAAAATACTGCGAATATCAATTCAAGTCAGCAGCTACCAAAATTATAACTGAGTTAACGAGTTGTTTTCTGGCATGAGGGGTTATTCTTGATTTTCCTTACTGAGAAATCGTTTTTCTGATTATGCCGACGTCACTTGAACATAACATTCACTGCCGGTCATTCAAGGCTCAGAGGGAGCGAGACACTGCCGTGTTGACAGAAATATAAATGTTATCGGGGCTATTCGTCGTGATATCGGAGTTATCGGGATGACGTCATAATTTCCTGTTATTGGCCCGATAGTTATCGTGTAGATAGTTATCAGGTCGATAATTATCGTGCATCCCTAGTTTCTTCCATTACTTCAGGGTCAAAGCCCAAGTGGGAACTGTGGACGCTGCGTATAACCAGTTTCAGTCCAGTTGAACATCGTTTACATGGAGTTAACTGGACATCAGCCACATTATCTGGGTTTTATCTTACATTTGTTCTATGTGAATCACTGGCTGTAGGCTACAGCGGTCTGCTTCATCTGGTGTCTCCTCAGGACGTCCTTGATATGATAACAGTGTTCTTCTGGGGTTAGACTGACTGAGTAAACACATTAAAGCATAAAGACAATACTAAAGTGCAGGCTGTGTCAGTGTGGAACTATCGGAGTTAACAGTGATCTGTTTTTGTGCCTTCGTGGATTTGGGTTAGCAGCGCTCAGGTTTGCAGTACCTAAAGTAAAACCTGGGTATGTTTGTGTTTGTGTGTAATGGCTGTTGTGTGCTTCCCTTTGGAATAAATCAGAGCCAAGGTCTTTGGAGGGTCAAAGGACACATTCTGGTCTTTCACTGTGCGAGGACGTCCTGTATTTGTGAGCACGCGTGCATTTTTATGTGTTTGCAAGTGTTTATGTGGTCGTAAGTATCCTTCCTGAGGACATCTGCTTTTGAGCTTCAAGCACAACTGATGCCCTTTGTGAGTTCAAGGATGCAGTCTGCAGAAGCTTCGAAGCATGTACTGGACGTAGAACTGTGTGTATGGATACGTGTCTTAATGTTTGTAATGTTTGTAATTTTGCTTTTATTCAAGGGTGTTTGCATTGAGATGACTCTTACGCTGATCTGCCTGTAAGTGCCTACTATAATTTAGCTTCATCACTATGTTCTCTCAAACTTTGAACGTCTCAACCCCCCCCCCCCCCCCCACACACACACACACACAGCGAGCTCCCAGGGCCGCTAGCGTCATCTGTACCTTCAGCGGCCTCCAGCAGTCGTACTGTAGGCCAAGACCAACAGACAAAAAATAGACAGTCACAAAATAACTGAGTTGTCCTCAGCAGTCTGACCTGTGCTTCCCGCCAACTTTTCCGTTTTGCTTCACTTGACAGCAGGCTGAAATCATGCATTATTGTCCAAATATGAGCTTGTGGCAGATTGATGGAGTCTTTATTCCTTTATGCCGCACAGATGTGAGCTTACGTACATGAGGGAACTACAGTCCAGCTTGTGTTTCTGCATGCGCACGCTGACAGAAAACGCTGAAAAACCTGCAGAAACTTAAGTATCTGCAAGTTAAGTTACCAGCGCTGAAAGCTGTGTTTTATTATCAACAACTATTGTTTTATTTTCACCATATTGTGATAAAAGGAAACACTTTTTTTTTTCGTTTCCCAAACATTCTTCCTGAATATGTTTTGAAGTTTGAGCTTACTTTCTTAAACCTTTGTAAAGTCTACAGGCTGCAGAAAGACACGGTGCACTGCGTGACCTGACGAGGCTCCAGCGTCTCGGGTTGTTACAGTACGCTCGAAACCTAATGCTCCTATATTTAGCGCGATAGCAGAGAGGGGTAAACACTTGCAGGGATTGACTGAAGCTCCTCTGGCGTTGGTTATACACCTCATACTCCTCTCACTACTTTATTTTAGATCCCACTGAAGACCAGCTCTAAAAGCCAGCTGACTGATTTGCCTGGACAGCCGTGTGTGTGTGTGTAGGTGTGTGTAGGTGTGTGTGTGTGTGTGGTTGGGGAGGGTTAGGGATGCAATGAAATCCTTCAGAAACTCAAGTCAGCAGTTATAAGTGGGCTTAAATGCAGGACTACCAGCTGTGATCTGCCCTCTCATGCCTGACAAACAAACAGTTGTAGTAAGCTGAAAAACATTACCCTTGGTTAACCTCAGCGCATGCTTATCTGTAAATATCCTATGGCCTAATAAAAATATGCCCCACTGAAATAACTCCCTCTGGCCAGAGGATATGCATGACAACAGGCTTGTATACTGCAGAAGGAGAGGTTATGCTGTTTTATTCCTAGAATCAATTATCATTTTGGGCTTTGCCACTTGGCCCGTATGCATTTCCACTCTCTGAGCATTTCCCAGCTTTTTATATGTTATCCATGTTGAATATGCCACAGACACTCAAAGCTTCTGTCTTCGTCCAGAACAGGGTCACATGATAGAGCTATGACATCCGTGTTCTCATAATTGTCAGTTTCTGCTCATGGAGACTAAAATGCGTCTGGAGTTTCAAAATGAAAGTGGTGTCAGAACGGTGTTCACACTATTCTCAGTTAGTGCTGGGCGGTATGACCAAAAATTTATATCACGGTATTTATAAAAATTATATCGGTTTCACGGTATATCACAGTATTTTTTTTTTTTGAAGGCACAACTGGGTGTTAACCACATTTTTTTAATCATTTAGAGGAATTGCTGCAGTAAATTGGCTTAGAATGACCTATTTTACTGTCACGAGGAGTGAATATTGTAGAAAAACATTCATATCTCCACTAGTATTAATACAGGTTTGCATGGCCTCACAAAATAATACTATTTACAAAGAGGTGGCACTCGTCATTCTGATTAAGTGAAGTAATCAGAATGCATGATAGTTGCAGTTAAAATACAGAACCCTTTTTTTTATTAAAAAAAACAACATTAACATGTAAACAACGTTCTCGAGATATTTCAACAAATAAATAGTAAACAAAGTATGCAACTTGCAATATTCCTGTAGCAGCATATAAAGTAGCAGATTGCTGGTGTAGCCTCCCGCGGCTACAACTTTAGCTCGGCAACATTTGCAGATTCTTGTAGTTTGTTGGACGTCGTCTTTTTTTAAATCCAAAGAACTTCCACACGACAGGCAGGAAGCTAACGTTCAGGAAGAAGTTCCTCAGTCTCATGTTGCCGTTCTGGAGCTTCCACTTCGGGACTTTCTCTGTTTGCAGCCATCACCGTTTAACCAGAAACTAGTAGCATGTTGCGCCTCCAGTGCAACTGCACACCAGTCCCCTGTCAAACAATGTTACATGGCACTTACGTTCTGCCGCGCGGTGTTTCCAACGTTGTGTAAGCTACAGTACATACTCACCGGTATTACGGTATATGAAAAATTCATATCATAAGAAAAATAAACACCGGTATTCGGTATGAACCGGTATACCGCCCAGCACTATTCTCAGTTTAAAGAAAATGTTGGCATAAATGCAGCAAGTGTTATGCATTTAAAAAAGATGTGAATGTGGATTTACCCTTGTAAGATTACAGTGCATCCTACAGACACGAACAGTATCAAAGGTCAGTTTCTGCTCCTCAGCACCAGGTGAATTTGTACGATATTATGCTCTCAGCTCTGTTTTCTAAGGAGACCATCTAGTACTTTATCTGCTGTGTGCTCTGCTACATCCTTGTTGCTTTAGTTTCTTTTTGGTTTTGGCCACAAATAAAGTTGAGTTTCTGTTCGCATTATCTACTCTTGTCAACCTCCACTATCCATGTTTATGCTGCTGGACTATACACTTGTTAATAATCCTCTTAAAATGTAGAAAACCCATTAAATCCCTTGCTGTGTATAATAATGGAGTTGAACTTCCACCATGCTTTGTTACAGACTCACAATTTCCTGAAAAAGTGGAGATGCTTGGTTGTTGTTAGTCGCATCTGGTCTATGTTTGAGTCTCAGTACTGGTCTTGGGGGCGCCTTAAAGTAATGCATGATTTTAGTTAAGCCTTTGGCAGGAAGGAAACACTCTGCAACCCTTTTATGTTGATCTGTGTAAACTGTTGGATGATGTGATACTAAAGACTTGCAGCACAGGACCGTTGGAACATACTGTGGGATGCTTGAAGATAATCTCTCAGACAGACCTCAGGTGTTACTTCTCATTACCTTCCCATGTAAGCAGTGGTGTTCCTCAGGGATTTATACTCAGACCATTCTTACTTTTAAGCTTTTATTACTGCCTGCTGTTCTTTGTGTGACTTTAAATTTGCTCTGAATACCGGCAAATTTTCACATTCATGATGTGAAAATGCAAACAATGCTCCTGAATTGGCTGCTTTACATCACTATTTGGCACTATTAGATGAAGGTAGTATCGTAGTATATATAACAAAGATTCTCAACTGATGAGTCTCCTTCCATAACATTTTCCATTGAACAATTTGGATGGAAAAAAGAGAGAAAGAAGTTAAAACTGTTTTTGTTTTCTTCTCTTTATAATCAACTCTTGTCATTCTTTGATGGAAAAAAGGAGACTTGATTCCACCATTTCCATGATGGTGCTGGATTATGAAGCACCATCATGGAGCACTCATAGATGGATAAAGTATACTATGGAGCATTTGGGGTAATAACAAACCTTAAAACCTATTCTGACTCTTGCACCTGTTGTCCTCGGGTTGGGTGATCTGTTCTGCTGACTGGCATGTCCTCATATACACTGCTCCAAAAAAATTAAAGGAACACTTTGAAAACACATCAGAGCTCAATGGGAAAAAAAAATAATGCTGTTTATTTCTACTGATATGGACTGGGTGATGTGTTAGGAACAAAAGGATGCCACATCACTTGATGGAAATGAAAATTATCAACCTACAGAGGGCTGAATTCAAAGACACCCCAAAAATTACAGTGAGAAAATGATGCGGCAGGCTATTCCATTTAGCTGGTCCATGTATGCATGCCTGACAACGTCGGGGCTCCTAATGAGACGACGGATGGCGCCCTGGAGTATCTCCTCCCAGATCTGGACCAGGGCATCACTGAGCTCCTGGACAGTCTGAGGTCCAACCTGGCGCCGTCGGATGGATCGAAACATAATGTCCCAGAGGTGTTCTATTGGATTTAGGTCAGGCGAGCGTGGGGGCCAATCAATGCTATCAATTCCTTCATCCTCCAGGAACTGCCTGCATACTCTCGCCACATGAGGCCGGGCATTGTCGTGCACCAGGAGGAACCCAGGACCCACTGCACCAGCATAGGGTCTGACAATGGGTGCAAGGATTTCATCCCCATACCTGATGGCAGTCAGGGTGCCGTTGTCCAGCCTGTACAGGTCTGTGGTCCCTCCATGGATATGGACCAGACCATCACTGACCCACCACCAAACCGGTCCATGCTGAACGATGTTACAGGCAGCAGAACGTTCTCCACGGCTTCTCCAGACCCTTTCACGTCTGTCACATGTGCTCAGGGTGAACCTGCTCTCATCTGTGAAAAGCACAGGGCGCCAGTGGCGGACTTGCCAACTCCGGTGTTCTGTGGTAAATGCCAATCGAGCTCCACGGTGCCAGGCAGTGAGCACAGGGCCCACTAGAGGACGTCGGGCCCTCAGGCCACCCTCATGAAGTCTGTTTCTGATTGTTTGGTCAGAGACATTCGCACCAGTGGCCTGCTGGAGGTCATTTTGTAGGGCTCTGGCAGTGCTCCTCCTGCTCCTCCTTGCACAAAGGAGCAGATAGAGGTCCTGCTGATGGGTTGTAGACCTTCTACGGCCCGGTCCAGCTCTCCTGGAGTAACTGCCTGTCTCCTGGAATCTCCTCCATGCTCTTGAGATTGTGCTGGGAGACACAGCAAACCTTCTAGCAATGGCACGTATTGATGTGGCATCCTGGAGGAGTTGGACTGCCTGTGCAACCTATGTAGGGTCCAGGTATCGCCTCATGCTAACAGTAGTGACACCTGTGCAACCTCTGTAGGGTCTAGGTATCGCCTCATGCTAACAGTAGTGACACCTGTGCAACCTCTGTAGGGTCCAGGTAGCGCCTCATGCTAACAGTAGTGACACCTGTGCAACCTCTGTAGGGTCCAGGTAGCGCCTCATGCTAACAGTAGTGACACCTGTGCAACCTCTGTAGGGTCCAGGTAGCGCCTCATGCTAACAGTAGTGACACCTGTGCAACCTCTGTAGGGTCCAGGTAGCGCCTCATGCTAACAGTAGTGACAGTGACCCTAGCCAAATGCAAAACTGGTGAAAAACAGTCAGAAAAGATGAGGAGGGGAAAAGATGTCAGTGGCCTCCACCTGTAAAACCATTCCTGTTTTGATGGTCGTCTCGTTGTTGCCCCTCTAGTGCACCTGTTGTTAATTTCATTAACACCAAAGCAGCTGAAACTGATTAACAACCTCCTCTGCTACTTACCTGACCAAATCAATATCCCAGAAGTTTAATTGACTTGATGCTATACTCTGATTACATAGTGTTCCTTTAATTTTTTTGAGTAGTGTATAAAGGGATTCTTCGTCTGCTCTCAAGCTGAATACAGACCTTTATCTTTCAAAAAGCTAGTGGCTTAATTCCAAAGAATTATTCCCCCTATTATTCAATCCCTATTGCCTGCACAGAATTGTAAAAGAAAAAAAAGGGGCATGGAAAGCTGCTCTGTGTGTTTGGAACCACCTGCGGCTCACCTGAATCTTAGGGAGCCAGTGTCACGAACAACTTGTAAATATATTGGAACCAGATATGTTTTGTTGTGGATGTTACCGTTGACTCTTCTGAACCCATTTGGCCTGCAGAGACAGTGGTGATTAAAAATAATGAGGGGTTGTTTTTTTTTTTTTTTTTGCTTTGTTTTGTTTTGTTTTGTTTTTTGGCTTCTTAAACTTTTGATGTTTTAAATTATGATGTTTTATATTTATATTATACACTGCCGCCACTCTTGGCCAGGGCACTCTCAGGAAATTGATTTCTGATCTCAAATGCTTCTATTTCCTAGTTAGGAAAAAAAATTAAAAATACAAAAAAAAGATGTTCATTAAGTCAGAGGATTGAACATTGAAGTTCATTAATGCTAAGACCTCAGTCACCTGGGTGCTGTCAGACTCGTCAGAACCAGTCTGGAACCAGAACAGGCTACACGGGCCTCTGAATTATATCAGTCAACAAGGTTTTGTGTTGCTTGAGCTGTGTTTGTTTTGGTTTTTTTTGTTTTCATTATGTGTAGATGCTGCGTTAAATGTTGAGGGATTAGTCAAAGCAGAAGGGGTCACAGCATTAATCTCATTATGGTAGGAAGAGAAAGATGGATCTGAGCAGCCCCGAACCACTGAGCAGTCACACACAAACACACACACACACATATATCCAAATTATCATTTCATTTGAACAGAAACCTCCTGAGCAGCAGACCATACTGTCTACATATTTGTTTGGTCTCAGACACATTTCTGTTCCCTGTTTGTTCATCGTCTTTCTCTGATTTTAGTATATTGATCTCAGATCCTCATGACTGTGTTACTCATTATACTTTGCTTTTATCTGCTCATATGAGCAAATACTATTTTATTTGAAAAGCTTGTGATGTTCAGTGTTCAGACGTTATGCTGAAATACCACGGAAACAATTCATCTCATGCACTTAAAGCACCGAATCCCTACAGTTGAAATTATTAATAACACAAATGATGCCTTATCTTTGGTTTTCATGCAAAAATGGCACACTGGGTTTAAATGTGGACGAACAACTTAGCTCTTAGCAATTTATTAACATTTATTAACAGTTGGCTCGAGAGCATATCCTAACCAGCTTCTCTCCCTGAAATTGAAGGACTGTAAAACTTTCAGAACAAACTTGGCAGCTGCTCTGTGATTTCCTTCAGTTTTTCTGGTGTGGGAGAGATAATGATCAGTGGGCCATTTCTGATTGAAGCTGTTACTGTGTTGAAGTCAGTAGGGCTGTAGCGATACACAAATCTCGTGATACGATACGATACTCGGCTCACGAAACGATATATATC
Organism: Hirundichthys speculiger; assembly: GCA_018398805.1. Taxonomy (NCBI): domain Eukaryota; kingdom Metazoa; phylum Chordata; class Actinopteri; order Beloniformes; family Exocoetidae; genus Hirundichthys; species Hirundichthys speculiger. The sequence continues at coordinate 99,545 of JAGFBZ010000873.1, read as the reverse complement.
GATATTTGTCTTAAGATACATTTACATCATTTTCGCAAAGATTTTAACGGGACAAAGTGATTTTGGTGACATCTTGTGAGTGTTCCGATTACTTTGTTTAAATTAACCGAACTGAAAGGTAGGTGACCGCAGTGCCGCAGAGAGGAGAGAAAGGAGGCCTCTGATTGGTCAATTCTACATCCGCGTAATCGAAGAAATGAGGAAGTACCCACATCTGTACGATTCTTGTTCTCCACACTACAAAGACAGCACATATTCTAGTAATTCATGGAGGGAGAGAGCGATGAATGTGGGTCTGGATACGGCCGAGACGGTGAGGAAGTGGAAAAACCCAAGAGATAAGTTTAGTAAGTTTAGCTAGTTCGTGATTGTCCCTCTTGCGTTGTGGCGTGGAATAACGTAGCAGAGACGCGCTTCAAAATTGAGCATAAATCAAAAGTAACTGCGGCATACCGGCGACAAGATAACTGCGACACGTTGCAGCGAGAGTAAACACAGCCCTTAAAGCCGGCGTTTTCCACCACTGAATACGGTCTCAAATCCTGACAAATAAAGTTTGGCTAGCTCTCAGTTAACATTAGCTTGTCCGAGTGGTGACGTTTCAGGTGGGCTCGCAGGTTGGTGGTATTTCCAGAGTACTTCACGTTTGTGTGACACAGCTTGCAAACCACCATACTTTTGTCTAAATCTACGCTTTCCTTTTTCTTTTTAAACCCGAACTGCTCCCACACATCTACTTTTAAGCACGCAGTCGCTGGGTTATACTCGCCGCCATCCTCCTGACTGGCTCAGCTCTAGCAGGAAGAGAAACTGGCTTCTGGATAACCTGTTAGAAATACAGCGACACTAGCGGCTGGAGGACTAAATGGCTCTTCCTGCACTTTGCAGGAAGAGCACCCGTGCGGGACACGGGGGTTTCGAATGGAGCTTAGAATATCAATACCCGCGGCTGAAAAATTGATATTCTCTGCGAAATAAAATATATATATATATTGCTGAATCGATTAAATCGCCCAGCCCTAGCAGTCAGTGGGATCATTTCCAAACATGATTCAAAAGAGGTCAAAATGCCCACTGAATGAATGAGTTTACATGTGCAGACTGGCTTTGGTAAAATTATTGAGCATTACCTCAACACAATGAGTTTGGGACATTTGCTTTTTTTTTTTATATCTGCGGTAGAGATGCGCGGTTGAACCGCGCACCCGCGGGCGGAGCGGATAATCCGCATATCGGGCGGATGACTCGTCAAAAAATAATACTTTAATTAAATTCGGGCGGGTTGCGGTTGAAGCACTCAAATAATAATAATAAGAAAAAATATTTTACATATTATTAAAAAGGATGGCGGGTCGGTTCGGTTTTGAAAACTGGTGAGAAAACGTTCCTGCAAATGGATAGCGGGCGGATAGAGATTTTAAGAAGCGGTTGCGGGTTAAAATATACGTCATCCGCGCATCTCTAATCTGCGGATGTCAACAGTGGCAGAACCAGGAGGAGGCTGGACTGCAGACAAACAGCAGCTGCTTACCGAGTCTTATAAAGAGTAATATACTACTACTACTAATATTAATAACACTAGTAATGTACTAATATTTTGTCAGGTTGATCTCTGACATTCAACAACTTTTGATGCATTTTGTTGCAGGACATTAAATTTGGTAGCGCTGGTAAAGTTGTCTCACACTTCAGAGAAAAGCCACAACAAATAAATGACTTGTATATTAGCTCAGCTTCGCTGTGATCTCAGCGACTTCCTTCACAAAGAGCCGCTGTACCTCGCGTCTCCATGGCGATATATCAGCTTCACACGGTCAACTGTTGTCACTCTCGTCACCATTGAAACCAGCGCTCTTTATGAAAATAATCAGTTTCAGTTCCCTCAGTCTAACCTGAAGTGAAGCACATATTTAAAAGTAGTTTAATCTGTTTTCATACATGCAGTAGTTCATATCTGTGTAGTCCTGTTTTCAATACAGGCATATGGGGGAAAAAAAGTTTTGCCTTGATTATATTAACAGATAATTCCTATAACTACAATCGAAACAAATGTATTTAAGTCATTTATTTAAGTTTCTGGTGACTTTCACCTGGCTTTAAAAAAATGAGACATGGTGCATTGCATGAGAGAACCGAAGACAACTGTGAGTACTCAAAGAGAGCAAAGCAGAACAATAAAACTCAATGAGAACCTATAAATAAAAGAAATGTGCCTCGCTGTCGGTCCGTCCGTCCGTCCGTCTGTCTGTCTGCTCTGCTTACACATGGCTCTGTGCACATGTTGGCAGGGACACGTACACGTACGCACGCGGCACGCGAGCACATGTACAGGCCACAATGACACATCCCAGCGAGAGTTCAAGCTTTTCTTGTGACAATAATAAAACCAGGAGCCAGGAAAAAAAAGAGAATGACCAATAAAAGACACGTGGACAAGCAAACCTTCACTTTTTCCTACATCTGCTGATCTATCTGTTAAACCTGTTTGAGCCACATTAGTTTGTTTGGTGCAGCAAGAAGCACAGGACGAATCCTGGTGACTGAGATGCAAAAATAGGTCGCCTCGAAACTGTGCGATCCGGCATTGACGTTGGCAGAGGACATTCTTCCGTTGGAGAGATGGAGCCACCGAAGCGCTGTTGTTGGACCTTAGTGTCTCAGACGAAGGTTGTCATGAGATAAAGAAACACAAAGCTAACGGTTTCCTTCACGCTGGTCGGGAGAGCGGTTTATGCATGAATTATTTCCAGCTTATTCCAGCAGCGTTAGCGCAGCTGGAGCCCGAGTGTTAATAGACAAATGCTCCATTGATTATTTGGCATGCCAAGTGCTCTTTGCTCTGGAGGAGAATAGTAATTATGTCGACAAGTCTTTGTCAGCAACTTTCAGGTCGCCATATTGGAGTGAAAACAACAACTAGCTAGGGCTTGAGCGATCATATAGTCTTTGTGCAGGTTAAGCTGAATATCATGACCAGTCGTCTGATAACGCTGTCAGACCATGTTCAAAGTCTGAATGGGTCGGAAAAGGAACGATACCGGGAGCAATTGCAGATTTCAGGCCTAGAACACGACTCGTACCTACTGCTAGCTGCCCTGTTCTGCCCAGATAAAGAAACTCCTCGACCTCGAGTACCCAGACATTTATAATTATTTGATAAACAAGTCATCAGCGTACACCAGGGAAACTCTTAAGGCCTATAAAAGCTTGGAATCCTACAAATATTTCGTACTCCGACGCCCTCGTGGGGACGACGCAAGGAAATAGTGGAGACTGGCGAGAACAAGGCGCATATGTAACGAGCATTTTGTTGGAGGTGTGTGTTTTCATCTGTTTCAACTGATTAACTGACTATTTATAACATTTGGATGATCTTTAATTAAAAGACTTATATTATTTTGTAAATAATTCTGCATGATCGGCTGGGGACTGAGTGAGCGGTAATATGTGGGACAACAACCAACACATGCATGCATATGGCAAAGTGCCCCATCGGAGTACAGCGATCCACTTTTCTTGCGTTCTACATCGGCAGGAAATGTGAGGAACGATAATTCTGGTCCCTTTCCTCTGTAGTTTGTGCAGCCAACAGCTACACAGTTAAAAACCATGTTTTCGAACTGTTTGCTATCCACTTGAACACGACAGATCACACACGCGACAGGTAAACTGCTCAGCTGAAGGGCTTTGTTTTCACTCCAACATGGCGGCGAGTTGATGCGACTGCAGTGTGTGACGTCAGGTGCAAAAGGTCTATAGCAGCCGTTCCCAAACTTCAGAATACCAAGGCCCGATTTGAAATGTGAAAAATCTCCGCCGCCCACTGAAACCTTTAATCACAACTGTGATCAACAGTAGAAGCTACGTTCTGATATTAATGTGAGGGGTCAACAAATAAGGTGACACTTGTCATATTAAGTTAAGATGACAGTAGAATAACACTTAACTGGTTTGTTTTGTTACTTCCTAATGTTTTTACATCATGTCGTTAATATTTTACAGTAATTAAAAACATATTTAAAAAAGATAGAGGATTTAAAACATATTTGTTTGATTTTAATGACCACTCTGATAGTGCGGCCCACTTGCAGTACCACGACAGCCCACCAGGGGGCCTCGGCTCATACTTCACTGGTCAATAGGATTGCAGTGCAAAGCCGTGCGCTTTCGAAAATATTTGGCAAAGTAAATTACAGTTACTCTTCATGTGAAAGATGTAAAGGCATTTGAAAGAACGTATTTTACTTTGGAAACAAAATTACGCATCACCGCATGTATGAGACCAGAATGAGGAAGGCCGGACGCAAAGAAGACATGTTAATCCCTTCTTTCCACAAATTTAGATGATTTCTTCCTCAGATACTTTGTTCAACCCGTGTCTTTACATCTCTGTAGTTGCCGGTTGTCGGTGTGTGTGTGGTTGTGTCTGGACAGCCTCGCATTTGCAGAGCGGTCCTACAGCTTTGTGCTTCCACACAAACATAGATTCTCACACAGATGACATTCAGTAAGTCTTGAAATCCTGTTTAAGGATGCATATAAGGTGTTTCAAGTATTAAGTGGGAACATAAAGTAGCTGTTCGACGACCTCATATCACATCACAACTGATAATCTGAGATAAATACTTGACTGGCACTGTTATTCTCAAATGCTTACTGTCGATATTGATCCCTTTCATAGTCACAATCTCATCATGACTCATTAATTGAGCATAAAGGTCGCCCAACAGCTGGAAGTGGAAACCATGTCTTAAATATAGCGTCATATATGGATTCGTAGCGCCGTAAGCACCCTTTGATTTATGGGAAACACTTTCCTATGTTTACAGGCCGGTTTTTAAAAATATGGCTTCCTGTTTTGCGCAGCTGAGACACAGAATAATAAAAAGAACTCACACTTTCCACCTGAGGAAAAAAAAATAAAAGGAATAGCAGAAGTAGTTGGATTTCATTGCTATATAAAACACTGGACAAAACTGTGGTAGAGACTTACGAGCTAATTTCTCTCTGAAGTTAACTGAACAGTATTACTGGTGTTGTGAGTTTTCCTGAATGTAAAAATGCAGAAAAGCAAAAGGCAGCTTTGCACTAACCTGAATGCACAACAGCTGGAAAATGTTGAGTAGGGGGAGATAAAGGTTGGAGCTCTAATGTTCTTCTCTGATTCAGCTCTGTGATGTCACAGTGCCCTTTGAATATTAATCCTGTGCGTCTTACAAAGTGACAAGACTGTATAATGTTGTGTATGTGCTCTCGAGAAACAAAAAAAGATTTTTCTTCTTCCCCAGCAATAAGTCCCCTTTAAGCCTTGTCGCTGCTGCTGACTTGGCTCTGATGGACAGCAGAGAGCTGGTAAAGGTCACCCTGACAGCATCACTCGTGCCCTGATGAGAAACAATGCAGGCGATGGTTTGCATGACACTTCAAGGGCCGTACGAGGTGCTGAAGTGGCCACTTGATTTCCAGGGAAAGCTAAGTAAACCAGGAAACCGTAACGAACTTTCCATCTGAATACGGGAGATATAGCTAAGCCTTGCACATCAACTATCATCGGAGTATTTTTAAATTCTCTTTATCCTCAGTGACATATTGTTTGCTTTTTTCAGTTCAACCGCCACCTTTTTTACCGTTGTACGGCAGCGGCCTCCTAACACTGATCGTGCGGATGATTTAATGACCTCCCATGATTCGATTGTCTGTACTACGGACTATCACAGATGTATTCCAGGAATTCTGATCTGAAAGAAATTGTGCGGCAGATGGAGAGGCAGACAAGCCTGCAGTTCTGGAATGATAATGATTTTGACCCTGGCGTTGGGTTAGCCTTGCACTGCGTAGCGACCGTTACAGTGGAGCTCCAACAGCCCACATCTGGACTCACATCCAGACCCACCCACCCTCACCACCACACCCTGTTAGCAAACCCCCACCCCCTTCATATACATTCTGCTCGCCCCTAAAGCTCCTGCTGACCCACAGCTGAAAGCACAACTGTTCATCCTGGCTGTAAAGACCCGGACCTAAACAGATTTCTGAGCACTTAGGAAAATGATGTCTATCCTCTGGTGATTATACCAATAATATTCAAATATATGATAACACTCAAATCAGAAATTATGCAACATATAATTTCATTATGCAACATTTTAAATCCTCAAGTCTATTCTAGAAGTATATAAAGAATGTCTTTGTGTCCAAGGGTAGAAATAACAAGGTAAATATCAGTGTCATGGTCCGCGGGCCCGTAGCCATCGGCTCTGAGTGGTTTCCGTGTCATGACCTGAATACCTCAGAGCTGAAACGCTGCCAGCAGCTCATTAACATTCCAATACAGCTCTAATCACCACTGCACTGTGCATGTGTGTGTCCGTGTGTGCGCGTGAGAGAGAGAGAGAGAGAGAGATCATGCACGTGTTGCTCTGTGAGTGAGAGCGAAGCTAACGTCTGTGATGAAGGTCCCGCCTCAGGTGATTTCAGCCCTTCAGTGTGATTGGATCCATCAAATTGCAACGTTCCACTCACATCGCAGGCTTTTATGCAACTTCCGCACAGCTGCAAGTTATTTTACACACAGGTTTTTTTTTGTTGTTTTTTTTTTTTTGGATGCAACCATCAGAATGATGACCAGAGACTGAAACTGTGCAGGGAAATACACAGCGCGACAATCAAAATCCGCGATCTGGAGCCGGAGCCCCCCGAGCCTCAATAATGTGTTTTAAATATGTTAAAAACTCCAAAAAAGTAGCGAAACAAGACAAAGGCTCAACTGTGGTCTTTCTGTTTCCTTCACAGCCTCTGGTCTCTGAACCGTAGTAAACAAACTGCTGGTATTGTGCTATTTTTGGCTCGTAATTAGCAGCTAACACGCTAACAACAACAAAAGAAACAGTCCAGTTTTCTCTGCATGGAACGGGAACTTTATTCTGGCACTGCAGGAACTTGTAACATCACACAGGTTGTATTGTTTGGCTCCTGTCGGTTAACAGAGAATGTAAATCTATACACGCTGGGCTGCTGTTGATGCTCACTACACTTTTCAGCTAAAGCCTGATTAAAACTAGAACATCAGGTGACGCAGACGACGCAGAGATGCCCCCCCCACCCTACGCCAGCTCTCTGGTGCACCTCCCCAAAATTGTAGGTCTACGAAGACAATGTCACAGAGAGGAGAGAAAGGAGGCCTCTGATTGGTCAATTCTACATCTGCGTAGAAAAGACAGCGTCATCGAAAAAATGAGGAAGTACCCACATCTGTACGATTCTGGTTCTCCACACTACAAAGACAGCACATATTCTAGTAATTCATGGAGGGAGATAACGATGAATGTGGGTCTGGATACGGCCGAGACGGAGAGGAAGTGGAAAAAAGCAAGAGATAAGTTTAGTAAGTTTAGCTAGTTCGTGATTGTTGCTCTTGCGTTGTGGCGTGGAATAACACAGCGGCGACCGCGCTAGTATAAATCAAAAGTGACGGCGGCATCTCTGCAACAAGCTGACGGCGACACATTGCCGCGAGAGTAAACACGGCCCTTAACCCCGTTGTCTTCTGTCGTCCATTACCCATTACGTCCATTACACACTCCATTACCCATAAGGCCAGATCATTACCCATAAGGCCACCTTCTTAAAGGGGCCAGGCTGGCTCACAACATTTCTTCACTGTGAGAGAACGCACACAACATCCTGTGATGTTGCCGCAATTTTTAACATTTTTTAAAATTATATTATATATTTCTGGAAAAAATCCGCGAAGCACTAAAATGGCGGCACTCAAACCGCGAAGTGGCGAGGGATCACTGTCGCCGGAATGACTGTCGTGTTGTTGCGGTCTTTGTTCACTCACATATAAATCTACATTTGTGTGTTTCTCTCTGCAGAAAGACTCTACAACTCCAACGGACGTGACTTGAGGAGAGCTCTGTTCTCCTTAAAGCAGATTTTTCAGGTACCACACACACATTTCACGTGCAGTCTCTGTTTGTTGCTGCAGAATACACATGGTTATTGTGGCCACTGTGTGATGACAGGGATCTCCATCAACGTGGCGTTTCTCTCTCTGTCTTTGTGTTCGTGTGGCGGGGTGTTTGTGTTTGTGTGTGGGTGAGTGTGTGAATCTTGAAGTTTACAACGAGAAGAGCTGGCCACTAAAAAGCAAAGGGATTATTTTTTTCTGAGGCCCAAGCACATAAAAGCAGCACATTTCGGTGAACTAAAAGAAGCATTAACTTTAATGTGCAACAGTAAAGTCAATAAAGTACTTTTTTTGGGGGGGGCAAAGAAATGAGATTCAGACTTAATATCTCATCTCACAAAAAACTCTGAATTAGAAGCTGAGAGAGTCCACCTGAAGGCTCTCTTGTCTCAGGTGATCTGTCAGTTGTTCTAAAATCATCCATCAAGTTGATTTTTTTTTTTCTGTAAGAAACATCTTTGAGGAGTGAAATGTGGTACGAATTCTTTTTTTAGACATAATCCTGCACACCAGTGACATCATGTGGTGACATAAAAGATTGCAACTTGAAGCACATAAGATATTTCATTATGCAAATCTTTATTCCTCAAACACCAACCCAAAGTAAAGGAGCAGTGTGTGAAAAACAAATGAATGCTTCTACAGAAATGAAACGTAGCGCGAGGTCCTCCCAAGATGCACTTGTTTGATGACCACCTCTGTGAAAATCCACGGCAGCATGATGACATCAGCACTGATCTATAAAGGGAAATGAAAAAGGGTTACAGGGCCTTTTCCAGTGAATCTGGAGTCCGTCGTCCTAATGTGGGAATAATTCATGAACAATTGGCAGTTCGTCCGGAGTGGACATCCCAGCAAGTTCAGCCCAAGGTCACGCTGCAACGCTCAGAGAGACGGGGGGAGGGGCTTGTTAGCCGAGCAGAACACAAGATTTCAGTTCAATAATACTTATAAATTTATTCCTGCATGGTCATAACACAAATGAAAAACTTCTGGAACAATGTCCGCTGGCCAGAAAAGAGTAAAGTGGAAATGCAAAAGACGACACATCAGCAAACACACCTCAGCCGTCTGTAGCTTGGTCCTGTTCTGCACCAACAGTCATTACGTCAGTCACAGTCTCCTCAGTTTACATGACGTTACATTCATAAGGATTCTACAAACGTCAGAATGGTTGAAAAAGAAAAAAAGAAAATCAAGGTGCATCAGCGTTCTGCCCCAACGGCTCATTAAACTGAAGCAGCGTTACAACAACAGTGAGCCGACAGTCGTGATGACATGATAACGTCATTCACAGGAGATATCCACCTGAAGCTGCTGCAGGAGATGCTTCTGTCATCTATAAAATAATCAATAATAAAATAATGGCTGTTAAAAGTTTTAGCTTTGTTTGTATGCAGCCACTATATTTTATTATCTTATCTTATGCTTTTTTTTTTTTCTTCCAGGATGACAAAGACCTGGTTCATGAGTTTGTGATTGCTGAAGGCCTCGCGTGTCTCATCAAGGTGGGAGCAGAAGCCGACCAGAACTACCAGAACTACATATTAAGAGGTACGGAGTCGCTCTTATTGGGCTATGGAATAAAAAACACCCAAATAAATAAGATTTCAAATCTGTCTAAGCACCGAAGCTGATTACTCTGTCTTACTCTGCTCCGTGACGTGTGACCCCCTCTTACGTTTTACCAGATGCTGAGCTACACTCATCGTGTCATCAAGATAAAATCTTGCTGTCTCACTTTCCACTTAAAGATTTTTGTGTTGACACGCAGAAGCTGCTGCGTGTCAAGACCTGGAGATGGATCACGACATGGCACCTCCACACAGTCTTTTCCTACAGATGGAACATTACCTCTAACGTTTTGGGGGCTTTTTTTTTTTTTTTGTTGGACTTTTCAGGATCGCTTTGCATATTTCAGAGTGGATTAATTCATGTTGACAGGACTGATGTTTTGCATTGATGTAGGGGTATTTAGTAGTTACTGTTTTATCATCCTGGTTAACCTCAACTTGTATGAACAAAAAGCTTCTCAACTTCTCACGGAGCAGAGAGTATACAGTCATGGAAAAAATTATTAGACCACCATTTTTTCTTCAGTTTCTTGTTCATTTTAATACCTGGTACCACTAAACGTCATCATGTGACTAAAACAGACAGAAAAGAAAACACTGAATGCATAAAAGCAGTGTTTTTGGCAGTACAACGCCATAGCTATTGATGTAAAAACTTAAGTGATTTAGGTTATAATCAAGAAAACCATGGAAAATGGTAAGATATCAACTCTTAAATAAAACTCTTATGAGCAATCTTTGTGGTTATCGTTATGTTTGTCCAAACAAATGTACCTTTAGTTGTACCAGGCATTAAAATGAACAAGAAACTGAAGAAAACAAGGGTGGTCTAATAATTTTTTCCATGACTGTAAGCCAAAATATTTGGACGCACCTTTTTATTCAGCATCAACATATACGCAGGTTGATCATGAAAAGAGAGGTTTTTAGGCAACGCTTGCAGAAAGAAAACTAATGATGTGTCTCTCTGTCGGGGGAAACGACTTAAAAACATTGTTTCTGTCATAAGAAAGCAAAACCACTGTTTCCCTTCATTTAATGCGACAGCGCAGCCTCGAGTTGTTGCAGAGTTTTAACACGGCGGTGTCTTCCTTTCTGAACCTCCTGTCAGCTCTGGGGCAGATCATGCTGTACGTGGACGGGATGAACGGAGTCATCGGCCACCCAGAGACAATCCAGTGGCTCTACACTCTCGTTGGCTCCAAGGTACAGCGTAGGCAAGCATACGTGGAGAAAAAAAAAGGACAAAAAAAGAAAGGGTGCAGGCTGTCATTTGCTCCAAGCAACCATCCATTGTTTGCATTATTTTTAGCCACCATGCAAGGAAACGCACACAAACACATCCCTGATTGTGTTCTGTGTCCTGAACTGACACGATCCTTTCTGTATTTCTATTCTTTTGTTTTACTAGAGTAGAAAAACATATCTCTATATCTTGTAATTAACCTGTCAGGAAAACGTAGTTTCTGTAGCGTGAGCCACCTTAATAAAAGCAAACATGAGATAGGAAGTACTTCGTCTGCTGAGGATCCAGTAAAGACTTAACCTGACCATAATCACTACGTGACTGACGCTCACCCTCACCCTAAAATTAAAACTAACCGTAACTGTACTGTAACTTTAAACCAAGTCTTCCCTCTAAAATGTTATGATTTGCATTATGGTCCTTTGTGTCGCCAGCAGAGACACGAATCCCTGCGATGCAACCGTGACAACAGGTTTATGTCCTGGCAAAATGCACGATTCAAATAAACAAACAAGCAGAAAAATGAAGTCTCTATTTCTTTGTTGCCCATACTTTTAAATCTTTTTTTCAAATGTTGGTCTGAAAGCTTATAAAAAAAAAAAAAAACCCAGAAGAAACGTTTTTAAGGCCTTTTGGTGTTTTATTTCCCCCACTAGTTCCGTCTGGTGGTGAAAACGACTCTGAAGCTGCTGCTGGTGTTTGTGGAGTATTCAGAATCCAACGCGCCGCTGCTGATACGAGCGATCGCCTCCGTGGACACGAAGAGAGGTACGGACGAGCCGGACCTGCCCGCCAGCCCGTTAATTATTCAGTTATTGTTCAGTCAAAAGTAGCGGTGTAACGATAAAAACCGATACAAATGTGTGAGAATTTGCATCGGTTGGCATGAAAAATGAACGTGTCATAAGTATGTATCTTCTTGTCTATTTATTAATTAATTTTAGGATATGTTGTCAGTTGATTCAGTTTCAATGCTAGAACGTCACTACGTAGCCTAGTTCAGGTACAGGGACGACATGGCGACGACGGTGAGCAGTGACATAGAGATAAAGGACGCTCCGAGTAGTTTCAAGTCAGCGCTATGGCGCCATTTTGGATTCCCGATGTACACACACACACGAAAAAAAAAAAAAGAACGGTGAGAAAGAGACAGACAAGACCAAAACAGTGTGCAAATATCGCCACAGCCCGAGCACAAACTGCCAAAGAGGCAAACCACCTGGAAAATTAGTTTTTGAAGAAAGTTAGCTTTTTTGAGTTTTTGTTATTTCAGATGTTAAATGACATCAGTTAAATAATTTTACTTGTGATAAAAGGAGATAAATAATGATGTGCAGCATTTCTTTGAAGGAATATTTAAGATGATCATTTCAATTGCACTATTTCCTATGAGAAAAGATCATTTTTTATTTGGTCATAATTTGTCTGCAGCTCCTTTTGGCTAAAAAACAAAACAAAACAAAAAACAAACAAACAAAAAAAAAAAACTTTGAGTAAATCGTACCGTGAGCAAAAAATCGTGAATCGTACCGAATCGTGAGATGAGTGAATCGTTACATCCCCAGTCAAAAGTTGGGGCAGCTTTTCTCCTTCAAAATAAACTTTGACTGGAACTGTCTATTTGGATAGTAATCATTTTAGTCTCTATCTTTGGATGTTAATGGTATCCAGGCTGCAAGCCGTGGTCCAACGCTATGGAGATCCTGCAGGAGAAGGACGGGGTCGACACTGAGCTGCTGGTCTACGCAATGACCCTCATTAACAAGGTAAGTGGGCGGGGTCTGCTTCATGAAAAAAGCTTACCTGCTGTGTGAGAAACGTGACTTAGAAAAGTATGATGTCGACGTGAGCGCAAATAACTACACCTTTGATTTATTTGTATTTTTCAATCCTTATTCATGTGAAACAAACTCCACAACTTGTTTCTAATGGTGTTACTTTTAAGGATTTTCCACAAAAAAAAAACAAAAAAAAAAACTGAACAGTGAGTGAATATTTTAGATCAGTGGTTCTCAAACTTTTAATGCTGAGTACCACCATGATGACCAGTTTTAAAATATATCCATATATGCCTTCTCAGTTTAGCTTTAAACACACAGGAGAGATGTTTATTCCTTATTGTGGTTATTTATTGTTACCTGAATTTCATTTGAAACGTTGTATTTATAATGCATTGTCATGCATTGACAAGTCATGACGTTCCCCCTGCGTACCACCAGAGAGCGCTCACGTACCCCCGGTGGTGCGCGTACCACAGTTTGCGCACCACTGTTTTAGATGTTAGTGGCTGAAGGATTTAAAACGACCTTTGTCGCTGCAGACGCTTGCGGCTCTGCCGGACCAGGACTCCTTCTACGATATGGTGGACGCGCTGGAGGAACAAGGGATGGAGACGGTCTCGCAAAGACACCTGGGACGGAAAGGCACCGACCTGGACTTGGTTGAGCAGCTTAACATCTACGAGGTTTGAAAGAAACAAAAATCTTTAAACCGTTCCAACCTTTTTTTTTTTTTTTTTTTTCCCACAAAGCGTAGCAGGCGGCCTCTCCCTCTCTATGAATGATAAAGTATTTACGATGCAACTGTTCAACTGTCCCCGCAGATGACCCTGCGACACGAAGACGGCGACGACGACAGCCAGCCCCCGCCCACGGGGCGCCGCGACCGCCGACGGGCCAGCCTCGGGGGCACCGGCACGCTTTGCGGCCTGGAAAGGAGGCGGAGCCGCCGGGCGTCTCTGGGGCGGTCCGGCCACGCCTCCCCGTGCAGCCCCGCGTCCCCGCAGAGAGCCGGCTTCCATCCCTTCAGCGGACACAAAGCTGAGGACGTGAGTGAAAGGTGAGCGTGATGTAGTGAGACGCTTAGTTACACAGCTGTAGGGTGACTCATAAAGCGTGAGAAAGAAAGTAATTAAAGAGGTTTATTTGAGGTATAGAGAAGGATCGAGGGGGCCGAACGGTCCTCCCCCTCTGAGATGTTCTGACTGAGCTCAAAAAAACAAGATCTGAGTCTTGTGCTGCTTTCTGCTCCAGAGCACTGCGAGGTTTCCTTCCATCCATGTAAGTCCAAACATCACCTGCCATCTTTTTGGCTCCCGCTCCTCACACACATGCTGTAACAGCAACCAGTGCCCCCCCCCCCCCCCCCCCGCCACTCACTCCACGGGTTTCATTCTGCAGTGAAACACCGCTGAGGCCTGCCGGCCCACTAAAAGCTGAAATGGTTCTCAGCTGCAGCGCAGGCCTTCAGGGTTCGTTTGTAACTCTAATGGACGCGTCCGTGTTTTTAAACCAGCACAGTCTTATCGCTGAGCGCACTTTACTCAAAAACGGGCCTCGTGATGGGACTCAAGCTGTTTAACAAAGGTAAATCTTTCATCTTTATCCCTTTTCTCCGCTGCAGCTCTTTCACTCCCTTCCCTCCATCCTCTCTCTCGATGGGTCATGTGACTAAAGCAGCTTAAGTACGAGCCGTGCACGCCAGGATGAGTCTTACAGAGTGAAGATGTGCTCTATTTCATTTTTTTTATTTCTTCCGTGACATGAAGGGGGTGAGAGCTGTTGACGTCCGGTACCACATCCTGCTTCATACGATGCATGCACACCTCAAAAAAACAAACACGGTTTGTTTTTTTTGACCCTCCATTCGGCCACACACATGGCACAGGTCTAGTGGAACGACGCTTGGCAGCACTCGGCTCATCTGGTTCTCACTTGACAAAACAAGTTTGGTGACATGAGATCTCGTGTTGCTTTTCCAGCTACAGTTTAGTCTCCTTTCACCCTTCACTGTTATCATATTTCATATTTCACTTCATGTGAATGTAAACCTGCCAAACTGAAGCGTCTAATCAGAAACATCCACCAGTGCCGCCATCTTGATCTGGCATTTGTTTTTGTCGTCCAGGTAAATGCCTGCATGGTTTTGTTTTGCAGCATTATTTCCATCATCACCCCCCCCCCCCCCCCCCCCCCCCCCCCCCCCTTCCAACACTCCCGTGTTTTTTTTTATCGAGATTTCCATTTGCATGCTGTTCTCATGTCTCGCTTCGTCTCTCCCTCAATCCTTCCTGCAAATCTTCCACCCATCTGTGCATTTCACTCCGCCACCCGCCCACCCGCCTCCGTAGAGAGGAGGAATGTGAGGATGGCGTAGAGGAGGAGGAGGAAGAGGAGACTCCTGTCACTGAGTCTGATTCGGATGAGCGGGAGGGGGCTAATGGGATCACCTCCAGGTATTTTAGGACTTGGTGGTGAAGTAGACGAGGAACCGGCCGTTACATGTAGTGGTTGTTTGGTGAATGTGTGGTTAGTTTGAACATGTGGCTTATGTTGGGAGTAGTTTCATCAGTTCATCATGTGTTCAGTGGTTACTTCTTTCTCTTTCAATCGTCCGGGTTGTGCTTCCCTCTGTTTATCCCTCTCCATCCACTCCTCTGTTTCTAGCCAAGCTAGACCCCCCGCATCCACCGTTCACAGAACAACCCTTCAGTCCATCAGCATCGCTTCCAGAAAGGAGTGTAAAAAAGAGGATGAGCAGAAGAGCCCGGCAGAGCCCCCCTCCCCCCCCGCCACCCCCGCCTCCTCTTCCCGTCGCCCGGCGGTCTCAGCCCCCCGGCCCAGCGCTCCCTCCTGGCCACCCTGCTGGCCAGGAAGAAGTCGATCGTCACCGTCCCGGCCACCAAGGAAGTCAGCCCGCCCCTGCGCGGCAGCTCCCGCCCCTCCCCCGACCACCTGCCCTACCTGCCCCGTTCGCCCTTCCACCTGTTCTCGTACGATCTCAACGAGGAGCCGGCGACCTCGGCTCAGGCGAAGCGCAGCGAGGAGCCGCCCAGAACGACGTCGCCCAGGTCAGACGGACAGCAGAAGACGGGTCGCCCGTCCGTGACTTCAAGCCTCTCCAGCTTTCCTTTACGTTTTTCCACCTTCCACTTCTCTTTCCGGCTCTGATGTTGGCACCAGCTTGAATCTCTTCCTGCACCCTTTTCACTGCTCACCTCATCCTTTTTTCACCACTTCTTTTCAGTTCTTTTACGTCACAGTTTTTCACCTTCAGTCTGTCGGCGCTCTTCTTATCTGATCCACACTTTCACTTTCAAGGGCAGTAAAGCACCACACCGATGCCTTTTTATAACCTCTTCACCTTTATAATTTTCTTGCTTCTTTCTTTTTCATAGAATGTAACATTTTTCTCCTCCTTTCTTTACGGTTTAGATACATTGATGAATGATTCTTTAACTCTTGCTTGACGGGACTGCCTCACCGCACAACCTTGTCCTGATAGCGCTATAATTAATGTTTTTGGTTTTGTTTCGTTTTCCCAGACTGCATATTCAAGTAGAAAGAGAACTCAATACGTTCAACTTTACTTATCAGGAGTCTGATGATAAAGTGAAATTATTCTCCACAGATATGTAAATAACATATTACTTCTTGCTATTGCAAAAGTGGCGCCAGAGGCTTAATTAACAGATCGGTAGCTGTTGGCTGCGCTGGCTAAATGACTTGTCAAGTAAAAAGGTCTTTTCAGATTCACACAAGACTAAATGTGTGGACAGACACCTTGTCTGGAATTTTTCCAGAAATCAAACTGAATAAACACCACAGGAGTTAGTAGTTAGCGTCTCAAGTGTTGCACCAACAGCAGTTCGGTTATGTAAGAAGGTGCCAGACTTGATTCATGACACATGCCTCGCGCTGGCGGTTAGCGGATGAGGTGTCACGTCAGCGGGACGTTTCCAGTCGGTGTCACCCGTCTTCTCATCGGCCTCTTCTGCTTCAGGAACGGCGGTCACACGTCCCACTCACCTGTCAGCAGCCCGAGCACGCCCACCAGCTCAAGGTGAGAGGACTGTGTTCCACCATGTGCCTTCACACCTGAGGGGAACAGCCCTAAAATACACAGTACCTGCAAAAGGGTTCATGTTCAGATGTGTTTGCAGCACAAACTCACACATGAGAGGTAAATATAGACTGTGTGACGTAAAACGCTCTGGTTTCTGAGTTACAAAGCTCACAGCCATGAAGGATAAAATCATTAAAACATGAACTGCATCATCCTTAGACATATAAAAGCTCTGATCACGCAAGGAGTATGTGTTTTGTTTAGGGATGTTCCTGGCGACTAATTTCCCTGTCGACTAAACGAAAATTTTAATTAAGACTAGTCGACTAGTCTAAAAAAAAAAGGAAAACACTCAGAAAACAGTGTAAATTTAGCACAATTTATTGAAACATCGAAACAGAATTTGAAACATTGTCCCAAAAAATATTGTGTGTAACAAGAGTTCTTTAAGCCTTTAATCACAATGTTCAACAACTATGTCGGATTTTAAATGCCGCTGAAGTACGAGACACTTTGCACCGTGCAGTATGAATGAATGTGAACATGAAGGCAACTCAGTCAAACGTTAACCACCAAAATAAATAAATTGCCTCTGACACATTGAATCTTGCAGATTATCCGACAAAAATTATTGCTTTAATTCACTTTCAAGTTAATAAAACATCTAAATTATAATTAAATTTCAACCGAAACGAGCAGCATTTTGCACCGTGCAGTATGAATATAAACCCTGCACATCCGACAAAAACTCACTTAAAGTTAACAAATAATGTAACATCTAAAAAAGATAAATTGCTGCTGAATTATTAAGCTCTATGCGCAGTTCAATATGAGTGTAAAATTAAACAAACATCTAAAATCTCTAAGACCGGACGGGAGAACACGTCTCCGGGTAAACAATGTCAAATCAGCCTGAGTGTAGCTAACACCGCTAGCATCAGCACCGCTAGCATCAGCACCGCTAGCATCAGCAGCCGTCGTCTCGTCCAGATTAACATCCAAATGCTTGAGTTGAATGTGGTTGCTCATTGCTCCAGTCGAGTGATTGTATGCCAGTTGTTTCTGACACAGTCTACATACTACCTTGTTTTCATTTTCTAGATTAAAGTACCTCCAAACCGCGCTGGTTTTGCGAGACTATCTTCCCACCGTGCCGTTTTAAAACTCCAGTCTACTCGAGCATTGCTGTGGAGAGGGAGGACTGCTGTCTGACGGCTCTGTAGCTGTAACTAGTGGCGGGCGGCTGTATGACAGTTAAGCGGCCTTGTACATGAATAAAACTCAAATTGGTTTAAACGACTAATATTTCTGGTGCCGACTAGAAAGTGGGCGGATGTTTAATCGGTTAGACGACTAATCGCGCGCATCCCTAGTTTTTTATGGCCCTATAGTCGTTTAGGCAAATTGGTAATATTAAATCCCACCTGGGCTACATGAACATTAACATTCGTCTAATTTAATTTTATAGGAGTAGTTATAGGAATAATCCTAATAAATCAATCAATCTAATAAATGTGTGTGAAGCTGCTGCGCTGTAAAAGAGCCTTGAGTGGTTCCCAGACTGCTGCTGTTGTTGTTAGAGCAGAAACCATTAAGGAAACTGGTAGGTAAACGTGAATGATAGAACATCATTTATAAGGGAAAAAAAACCAAACCTTTGTTTTCCTGTCCTGTCTCTGTCCTTCAGGCCGGCTCTAGGAGGCCTCCTGTCCTCTTCCTACCGACAGCACCAGGAATCTCTGGCAGCTGAGCGAGAGCGCCGCCGTGTGGAGAGAGAGGAGAGACTGCAGAGGATCGAGAGGGAGGAGAGGAACAAGCACAGGTGACGCTTCCTTTGCTCCGTCACTGAGGCAGCTTTTGGGAAAATGTTTCACTTTGAATTGTTTTTGAAATATGAAGAGGTAATATCGTTTAAAAGTTTAAAAGACAGTTGAGAGGTGAAGGTTTTTTATCTCTAGCATGGGCCACATGCAAAAATACAACTCAAAATCTTTTGCTAAATCCCTGCTGTCCTTTTGAATAGAGGGGATTCAAATGCAACACAGTTAGATGTATTTAAGGTTGTTTAAATATAAAGCTTCCTTTCAGGGCCATAAAAGTCACAGAGCATTTATTCCTTATGTGAACAATGAATGAAATAAGCAAAGTAGAGGGCATTAGGTTCATACTGACCTGACAGCTCCTACACTTTGGTTGTCCCCAAATTACAGTTAAATACAAAACAGCCATTCAAGTCAGAAGTCGTACAAAATGCAGTAGAGATACCAGAGGTGAGAAGACGACTGGTCAGTGTAGCAGATATAAAGAAAAGAGGCATCAGTGCCTACTAGGGTTCAGGAGTTACAGCATTTCTGACTGATTACACCTGGTTGGTTGACAGTTCTGTCTGTTATCAGCAACAAACGCATTAAAACACTCGCAACAAGCTGTTTTGGTGAATAAAACCTTTGTCTTGATCAGTGATTCCCAAAGTGTGGGCCGCGGCCCCCCGGTGGGCCGTCGCGGTACTGCAGGTGGGCCGTGAGAGGTCATTAAAATTAAACAAATACGTTTTAAATCCTCGATCTTTTTTTCAAATATGTTTTTAACTTCTGTAAAATATTAATGAACATGATTCTAAAAAATATTAAGAAGTAACAAAACAAACCAGTTCAGTGTTATACTAACTTAATATGAGAAGTGTCACCTTATTTGTTGACCCCTTACATTAATATCAGAACGTAGCTTCTAGTCCTGTATGTTGATCACAGTTGTGATTAAAGGTTCTGGTGGGCCGCGGAGATTTTTCACATTTCAAATTGGACCTTGGTATTCTGAAGTTTGGGAATGGCTGTTCTTGATAATCATAATGTTATGTGTTCTATACCTTTACCACAAATTATGTTCTCTCTGTGAAGCTTCATGTTAGCATGGCTAACTTAAAGGGGACATATTATTGAAAAAAAAAAAAAAAAGCTTTTATTCTGCTTAAGAACATGGATTTGGATTTCTGCAGTGACAACCGAATCAAAAAAGTTCCAACATAATAGTAATAAAAATAATAACATAATAATTGGCATCTGGACTCTGAAAATCTCCCATTTTCTGAGCAGTTCGGGTTTGCAGGAATCTGTGACATCACAGACCCAGATCAGAGTCCGACTTCACTTCACGCTGGATTTACTGTTCACATGAAGTGCGTAACACAAAGCTGTAACACTGATTTCCCAAGAGGCACAGCTCACAGAGGAGGGAGGTAGAGGTTAGCTGTTACGACCGGAGCTGTGAAAACATGCTCAAAAAGGGGCTGTTATGCCGTTTTTTTTTAACCAAAGCCACAAACTTTTCATTGAGACATGAGGAAATTGTAAAAAAAAGCAGAATACGTCCTCTTTAGGTCTATTTGGGGAGATTCCTAGGGGATCTATTAATTATAAATGCAAGAAATATCCAGGTTAACACCCTCCCTGGAACAACGCAGCACTTTAAAAGAAAAAAAAATAAAATGTCATGACCAAAGCTGTAATCCTGAGTTCCAGTACCTTTGCATCGGCTCACTTTTTGAGCTTAATTCATGGTGGCAGGTCGACTGGAGGCCGTGGAGGTGTGGAGCTTTGACTGTTTTGTGTGTCTCTCACAGCCGCGACTATGTGGACAAGATGGAGGAGGCCAGACTTGCGCGTGAGGAGAGGTAAGCGTGTTCACTAAATCAGAACAGCGCAGAGCAGCTGAACCCACTGGGAATATGTTTGGGAAGCTCGGTAATAGTGTAATTGTTTTCAGGTTAAACAGCGCTCTTTGCTGCCAGGAGTTTGGGGGGATGCTGAGCTAATTTTCCTCACCCCGTGTGCCTGTTTTCTCTGCTTTTTTTTTTTTTTTTTTTTTTTTTAAGGAGCTGGACCTTAACTGCTTCTCCATGCCAAGGGTCTGATTGTTTTGGCAGCGCGCCATGAGAAAAATCTAGATCCCTGTATTTGTTGAGCTTTTCGCACTTTTTGCACCGACTTTTCAGTGAAATGTGTGCTTTCACGTACAAGCTAAACAAAGTTTCATGAGGCTTACACCTCTGTGTTTGTGATGTGAATCACAGGAAGCGAGAGATTTAGAGGTAAAAGGTACACAGGATTATTCTCACTTGAGGGCTGATTTTACTCTACGCAGCTATGCATTAGCAAAAACTATCTAAAAACCCAAAACGCTGAGTCACTCCTTGCTGTTCATTTACTTCTTTCTCCTCTTTCCTTTCATCTTTCTATTGACAGTCTAAGCCAAGTCCTTTTTCCCTTTGGCCAATCTTTTTCACTCTCAATTTGAAACTAAATTGATACAATACACTGGGTTTAAAGAAAAAAGAAGAAGAAAAAGAAATCGAGGATAACAGTGAAAGGAAGACAAGCTATGATTTTATTCAGAACAGCTGAACCAAGCATGAGGATGACAGTTGGTAGTGGGGGGGTGGATATTTGCTTACATTGATTACACTAATCACATTTAAGATGAGTTTTCTTCTCTTTTCATGTCTCTGCGTCATGCGTCTAACAAACTTGCTGAAACTAACCTCTCTTCTCAAATGTTACATCTTCAGACTTTCTTTCCCAATGAAAACAATCTCTGAATGCCTTAAAAGGCCATTGGATGCAACACTGCGTTTTCCCCTTGTTTAGTATTCTGGGACCCTGTTGATATGTAAATTAACGTCACTTCTCACGTCTGAGGCTTTCTGCCGACCTCCAGGATGTCCTGAACCACCGACAACGCAACCAATAACTGTTAAAACACAGATCATTATTTTGGAAGCTGGAATCGAAAGTAATGTAACAGGGAAGTGACTGGGATGAGTTCACATCTAGCTTTTACAGTTTATGAGTGCAGAGACACACATTTACAAAAATATAATGGAAGTGGATCAGACTTTAGGAGCGAAATAGTCGTAGAGACTCTGAGCTTTAGATGAGGTGCAGACAAAAAAAGCTCTCAGTTAGACTGTTTTAGTATAAAGCTAAAAATATTTTGCTGAAAATAGTCCTGAAAAGTTAGGCCCATCGGTATTGTGGGTAATGCATTACAGAGTAACAAAGCAATGTGTAACATGTAAGTTTTGTGACTCAAGTAAACTGTTACTAGTTATTTGATCAAACAAGTCTGTTACTGTTGACATGTAACTGTGTCTGTCAGTGCGTTTACATGAGAAGTTTAATTCCTCTTTAATTCAGAATTAAAATTAAATCCAATTTAAAATGATTAAAAATTACCATGTAAACACCAAATTCCATATGAAAATGTCCATTCCAAATTAAACTTAATTCCGAAGTAAGTGGCTGGTTTATTCTGATTTTAATTCTAAATAGAATAATTCCGCGGTGATGTAAACACTCATTCCGCTTTAAATAATTCCCATCTTTCTGCGCATGCTAGCTCCCTCGCCCGTCTGTCGTGATGACGCTTATATTTCGCGCTGGGGTTGTTTTCGAAAGAAAATCATCGACATGATGTTGTCGTGCTGCTGCTTCAAAAATAAAATCAAAACAAATCCAAAAAGGATGCTAATAATGGAGTCCTCCATGTTGTTGCTAATCGAGTAAGTTTGTTTTCTTTCGGTAGACGTAAATACGTAAAGAAGTCCGCCCCCCCCATCCAATCAGAACCCTTCCCAACCCCCAGACCTTAAGCGGAGTTGGATAAAGCCGATCAAACGTGTTTTCCATGTAAACCTCAATTCGGAATTACTATTTCAATGTAAACTGGAAGGAAAATAGTTTAATTCAGAATTATTAACACACACACACACACGTACACAGCGGAGAGAAAGTACCAAAGAGGTTCCGTCCGTGCTTCTTAAGTCATGACGAGTGAAATCAATTGATTCGTGCATATTTTTTTATGTAACATGTTTTAATCTTTAGGTTTTGGGTAAAGTTTGTCTTCAAGTCGACAGACTCAAGTCCTAGAAGTCCAGAAGCCACAAGTCACTGGAGTAAAAGTTCAAGTCAAGTTGCAAGTCTTTTTGCATTTTGTCAAGTCAAGTCTAAAGTCATCAAATTAACAACTCAAGTCCAAGTCATATGACTCGAGTCCACACTTCTGGTATCTGTGGCATATAAACAAGAGAAAACTTAGTCTACTCTGCAATATAATCTTCCTGTCCTGCTTTTTTATGTCTCTCACTTTGAGCCTCACGCTTAAATACCTGATCACACATACTTGTATTGGCCGCTGGTAGCTTCTCGGACTGGACACATGCCTGGCCCAGTTTTTCAAAGAGTGATTAATGCACACAATCAGTGCTCGCAGGAGACGAGTGTATCGCAGATTTTCACTCCACACCTTTCTTTTCTCAGTCCTGTATGTTGAGGCCCACAATACACACTCGGCCCACTCAGTCCGTTTCAGTGTTAATCACATGCAGATAGACAACAACAACACACACACGTGTGTGTATTAGTGTCTGGTTTCTTCAGAGCGCTGAAGTGGCCTGATGCTAATGAATCCTGAACAGAAGCGCCACACATTCACGGTACGGTGGGAAAGAGGAGGGATTAGAGAAGAACAGAGACGGAGAGGGAGAGAGAGTCCGTGCCCCAAATCTCTGCGCCGCAGCAGGTTGAATGATGAAGACTGGTAGAAGGAGGAAGGGAGGAAGAGAAAAGAAGGGAGGAATGGACAAGAAAGCAAAGCTGATGGTGAGACCTCTTGAACAAGTCGAGTCTGCTTCACTTCTTATTTTTACTCTGATCTCTTCCATTTTTCCTCAACTGCTGTTTTACTTTCCACCCTCCTCCCTACCGATGTCTCCCCTTCTTTTAAATCCTTCCTGTTGAATATATGAACGGCTCGTCAAAGATGAACAGACGGCGTAAGGGAGGAGAGCAGGATGGTGAACGAGTGCAATGTGTCCAGTTACAGTTAATGGGGTGAAGTAGAGGAGTAAGGAAGGATTATAACGTGAAAAAGGGGGTGGAGGGGGATGGGAGTTTTTAAGAAGAAAATAAGAAGTGTAAAGGTAAATATTGTTGGTTGGTAACCTTTAATTAGTTTCGGCAGATTAAAGAATAACCATATATACCATATAGAAGACCAACACTAAGACCAGCACTTCCGGGAGAGGCAACACGGAAAATGTATCAGCTTCCATTATTTCTTTTCATTTTTTCATTCTTTCTCTGTCTTTCTCTCCTACAGGTATAAGAACGTGGAGCGACTGGCAGCAGAGGAGTACGAAAGGGACCGCACCCGGGCGTCGAGGACTCGCCCTGATCTCAACCTGGCCTTCGAGCCCTCTGAGGCCTGGCCTTCCTCATCGCGTAGCAGCACCCCGTCCTCCTTTGATGACCTGGAAGCCGAGACCCCGACCACCGCAAACACACCCTCAGAAACAGGTGGGAAGATGGACTTCCATTCACATTTTTGTGTCTTAACAAACTGAGAAAGTGATGACAAGAGAGAGCTGATAGCATCGGTGTCATTGACAGTGAGGTTCAAGTGTTTAATGCAGTTTGATTTCACATTTTCCACCATGAGGACATCCTTGGTTTGTTGGTTGAGAGTCTTGTTTGTCCTTGTCGCCATCTTGGTTAGTTGAAACTGGGTGGTACAAGCGAGGGGCGGGTCCGACCTCAGAAGGTGATATGAGACAGATTTACTATCCCAAGCAAATTACTGTCAGTCTCAAAAGCCAAAATGATTAACAAACACGGATGCAACGAGCTTCCAGGGGCAGATTAGCTTAGCGCCAGTCTGATAATTAATTAATTAATTAATGGGATTCATTCATGGCACAGATGCAGCTTGTTTCTTCCATAAGAGCAAGAAGCTGTTACATGGAACTGAGGTTGTGCTCTTTAGAGAAAAACTAACCTTATAAAAATGTTTTTCCAGGAGTGTCAGTAAGGTAAATCCTTTAGTTTTAACTACAGTACTTTAAAATGTGTTGTTTTTATGGTTCAGAATGGCACATAAGAGAGAAATAAACATTACAACCTAAGATGTAGACAAATAAGAATAATAAAGAGAAGCTTGAGGATGTAAATATTAGAAGCAGGTTGCTGAGTTAGATGTCTGGAAAAAAAGTTTTTATTCCAGAAAATGAAGATATGTTAGTATAAACTTGCCGGTGCATCATGGCGTTCCTCACCATTTGGTAATGTTATATTTCTCTCCACTTGGGGTCAACTCCTGAGAAAATGGTCAGTTATGACCGTTAACCGACGCCCTTTAACGATTAATAACCGTTAACCGATAAGTCTGGGAGGGTTGGCTGCCGCAATGTTGCGCGCGTTGTCGTGGACGCATGCGGACACTTCCCCGTGTATACTCTCGCGGCAATGTGTCGCCGTCAGCTTGTCGCAGAGATGCCGCCGTCACTTTTGATTTATACTAGCGCGGTCTCCGCTATGTTATTCCACGCCACAACGCAAGAGCAACAATCACAAACTAGCTAAACTTACTAAACCTATCTCTTGTGTTTTTCCACTTCCTCACCGTCTCGGCCGTATCCAGACCCACATTCATCTCTATCTCCCTCCATGAATTACTAGAATATGTGCTGTCTTTGTGGTGTGGAGAACCAGAATCGTACAGATGTGGGTACTTCCTCATTTTTTCGATGACGCGGATGTAGAATTGACCAATCAGAGGCCTGTTGCACCTGTCGACACGCCCCCATTAGTTGATTAAATTACGTAGCTTAAAAACAAAATTGACCGTTAGTAATTAATCGGTTAGTTACTGTTATCGGTTAACGGTTAAACGTTAGTCCACACCCGTCCCTCTCTCTCGCAGTCAGTGCTTTAGCTAGGTGATGCCTTGGCTGTATATTGTGAGCGCAGAGATTTGCAAATCATTCTGTTCTATCCAAGCAACTTCCCTCTAAATCTTCTTTCTGAAAGAAAATTCTGAAACTCCACACTACATGTGTGATACGGCAAAGTGTCCACGCCTTTCAGAAGCTTGTCTTGGTCTTCATTTAATTTCACTCAGCATTATTTGAAACTGGCGTTCTAATCAGAAATGTTTAAACTGCTAATTTTATGTAAACAGCTGCCATGAGTGCACAGATCGTTAGGATGAATTTGGAAACTGTAGCGCCGGATGTCCTCTGACCTGCTTCAACCTCTACAGGAAAATGAAATAGAGAAAAAAAGGAGGAAAAATAAAAAAGGTACATCGTATGTGAGGTTTAACTTGATGAAAATCTATGGCTTTTAGATTGATGTCTCTGTGGGAAAGGTTCAGGCAGCGTGTATGACTTTGAACTCTGCTGGTTAATATGTTGTAGAGTCATAATGGAAACCAGAGGGTCATCAGTTTAATTCCCAGCAGTGCTGCTCTAAGCAATCACTCTTAACCTGAAATTGATTCACTTTGCAGCTTGCCATTTAAATTAGCATGCAGCTTTGAGCAAAAGAAGGATGACTGTTAGGAGGTTGAAGTGGAAGGACAAGGAAGAAACACAAGGGATTTAGGGGCAAGGGTCAAATGGATATGAAAGAGCTTTTTAAAAGAGTGATGCCAGTACATCTTGAGCAAGAAAACAGCCTTATTTTGGGCTGCGAGGGTCGAATCTGCTCACACAGGCGAGTTTATTCCGAGGACTCGCGGCGTCGTGTTTTCCTAACCCCGCCTGCATCACTGCACGGACTGTCCAGCTGAGTTACGTATGTGTGCAGCGCACATGAGCGTGTTTTGATGTAAACAGGAACTTAATTCCTCATTTCCTGCTCATATCCTGGTCCTGCAACAAACTAGCTTTCTGTCCCGGCCATGTTCTTTACATTAGAGCGCAGGCGTGTGTGTGTGTGCGTGTGCGTTAACACAGGGGCGTCTTATATGTGGCTCAAACAGAGATGCCTTTAAATCAAAGACCGCCATTCTAAAAAAAAAAAAAAAAAAAAAATCACGGCACACTTGTGTGTGAATGATCGCACCTAAATCAAGGTGTGATCGGCAGAAAATAACATTAACTTTCCTTTTGACAGGAGAAGCTGAGGACTCCAGCGCCAGTGTAGAAACAGAGGAGAGGGAGGCAGAAGCCACTGCAGGAGAGGAACATCAGAAAGAAGAGGAAGGAGAAGCAGAAGAAGTGGGAAAAGTGCTGGAGGAAGTTGCTGTGGAAAAAGAGGAGGAAGTTGAGGAGCCTGAGCAGGAACCAGAGAAGCAGAGAGACGAGGAGGTGGAGGAGGACAGCGGCATCCTTAGTGACAAAGAGAGACAAAATGAGGAGGTGAATGAGAAGGACAACTGCTCAGCGTCCAGCATCTCCTCCGCCAGCAGCACTCTGGAAAGAGAGGAGAGAGGAAGCAGTGACAATGGTTGGTAGCTTCTAATGGAAAATAACTGAATCAGTCGGCTTCCAAGTCTTGTTTTACTTTTCAGGAACCTGAGATAAAACATTTGTAAACTGGATTCTTAAAGGGCTCCTGACACCAAAAATGAACCCTAAAATAAGCTTTGATTGTATAACTATAAGTATTCCTGATAGCTTTGATGATATGAATGATCGTCAACGCTAAACTATTCGTGTTTTATTCCTGTGCGATGTTACATTAATCAATCTGCCGCTCTCAGCGGCCGCCATATTGGCTACGACGTCACAGGGAGAACATCCTCATCAGGCAAGTACATTATGGCGAGTCACCAGAACGATGAGATCGAGCGATTTGCGGATTGTTCCGACCATTCCTTGGTCACTGAGGCTCTTTTCGAAATAGACAGCGTGTAAGGTGTGTCAGAGGAACTCAGGGGCGGCGTTTTGCCGCATCGTTTTGAACCGAATCTGGACGAATCGCGCCCAGAAGCAGAGGTGTCAGACTCTCGATGTCAGAAGATACCAGGAGACTTCAAAACACGGAATGATATAAATCATCATGTCCCTCTTATTCCGCAGGCTGACAAACTTTAATTATTATTATACAGTTAACCCTTTAAGCGCCAAAGTCGCAATATTGCGACAAGCAACATTGCTGAATAAAACGTGCTGTATCTATAAATGTGAAGCCAAATCTTGTTATTATGGTGGACATGTGAGGACATGTGTGCCTGTAATCTGAGAACCATTTTTGGTGGTGGCGTTATTCAAAGCGTAAAATGAGTTTGAAAAACACCCTCCGTGGGTGGTAGTAGTGCTAAGCGTAAACCAGAACAGAGCGAAAGAGTGTTTTTTTCATTTATTCACGATGCTGAGAGGTTTGTTTATCGTCCACCGTCCTTTGTCAGGTTCTGGCTAACTCCAATTCCCAGGAGGAAGACATGGAGTCGTCCAGTGAAGCAGAAACCTACATTATTAGTGACGGCGAGTCCGCGCGCCGTAATCCACAATCAGCACATCGTATATCGGCTCCTTCGCCTCAGCGTGGTCGGGGTGGAAGCATTCTGCGATCGCCGAGCAGGTCGAGGTGTCAGGGGGGCTCATAACACCGCAAATATGGATAAATGTTGCGGGGATATAAACAACCCTGGTTGTCCTGGCAACGTGGGGAGAAGCTGCGGGGAAAAAACAGCGCTAATGCCGCACCGGAAATCACGGTGATAATGATGGTGAGAGTTCTTAGAGAAGAGGAAGAGTATCAAATTTTGATGGAGACGATCTGACAAATTCTGAGCCCATTGATTTCATCCCTTTTCCAAATGATGATTTCTTTCACTTGTCCCTCGTCCTCTGGACCTGCTGAACCCACTGCTCCCGTCCAACTGGGTCTTTTGGAAACGTGTACAGACTGCATCCACCTTCCCTGGTATTCGAACAAAACCCTGCCACACATCGAGCCGGCATATTGCAAAAGATGAAGGTTTGCCCGGAAAAAGTCGTCCACAAGCGCAGTTTACGGCGCGAAAACAAGTTTTCGTCAACGTTCTGACGTTCAGTGTTGCAATGTTATACACTAGGGATGCACATTTTGGATTTTTTTTATGACTGTTAACCGACGCCCTTTAACGATTAATAACCGTTAACCGATAAGTCCGGGAGGGTTGGCTGCCGCGATGTTGCGCGCGTTGTCGTGGACGCATGCGGACACTTCCCCGTGTATACTCTCGCGGCAATGTGTCGCCGTCAGCTTGTCGCAGAGATGCCGCCGTCACTTTTGATTTATGCTAGCGTGGTCTCCGCTATGTTATTCCACGCCACAACGCAAGAGCGACAATCACGAACTAGCTAAACTCACTAAACTTATCTCTTGCGTTTTTCCACTTCCTCACCGTCTCGGCCGTATCCAGACCCACATTCATCGCTATCTCCCTCCATGAATTACTAGAATATGTGCTGTCTTTGTAGTGTGGAGAACCAGAATCGTACAGATGTGGGTACTTCCTCATTTTTTCAATGACGTGCTCTTTGAAGAAGAATTGACCAATCAGAGGCCTGTTGCACCTGTCGACACGCCCCCATGAGTTGAATGAATAATGTAGCTTAAAAACAAAATTGACCATTATCATTAATCGGTTAGAGTTACTGTTATCGGTTAACGGTTAAACGGTTAACCATGTGCATCCCTATTATACACTATTTTATTCGAGAGAGTGCGCCCAAATTCTTGATTTTACTATCATTTTTGGTGTCAGGGCCCTTTAAATCATACCACGGTTTATTTAATTCTACATTTCTCTGGTGTAAAGCCTATGCAATGTTGCGTACATCCTTTCCCCTCTTTAATACATTTCACCTTCTTTCTCAGCCTTAAAGGAGGCGGAAGTGAATGAGAACTGCAACAAACTCCTCAACAGCAAACTCTTCATGCTGGACATGTTGTACTCCCAAAACAAGAAGCCCACTGATGAGGAGGAGGAGGAGGAGGATGTGGAGAAGGAGAAAGAGAAGGGAGAGGGGGAGGACAAAGAGTCTTGCCAGGACCCCGACGGGCAACTGGGCGACGACAAGGACGACAAATCGGAGTACCGCAGGAGCATCCGTCCATTTGCTGAGCGATTTGGAGACTTGATCAAGGGGGTCGGCTCACTTCATCCTGAGCTGGACGGCCCGGCCAATGAGCCACCCCCCCCACCACCCAAAAAGGAGTCAGACACCATCTGGGACCAGCTGCTGGCGAGCCCCCGAGAGCTTCGTATCAGGGACATCAACTTCACCGACCTGACGGAGGACGACGATAAGGACACCCTGGATGCCGTTTTGATGGGAGGGTGCGGCGAGCTCCCGCCCCCGCCGCCTCCTCCTCCTCCCTTCATCCCGCGTTTTCCCCCACCTCCACCCATGCTGGGCAGCTGTCCGCCACCGCCTCCCTTAATTGGCGTTATGAGGCCTCCACCACCTCCGTCCTTTAGCACGCCAGCGCTGGTGCCCCCGCCACAGGAGCAGCCTCTCTTCAACAAGAAGAAGAAGACAATTAGACTCTTCTGGAGTGAGGTAAATAAAAGAGAAAACACCAAAAACCACAGCTTGCCGAGAAGATTCCACACCTATAAATAAAAAGTTCTCTCCGTGAGCCTTTTAAGATTAAAGTGACATCAACAACAAAGGCTCGCGCAGCATGCTCCCGTCGCTGCTATGTTTTTGTGTCCTCTCATTTACCGCTTTTATTGAAGGAAATGGGAGTGGAGCACATGTCTCTGTGTAATGCAGTCCATTCTTGTCTCATCTGTCATCAGGTGCGCCCGACAGACTGTCAATACAGGGACTACAAACGGAGTGGAGACTCTTTCTGGTCCAAAATGGAAACAATAAAGTTGGACACAGCCAAACTGGAACACTTGTTTGAGTCAAAGTCAAAGGAAATATCAGTAACAAAGGTAACCATCAACCTGGAAGTGGTTCAGTCAGGTTTGGGGCACTCGCTCGCAGTCGCCATGACTTTATTAACCACGGTGACATCTAAGAGAATTGCTAAATTAACACTATGTTTCTTCTCTCTGCTAATACCACATGACAGAGCTTTATTTAATTGTGGCTTGTTGAAAATTTTCAGCATCAGACATCAGAGCCCTTCAGATTTATCATTTTCAGTTTCATGCTGATTGAAAATGATTCCTCCAATTCCAAAATTAAAATACAATTTTGTCGACACAGCTTTTCTATCACCGTGTAGCAACTTTCCAGTACATATGTAATAGTTGCAGAGCTCTTAATGTAAAAGATCAAATCTGATAGATGTCCTTTGATGTTTTCATGCTCTTTCTTCACAAGTATCTTTGCCACGTGGGCTGCCAGTACGTTTTGTTCATAGATTTTAAAGTCAGGGCTTTAAGAGAAAGACGAGGTCTTGTGTGTTTTGATCCTGATCCAACAAGGGAGTTTGGACACCTCTGTAATTCTCACAAAGCCCCAGAATAAGAAAAGTATGGTTTTCAAAGATGAGGAGCTGGAACGAGGCCTGTCACACTTCGAACTCCTGAGCCTCAATTTAAAATTTCAGTTTATGCAGAAGCTGAACCAGTCGGTGGCTCCTGGTCTACACATGATGGGACATTGTAATGGCTTATAGATACAGAACTGAAACTACTGAAGCAAAGCGCTCTGACATAGCAGAGTCCAGGGTTTTGTAGCCCACCTGTGACCAAGAAAAGTCTCCTGAAATTGTTTTTTAATTACTTCTCTATGTGAGTTTGCTATGACTTTTGTCTCTCTTCCTTAAAATATATTGTTCTAACACTTAAATTCAGACAGTGGCATGCTCAAAAAACAGTTGTATTGTACGTTATGCACATCAGGGTTATAATAGTTTTGGATTTTCCATTAGCTTTAGTTTTTATTTTAGTTTTTCAAATTCAGTTAGTTTTAATTCATTTTTAGAGCAGTTTTGAAATGCTTGGTTTTAGTTTAGTTTTTATTAGTCTCAGTGTTAGTTTTAGTTTTATTTTGTAAATTAGGGTTGTAATTTTAGTTCGAGTGAAGCACTGAATTTTTTGAAGGCTATCGAATCACATAGTCGTGTTTTTACATTCTGGTCTCAATAAACATATTTATCAATGCATCTTCCCGCTTGTGGTGTTCCTGCGTATTTACTGACCAGCAGCTATCTGGTCTCCGTGGAAACAGTCCATTATAGTTGCTGTTTTCTCCCGTTCCTTCCCAACGCTGACTGGCCTGCAGCTGTAGCTTCTCTTTCCAGGGGGCTAGCTTAGGCTAGCTTATCCAGCTAGTCTTGGTTAGCCTTCTTGTGTGAGCTTTTCAAATGGACTTTCAGATTCGTGGGTTTTTTTCTCCTTGAGAAGTATTCCACACATTGTATCACCTGCTTCTACAACAAGGCACTTATTTTTATCGTTAACACAGTCATAGTCAAAGAAATCCCAAATAGGACTGAGTCGCTTTCTCCCAACTTTTGCCGCAGCCATCACTGCTGATCACTTTTTTTTTTTTTTTTGCAGTTGTTGTTGTATGGCAGAGCGAAGTTAATAGATTTCAAATGTTTTTGAGGAAAAGAAATTACAAACATGAAAACGAAGGACGTTCTTGACATTATTATAGTTAATTTTAGTTCCTTTATGTCCTTTTATTTCAGTTAAATGTTTTTTCTGGCCACCCCAGTGGCGCAGTGGTTAGGGCAGGCAGCCATATACAGAGGCTACAGTCCTCATGCGGCTGGTCGTGAGTTCGATTCCCGGCTTGACGACTCTTTCCCACGTGTCTTCCCCATTCTCTCTGCCCCCCTTCCTGTCTCTCAACTTTCAATAAAAGGCCACTAGAGCCAAAAAAATCTTTAAAAAAAAAAAAAAAAAAATGTTTTTTCTAGTCTAGTTTTCATTATTTCTTTGGTTTTCATTAACGATAATAACCTTGATGCACATTAGTCTCCATATGGTGGGTATATGATCACCCTCTGTGCTGCACCTTTATGTGGTGATATATTATAACTTCCTTTAATGGCCCCGTTGCTGGTGAGGTCATCTGTGGACATACAGCACAGTAACGTTATGCCCATAGACTTATGCAAACAAACACATGTAAGCCATGCCTCTAATGGTATTTCCTGCTTTCGATACCCATATAGCCCCCCCCACAGCAGCAGTCAGTGTAACTCTAGTGATGATCCTTCTAATCCTTACAACCTCATAAAGCAGACCACAGTGAGAGAAGAGGCAGAAACAGAAAGGGAGGGGAGAGCCATGCAGACCCAACACTGACCCTCTTTGATTTTTGATTTTTCATTCCAGAAAACAGCAGCTGATGGCAAACGCCAGGAGATCATCGTTTTGGATTCCAAAAGAAGCAACGCCATCAACATAGGCCTGACGGTCCTGCCTCCGCCACCTCGCACCATCAAGACCGCCATCCTCAACTTCGACGAGTACGCCCTCAACAAGGAGGGCATAGAGGTAAGACATCCAAACCAGGATGAAGAATCAAACCTATCAAACATGTGCCGCGGCCTTCTCTCAACCCACTTCCTTCTCAGAAACTACTCACGATGATCCCGACAGAGGAGGAGAAGCAGAAGATCCAGGAGGCTCAGCTGGCCAACCCCGACGTCCCGCTGGGCTCTGCGGAGCAGTTCCTCCTCACCCTGTCCTCCATCAGCGAGCTCTCCGCCAGACTCCAGCTCTGGGCCTTCAAGATGGACTATGAGGCCACAGAGAAGGTCAGCCTAAGCATGAGACCGCTTCTGACGGTTAAAACGAGAAGTGAGTCAGAAGAAGAACGTTCGGCACTAATCTCTAAGAATGTAGATGAAAAGATCAAATCAGTGGTTACATTTAGAGAAAAGATGCGGCAGGTGAAAGTGGTTTTCCTGAAAGCAGGAACAGACATTGTTAAATTAACTCTGTAGAAGTTTGGGCAAAGCTGCACAGCATGTGTGCTTTAGTGTGTGTGTGTGTGTGTGTGTGTGTGTGTGTGTTGTACTGGTGGCAGGAAGTATCAACATCCCTCTAGTACAACAACATCCGCAAAACACCAGAGCAGTTACATCATAACCAAATATGCACGCTTATTAGCAGCACCTTGTCTTCCTCTTCTCCTGGCACACCATGAGTACTTGAGAAAAGAATGCATCCAGGACTGGGAGTTCAAAGTCGGAGCCCCGAGAACAAGAAACACGCTGTTTCTCCCTTGTCCCATAAATTTTACAGCTTTCGGCAGGATGCGGTCGTCTTTCATCTCCCCGTGAAAGGCACGGTACGTGAGCGCATGTTTGGCAGGGAGGCGCTCCTGGCTTGACCCCCGTGGGACGCTGTGCCGGTGGAAGGTTTAACGCTGGGCAGGCTAACAAACACGGGGGGAGGACGCGCCGATGCCCAAAAACAAACGGTTCACGTAATCTGAGGAAAGTTTCACAGCGAAGGAGCAGCCTTTAAACGACCTCTCATGACCTTAAACGAGAGCAGATGATTTGTGACGGGGGAGAGGGTGCACCTGCTCGCTGCTTATATAACTGAAGGCTAATGAAGCACATGGTTTTTGAAAGCCTCGACTTACTCAGCTAATGATGCGTTCGTTACCGTTTATGTTTGTGCGTGTCCTCCTAGGAAGTTGCAGAGCCACTGCAGGATCTGAAGGAGGGCATGGAGCAGCTGGAGAAGAACAAAACGCTACGCTACATCCTCTCCACGCTGCTCTCTATTGGAAATTTCCTCAATGGCACCAGTGTAAGTCATGAACATCACACTGTAAAAAAAAGGGGGTCTTCAAACGAGATTAAAACACTACAACTAAGGAAAAGGTCCTCAAAACAAGTGAAAAAAAGATTTCTTAAATTAAGATTGTAGGAACACTTGTTTCTAGATTTAAGAAAGGTATAGTTTGTTATTGAATCTTAAAACAAGATTTATTTTGATGAGGAGAGGAGATGAGGAGGAAAAAACATAATACATCTTAATTTAAGTGTTACTTGTCTCATTTTAGGATTCCCTGCCTGTTTGAGACAAAAAAGTAAAGTTTTACTTGATATGAAATGAAATGAAATGAAATGAAAATGAAATGAAATGAAAAATGAAATGAAATGAAAAATACTTTATTTATCCCATAAAGGGAAATTCAATACTGTAGTATTAGGGCTCTTTTTTTTTTTTTTTTTTTTTTTTTTTAATAAATAACAGACAACGACAGCAATAATAATATTAATAATAATAATAGGTGTTAAGTCTTGTTGTGATATAAGATATAATAATATATAATAAGATAAGGTAAGATATAATCTTGATATAAGATTGTACTGAGACTTAAAATAAGAAAGTAATTATTAAAACAAGAAAAAATATCTAACGCTTCTAAATGTAAGTTTGTTTTTTCTTGGTAAGAACCAAATAATTTGCAGTGCATGCTTGGACATTGTGAAAAGCTTGTTTTTTTTTTTTGTTTGTAGTAGTGGATGTGTGTGACAGCAGAAACTAGTACTGTTTTAATAGCTCAAACTTATATTACTCCAGTTTCTCTCAGTTCTTATATTTAAATTCATAAAAGGATCACATTGATACAACAAACTCTAAGATAACAACCTTGGGGAGTCTGAGTCTGAAAATCTGTCATTCAGTGAATCGTTCAGATTTACAGGGTTTAAGTAAATCTTAAATCCTGTAGGTTTAAGTAGGTTACACAAAGCTGTAGCACAGATTTCAAAAGATTCACACCTCAGAGAAGAGAGGGGTCGTTGAGTGTCAGACTCCGCCTCCTAAAACCAGCTGCTGTTGAACAGAGCTGTGAAATCCTGTTGAAAACTGTTGTGCAGCATCTCAGCAGTAATGTCGACCAAAACATGACACAACATTTCACTCAGACCTCAGGAAAAGTCTCTCAGCATGCGTCCAAAGTACACATTATGTCACCTTTGAGTAAACCATGTGTTGGTATTTCCAGGCCAAAGGCTTTGAGCTAACGTACTTGGAGAAGGTTCCAGAAGTGAAGGACACGGTCCATAAGCAGTCCCTGCTCCATCACGCCTGCTCTGCGGTGGTGGAAAACTTCCCGCAGAGCACCGACCTCTACTCCGAGATAGGAGCCATCACCCGTTCTGCAAAAGTATGTCACAGTATTATTGGTGGAAACTGTCCTTTTTTTTTTTTTTGCATCCTTATAAACCATACAGTTGAGCAGGAGTTCAGTTCAGGCCATGCAGAGTCTGTGCCAGTTTCTGAGGGAGTGAAGCATCTTCTAGCAGTCTTTGGAGCTTGAATTGGTTTTATTCAAGATTAGAGCGTTTTATAAACAAACAACACACTTGAAATTTAGAAAGTGAAACTTTGAGATTTTAGGGAGGTGAACTTATTATCAATCTCTGATCTGAATGTACGTTTTTTTCGGCTGGATTGGCTGGTTTTACATCAAAACAGACATCAAACGGTTTTAAGGACATTTATTGAGACACAGACATAAAGCGCAGACACATATAAGGCATTTATATATATGGGATATCGCATTAATATGAATGGTTTCTTAATTCTTGGCTATAGCGCATGACAGGAAATGACGACAGAGAGTAAAGGAAGGAAGCAAATCATAAACAAACAAAATGTCGGGTAGGAGTGAAGCATCTTCTAGCAGTCTTTGGAGCTTGAATTGGTTTTATTCAAGATTAGAGCATTTTTAACGTTTTATAAACAAACAACACACTTGAAATTTAAGCAAGTGAAACTTTGAGAGATTAGAGCATTTAGAAGCTTGTTAATTATGATTTTAATTAATTTTTTTTAGAATACTTAACCATTTGAGCTTCATGAACTGAATGTCACAGAAAGCTTTTAAAATGAGGAGACAAACACATCAGAGAGGACTTCCTGTGTTTAGGATGAACGTTCTTCGAGGAACTCTTCCCCCAGAACATCTGTTTTCATTTGGACGTCCTTTCGTTTCAGGTGGATTTTGACCAGCTGCAGGAGAACTTGTGTCAGATGGAGCGGCGCTGCAAAGCCTCGTGGGACCACCTGAAGGTGATCGCCAAGCATGAGATGAAGCCCCAGCTGAAGCAGAAGATGTCCGACTTCCTCAAAGACTGTGCTGAAAGGATCATCATCCTCAAGATCGTTCACCGCAGGATAATCAACAGGTATTCCTGCCTCCTACACCTTCATTTCTTTAGTCTGGTGTCCTAGTAAAGAATAAGTACACGGGTAGTGATGCCAAAATTGGAGTTTGTGATACTTTACTCTGATTAATGTCTTTAAACTCTTTCTTGTTCAAAAGAAAAGCCATTGTGACGGGAGAGTTGTCCTTCCATTTTCTCCTCCAGGTTCCACTCATTCCTGCTGTACCTGGGTCACCCGGCCTACAGCGTGAGGGAGGTCAGCGTCAACAGGTTCAGTAAAATCCTCAGCGAGTTTGCGCTGGAGTACCGAACCACCCGCGAGCGAGTGCTGCAGCAGAAGCAGAAACGAGCCGACCACCGTGAGCGCAACAAGACCCGAGGAAAGATGATCATGGATGTGAACGCTCCTGTGAGTGCAACACAAACACTTAAAGACTTTTTTCCTTTTTCACTCTTTTTCCTCCATTTTTTTTTGCAAATTAAAAGCTGATTCACGTTTCCACCCTCTTTTCCTTTGACCCTTTTTCTGACCTTAATTCTTCCTCTCTCCTGTAGTCTGATGATGAAGAAGAGCGTGAGGTATCGACATGTGTGCCATCCCTCTGCATGTGTGTGTTTTGTGTGTGCACGGATGCACTAATAAGATACATTGTCCAAAGGATGCACGATAACTGATTTTTAAAACCGATACCGATAACCGATAACACACACATATACCTAAGATCATTACATCAATACTATGAACAAAATCAAAAATAGTTTTGACTTTTTATATGAACAGATATTTATTTTTTCCAATGAAAAACTATTGTCAAGCCTCTCAAACATTTTCGTAAAGTTATCAAACAAACCTATTTGATATCTCACATTAACTTAAATAAGGTTCATTACTGACTGATATAAAAAATAAAGGCTCCTTGAACTGATGGAAATACATGCATCAGAATTACTAACTGAAAAAGATTAACATTTAAAGGATTTTGGCTTGTGGTTCCATTTAAATAATACCTTTAATTAAAGTAAATGAAGTTCAGTTGTTTTTTTTAAATATTTTTTAATCTCATGGAAGCTTTAGATGAGAGGAATGAGGGAGAAGGAGGGGAGGAGAGACTCCTGCTGGCTTGCGCGTGTTAGCATTAATTTCCGTAAGCTCACGTTAGCGCGATTTCAAAACTCCATGGAAGTGATTGTTATGTTGTAGGTGGCTGATCAGGTTTTACATATTAAAGCTTGTGCTTCCCTCCTCGTAGAATTCACTCGGAGGATTCGTCACAAATAACCACCAAACTATCTTCTTCTGAAACGTTAATGAAGTTCCACGCCGCCATGTTTGTTGTGATCAGTACGCTGTGCTGCAGGCTGCATTCAAGGTGTAACGTAAATTCCGACGTTTCCTCGTTTGCTAGTCGTTCTTTCAGCCTTTTCTATTTTTTTTTTTTTTATGTGTAACATGTGGGAAAATACTGCGAATATAAATTCAAGTCAACAACTACTAAAATGATGTCCGAGTTAACAAGTTATTTTCTGGCATGAGGGGGTATTCTTGATTTTCCTTATTGAGTAATCGTTTTTCTAATTATGCCGACGTCACTTGAACATAACATTCACTGCCGCTCATTCAAAGCTCAGAGGGAGCGAGGCACTGCTGTGTTGACAAAAATATATGTTATTGGGGCTATTTGTTGACTTATCGGGATGACGTCATAATTTCCTGTTATCGGCCCGTTAGTTATCGTGCACCCCTACATTGTCCCTTAAAGGTTTTCACTAAACATCTGAGTGAAGCAAACAATAAAACACAGTTGGCAGTTTACTCTTCACATTTCGAATGATAAACTGTGGCGCATTTTAAAGTACTACCAGCCAAGTTCTGATCTTTTTTTTTTTTTCCATCTGTTTCTTCTCAGCAGTGTGGTCTGCAAGGCTCAGGCAGCAGGAACAACGGCGCCCCTGGTGGCAGCCAGGAGTGCGAGCAGCCTCAGGGTCTGGGCCACGCTGAGGACGCCTGCAGAGCACGAGCACATGAAAGCCGTGCTGAGAACCAGCCTCGGCGGCGCTGATAAGGAGGTCAGCGGCGTGCCCGGCCTACGGACGCGGACCAGATCTCGGCCTGGGCGAGGAGGTGAGGAGAAACGGAAGCGGGTCACCAGAGCGGGTCGACTCAAACAGGGCCTGCTCGCTCATGCGTAAGCTTTTATCTGCTGGCCTCGCAGGGCGCAGTATGCAGGCGTGGACGCCGGCTGTGGAGGACACGCAGACCTGTGGAGACGATGCCGCAGATGAGATCATGGAGCGTATCGTGAGGTCGGCCACGCAGGGTCCAGGAACCAGAACTCAGCCCAGAGAGCGGAGGAGGTCCAGGGCCAACCGCAAGTCATGTACGACCTAAAGGAGAGCAACTCCATTCTGCATTATACTGTGCACTATTTGAGATTAAAGTAGCCATGATCATCAAAATGCACATAACATTATTAGAAAACAGTGTAGAAACCAACTGATTTTTAGTTTTAGCTTTATTTATATTCAAGTATTTAAGCACATTACATGCAAATCTTTCAGATTACTGATGACAAACCGTATTTTCCATGCAAAATGCACTTTTTCTTCTCGTGACAGAATCAAAAAGTTAATTTTTGTCCAACATGTATTTAGTGTTTAACTCCATTAAATAATAATCTTTTTCATTTTTTTCTTTCAACACAATGTATTGAATGGAAGTAATGAAGTATTTGATGTACAACTTAAAGGACAGTTCCAGAGTTAAAACAACCCTAGCTCTGTTGTTAGGTGGTAAGGAGCGTTAACCTTTGTTGGTAACCAACCAGCCTCTGTCACTATTAAAAAAATGTAATTAACTTAAACGATAATGTGGAGAGGGGCCTTACAGACAAACTGAAGTCATCTGAACTCTGTACGAGTATAAAAGGTGTATAACAGGGACTGTTTGTACCCTGGTGACCTGTCCAGGTGTACCCCTGCCTCTGACCCTAAGACAGCAGGAAAAAGCCCCAGCAGACCCATGTGACCCTAAATATGATACGCCCTTATAGATAAAGGGTGTTTTTACAGGCATCTCCTTCCAGTTTGTTAAAAAGTCAGAACAAGCTGACTACTAATATTGCACAAACTTTTGTCAATAGACACAAAAAGAGGGGATTTGTTTAGTCATAAATATCTCCAGTAAGTACTGTTCAACTACTGTTATGATGTTTGCTTTATGGCCTGCGTTTTTCCATTCTCACTTAAAAACTACATTTGGTTCTCAATGAAGGTTTACACACCTAACCATCTAATAATTGATCTTGGGATGTTTTAGCTCCAGAATATCCCTTTAACCACCCAAACCAGTGTATATTCTAGAGCAGGGGAGTCAGACTCATTTTCACTGAGGGGCCACATCAGCATCATGGTTTCCCTTCGAAGGGCCAGATTGACAGCATGAATGTAACAAAATGCAATGTAAATAAAAAAAAATTAAACTGGACCTTATTATATTGTTAAATAACTGTTTCTGTATTTATTATGTGCTAAAGTTTCAAATATTTAACTCATTATTATATATTATATCAGGGTTTGTGGTTGTAAACCTACTCTCGCACAGGTGATGTTTACAGAGTCCGTTGCCTATGGTAACAGACTCTGTAAACATCACTCAGTATCCATTACCTTGATTTCAGAAGCGGAAACGATTCTTTGTTTTTCTTGTAGTCTAAATTTAGCATACGTAGCTCCGTGTTTACTGTCAAAATGCTGATGTAGATTATACTCTTCCATGACTGACACCGCCTCATAACACAAAAGACACAAAAGACACAAAAGTTTTTTCACCTGAGGATACAAACTTGTATTCGTTTTCCTGTCGTTCATGAAACTGTCTTCCTTGTGCTTCAATTTCTCTTTTTTTGGACATTTTGGGGTTAGTCTGTAGAGGTTTTTATGAAGTCCATCAATTCTAAAAATTGTCTTGATGCTTTGCTCATGGTCAGATAGTTATCGTTGTGGGTGATGACGAAATGCATTGTGGGAGATGTAGTTTATTGTCAATACGCGCTTTAAAGCGGTGTAAGCTTATTTTAAGTCTTAAAATATTGGTTTAAAATTTAAGCCAATAAAGCACAAGCTCTCGAGGGCCACATAAAATGACGTGGCGGCCCACATTTGGCCCGCGGGCCTTGTGTCTGACACATGTGTTCTAGAGAATGGCTTTTGAATAGCTGT
The DNA here is from genome assembly GCA_018398805.1 of Hirundichthys speculiger. Lineage (NCBI taxonomy): Eukaryota > Metazoa > Chordata > Actinopteri > Beloniformes > Exocoetidae > Hirundichthys > Hirundichthys speculiger. The sequence goes on along the minus strand of JAGFBZ010000873.1, from coordinate 58,808 downwards.
GTAATGACCACTATAAAATATTTTTGAACTTAAGATGTTTCACCATCGTATAAAGTTTTGCCTATAATCCACGTAGCGTATGAAAACTAGAGAGGAAGCACCTGGCCCTGCTGTATCTGACTGGGTTTGTCCTGTCTTGTCTTCTCACAGTGAGGCGGACTCTGAAAAATGGCCTGACACCAGAGGAAGCTCTCGCTTTAGGGCTCAGCGATTCTCCAGACACATAGATGCGATGAGCCGCCTCTCACCTGTCCTCACTGCTGCAGAAACACACCTGTGGATGTCAGCGAGCCACCTCTGTCGGCCTTCACCACACTTTTTTATTTTTCTTTTTAAGAGTTTTAGCACACCAGCCGCAAGCTTCTTCAGCTTTTTGCTAGCTGCTGCTCTTGACTGACGTTTTCGTGTGAAGATGATGCCAACTTTACAGTGTTTTTTTTTTTCTTTTGTATTCAGTACAATGACAAAAGACTGATAAATTAAAAAAAAAACTCTTAGTCAATGAGTCTGTCTCCACACTAAATTAAACAGATTTAAAATGAATCCAAAGGGATGAGTTTTGATTAATTTAAGCTGTGAATTTGTGTTGTAAAGGGCTGAGCAGCAATTTTAATTTGTATTTAAACTGTGTCACGTGACCCATGTGATGCCCTCGATCAATCAAGCAGACATGAAAATGCAAAGTTGTGCTTCTGCAACTGCACATTTAAAAAGTGTGTGGTTTGTAGGAATGTGAAAGGTTTTCAGTTTGATGAGTGCCTTTCATTTAAAACATACAGTGCTGTACCTTTTTACAATCTCTTATTGTTCTCCAGGTGACTAACAAAATGTCACATTGACATCTGCAGTGGTGTCAAGCATTAGAGTTTAAAAAAAAAAAACAAAAAACTTTCTCAGTATTTATTTGCAAAGCTCGGAAATCTTGCACCTTAACTGACACATGTAGCCTCTTTTTGTTGAAATGAATGACTGATTTGAAAATACAGAAAAAGAGGAAACGTTTTTATCTCAGAGGAACGTTTTGTAAAGTGTAAAAAGATATGGACATTTTAAAAATCTTATAACCTATCTTGAAGGACATGCAGAGAACTCTGCAGAAGATGTTTAAATGCCCTAAACAGCTGCCAGGTACAAGATCCTGTTACTCTTCAGTGTGCATATTCAGTACAGTTGTGTATTATTTTTGTAGAAACTTGTATTATAGTATGAGGGGACGCTTTTCGGTGAATTGTAATTAAAGAAAAAGTGAATGAAGTTGCTCTGTCTTTTAAACGCTGCTCCTGGCTGAGAGTCGGGAGTTGTATTTGGACTTTTGATTTGAAATCTGTGGTCACGTTGTACTTTGAACTTGAACGGCTCTTGAGCAGTTTGGATGACTGAAATCCAAGCTGAAGTGTCTCCTCATAGTACAGAAAGAAACTGGAAAATAACACTTTCACTTGAAATGCTGTGTATACACATTCTGCAATAAAAGAAAAAAACAAAACTATTGAATGAATAAGTGAATGTTCACATCATTGTCTTTCATTTCTTTCCCGTTCACTTCCTTCTGAATCGTAGTTTTAACGTGTGGGCGTGATTCTGCTGATGAACCTTTGGATTGCCATAAACTGCACAAGGCTGCTGCACAGTTGTGTTACTCCGGTCCAAACTTGACTGACTAAGCAGCCTGGCTTGTGTCTGGAGGAACCTGTCATACCTGCATCCATGGCCAAGTCAATGAGTCTGATGTGGGGGCCCGGATCCCCCCCCTGCTGGCGCGTTATGATTGCCCTGGAGGAAAAGAAGCTGCAGGGCTACAAACACAAACTGCTGTCCTTTGAGAAAGAGGAGCATAAATCTAAGGAGGTCTTGGAGATCAACCCAAGAGGACAGGTAGGCACGGCACAACTGTGATAATCAAATGTATGCAGCCATTGTGATCATGAATTATATCATCCATCAGAAGGCTTTCTGTCATGCCAGCTGCAGATTCTAGCAACTTGTTAATAAAATAAAGGGTACAGTTGTCTTCTGCTTTATTGAGCCCTCCTCTACTAAGTGAATGGACCTATAGGGTTAGCAGCATAAGCTGCTCTTAAAAACCCATTCCATCAGAGAGCCTAGCTTTGGGATTTGTTGCAATGTCAGCCTGTATACTTCCCCTTCAGAGTTTTTGCACGGGTACCTAAATGAGCTAGGTGAAGGCCCAACAGTTTCATGTTCTGATGCGGGTTTGTGTTTGTAATGTAACTCTATAATACCTACATTTGTGCGTGGGTCTCATATAGTGACATATCATTCATTTATTTTATATGTCACATGTGTCAAACACAAGGCCCGCGGGCCAAATGTGGCCCGTCACGTCATTTTATGTGGTCCTCGAGAGCTTGGGCATTATTGGCTTAAATTTTAAACCAATATTCTAAGACTTAGAATAAGCTTAAACCGCTTTAAAGCACATATTGCCAATAAACTATATCTCCCATCATGCACTTCGTTGTTACCCACAACGATAACGGTAGCTATGAGCAAGATGAAAAACCTCTACAAACTAACTCCAACATGTCCAAGAAGAGAAAAATTGATGCGCAAGGAAGGCAGTTTCATGAACGATGGGAAAACAATTACAAGTTTGTATCTCAAGGTGAAATAACAGTATGTCGTTTGTGTTATGAGGCGGTGTCAGTCATGAAGGAGTTTAATCTACGTCGGCATTTTGACAGCAAACATGGAGCTAAGTATGCTAAATTTAGCCTACAAGAAAAACAAAGAACTGTTTCCGCTTCTAAAACCAACGGTAATGGATACTCTTACAACCACAAACCCTGAGTTTAATATAATAATGACTTAAATGTTTGAAACTTGAATACAATTTTGATTTATTTTGCATTTTGTTACATTCATGCTGTCAATCTGGCCCTTCGAGGGCAACCATGATGCTGATGTGGCCCTCAGTGAAAATGAGTCTGACACCACTGTTGTATGTACTGAAACCATAATGGACCCATGTCATCTTCCCATTTCAAGCCCAAGCAGCTCACCTTTAATCCAGATGGGCTGGGCACATCTGGACATCCTCATTGGGTGCTGTTGTAATGATGCATTGCATTTATATAGCACTGCTTCACAGCAGGACTTAATTATATCAACAATCAGTTTAATTAATTTCCCTCTGTAAGGTTTACTACAAGTGGTGTCGCAGAAAAAGTTAAATGATCGCAACCTCTTAACCATGCAATACATGGTGGTGTCATCAAATCTGCTAAGACTGTAATGAATCACTGAAGAGACTTACTGCAACAATTTAACTTCCCTTCAGGGATCAAAAAAGTATTTTTTTTTAATTTGAACTGTCTACCAAGCTCCTCAGAGATCATGGTTATTTTCATTGTCACCAGCATACAAGCAATTAATGTCCACAAATGTCTGAGACAAAGTCGTAGATTGCATTACTGAAACACAGATGTGCTGACCATCTCCAACCATGTAATGACGTACTTGTGGCTCAACCTGTACTGCACATGGCTGCCTCCTGATGCTGAGATCTTCACCTCACTGTCTGTCCGCCAGCTCCCTGCCTTCAAGCATGGGGACATCATCGTGAATGAGTCAGCTGCTGCGTGTTTATACCTAGAGGTAAACTTAGCCAAACATGGAGCATAATGAATATTAACGCTCTCCGCCTTTGAACAATAAGTCCTTTTCTTTTTCTGTGCTACGGTGACAGAATCAGTTTAGGTCTCAGGGGAACAAGCTGATTCCTGACGGTCCTGCAGAGCAAGCTCTGATGTACCAGCGCATCATGGAGGGCCTGAGCCTCACGGATAAACTCAGTAAGTTACCCGGCCACACCTGACAGATTAGCAGTGTAAGGTGAAGCTGGAGAACAAACAGGACAGGAAGGCGATCACACACTTCATCAGTGTAATGTCCATATTGGATGTTGTCTCATAGATGCAGTTATCTACTATGACTTGCTCGTCCCTGAAGGAGAGAGACATGACTCTACTGTGAAGAGAAACAGGGAGAACTTGACCTCTGAACTGAAACTCTGGGAGAGCTACCTGCAGAAGGTATGACCAGTGCACCGGTAAACACATCTGGAGAGCCTCGCAGACTGTGCTGACAGCTGTGATTGTTTTATGTGCTGTTTGTATCAAGGTGGCTGCAGGCTCGTACCTGGCGGGGGCCTTCTCTTTGGCTGACGTGGTCGTTTTCCCCAACGTTGCTTATGCGTTTCGTTTCGGGCAAGTAACTTAGTTCAGTACTTGATCGGAATACAAGTTTATTTGTTCACTGACATCGTGACTTTGTGTTTTCTATTTAGGCTGTCTGTGGGATGCTACCCCAAACTGGCTAAATACTACAGTCTTCTGAAGGACAGACCCAGCATTAAAACCAGCTGGCCCCCCCACTGGCTGGCCAGCTCACAGGGTTATGACACCCTGAAGGACCTATGAAAGACAAAAATATTCCCTTCATCTTTTCATTACATGATTGCAAATTTGTTTAATCTAAGTTTAGCATGTGCCAGCTTCTATAGAGTCATTTTCCCTGAACAGAAATGACACTAGATGCAGCTGAACAAATTATGTTTTATTGAGCTCTTTTTTAGGAGAACATATTGTTACAAACAAGCAGAGTCCAAAAGTTGTGTCAGAGTTAGTTCTTTATTGGGTCCCAGAGGCCTTGTTCCCTGAACCACTGCCCCACATCACCCCCTAAAACTGAGCAGAAACCATACGTCCCCACAATGATGTTAATCAAAACATTGTCTTTAAAACACGTTGCTTATTACAACCTTAAATCTTTATGCGAACTAAATAATGTTGTCAGGGACAAAAAGCTTTTTCTTTAATGTTAGGTGTTGCTAAATCTTGTGTCTTCCAAAATTCCCTCATTGATCCATAAATTGTGTGGAGTGTGTTAAAAACAAACTGTTGCCAAAATAAAGAGTTTCAACTATGTTGTCTCTTTTGTTGTGAATCATTGCAAAAGTTGTACAGCTGCATATGTCTGAGCAACTCGCCCGACTTTTAATTGCGCTTGAATTGTTGGTTGTTTGCTTGACGCAGTTTTGCTTGCAGGGGACCAATTTGCAACAAGAAGTCACCACAGGATACTTTTATAGAACCCAACAATTTCCTCTTAACAAGCATTTCCTGACAGTGCCAATTTGTTCTCTTTGGGAAATTTTTAGTGTAAGATCTGTTACTTCTCATTGTCTTTTTTGCTGTTGCCTTCAGGGGTCGCCACAATTCAGTTATTCTGAATTTTTGCCTTTAATGGGCAACTTAATTGTTTCATAACAACTACTTTTATTTTTGATATCTAACCTCAGCCTTATGCTCCGTGTATTATCACATTAGCACGAATAATTAAACGCTGTGCCATTTTTATCTTTTCTTTTCTTTTATTTTATTGAGGGAAATTGGATTTTAAGTATGAGCAGAGTTTTGCAAACCTGTGAAGTGAGGCACACTAGATTGCGAGTTTTGCGTTTCATTATGTAATATCAATTATCCCCCCAGGTATATTGTAAAGCCTTAGGTTTATGTTATGTTAAGTTCATGTGTCTGGTGTACTGTCTCTTGGACATTAAATAAACAAAAAAATACTATTTTGAAATTAAATTTGTGTTTCTCTTTTTCTTCTCAGTAATAAAGCAAAATAAGTAGTTGGAGTTAAATTGTCAATTTTTATTGAATGGAACTGAACCGAACCGTATCGAATCGTATCGAATCGAATCGTTTACTATTTTTTATGAATCGTCCCTGAATCGGATCGTAGCTTGTGTCGTTTTGTGAGTGAAATAGTCACACCCCTACTAATTATATATCTTTTTGAAACATTTAGCTCAGTTTAAAGGTGGACGTCCTCAGCCATGAAGTTGACTGATTGTTTCATTCATTATTTTGAAAAAGGAGAAAGACATATATCAGTTACCGATTAAATGATGCTCCTCTACAGACAGAGCTGACAGGCGTACAGAGATGCAGTGTTTCTGTGTACACCTGCATTGTTTCCTCTTGCTCCTGGATCTCCTCTGGTTCTGGTTCTGCCCTGCATCGGGCCAGGGGACCGGGGTCCCCCTGAAACAGAAAGGGGTTCCTCACCTTCTCTCCCCCGAGGCCTCGCTTTCCTTTTACACACCTTATCCCCCTGATGGATTGATAGAAACAGAGACAGTACAGAAGAGGAGAGAAAAGCTGCAAAGAAGAGGTGATTTAAAAGGAAGAAGCAGAAGTGTTCACTCACCCTGAATCCTTTTGTGCCTTACTGCCCTGCAAACACACACATGCACAAGTGTAATGAGTTGTTTTTACCACATTAAGAGAGTCTGACTGGAAAAGAATATCACAGATTGAATACATTATAGTTCAGTTCACAGGCTACATTTAAAGAGATCGTTAAAAAATAAGTTCTTATTGTGGGTGATCAGCTAAAGTTAAGGTGAGTAACTTCGACTGCACTGGATTTTAATTTTATGAGTCAAGAGTTACAGATATATCCAATATAAAACTATGAACAGTGAAATACATGGTAATATTACTTCTTAATATGTCTAATAATGTCATTTCATGCAGGCGACAGCAATATTTACAGCTGGGAAGGTGGAGCAAGGTGGCTTTTGTTGAAATTATCCACATTTTTTAACCAACTATCTAAATATTATGCTGTCTGAAAACAAAAATGTAATTTACCAAAAAAATAATCAGCAACAAAACCTCCAACAAGAATGTCAGAAACATTGTGCTGAAAATCTCTTGTCCATTTTATTCTTTTTTTGGGATCAAAGCTCTTTGAGAACATTAAAGTGGGAATGTTGATTTTGCTGCCATCTACTGGTCAGTAAAATGAAATGAAATGAAATAAAAAAATACTTTATTCATCCCAGAAAGGGAAATTCAACACTGTAGCAGGGCTCTTCTTCTCTTTTTTTTTTTTTCAACAATAGATAAATGACAGCTTGGTCGTTATTCCTGCCTCCACTTGTTGTGGAGGCAGGAATGATCTTCTGTATCTTTCTGTCTTGCAACGGACCTGAAGAAGCCTCTCACTGAACACTGTTGTTTGATCACTGTGTCATGGAGAGGGTGTGAAGAGTCCTCCATCATCTTCATGGAGAGGGTGTGAAGAGTCCTGCATCATCTTCATGGAGAGGGAGTGAAGAGTCCTCCATCATCTTCATCAGCTTGTGCAGCATTCTTTTTTGTACGATCAGCTCCAGAGTTCCACCCAGCACAGATCCAGCTTTCTTGATCAGTTTGTTTGATTCTGTTAAGGTCTCTGGTTCTGATGCTGCTGCCCCAGCAATAAAATAAAATAAAGAAGGTGCTAAAGTAACCACACTATTACTGGAGAAACGCCAGAGGGTCTGACCTGCCCTGAAACTCTCTCCCATCAGAAAGCTCTTCTAAAGAGCTGCTTCATCAAACCAGGGTTCAAAAACGGTCACGACATTGTAAAAAAGAAACACACATGACATGAATGGAACTTTATACATAGTTTCCATTTCTCTGAAACAGGGGCTTCCATGACTATAATCTGATAAACAAAGATTTAGACACCCCGAGGGACACGGTCAAGTCCACAAAACACATGTGGACTGGTTGGGCAAATTCCCATGCTCCCTCAAGGACCCTAGTGAGGGTATAGAGATGGTCCAGTGTTCCACAACCGGGATGGAACCCACCTTGTTCCTCCTGAATGCGGGACTCGACAATCAATAGGACTTTCTTCTCCAGCACCCATGCAGACCTGACCAGGGAGGCTGAGGAGTGTGATTCTCCTTTAATTGGAACACACCCTCTGATCCCCCTTCTTAAAAAGGGGAACTAGCACCCTGATCTGCCAATCCAGAGTTACTGCCCCCGATTTTTATCCAATGTTGCAGAGACGTGTCAACCAAGACAGTCCAACAACATCCAGAGCCTTCAAGAACTCAGGGTGGATCTCCTCCACCCCTGGAGTCCTGCCACTGTGCAGTTTCCTTAATACCTCAGCGACTTCAGCTCCAGTAATGAACGAGTCCGATGATTATGACTATTTTATTATAATATATATTATTAATGATTATTATAATTAATTATAAAAATGATTATTTCCTATGAATTTATTCTAAATTGATATTTATGTCTACAGCACAGTGTTTTTCTTTTTGCTTTTTTCTTTTCACTGCTGGTGCTTCTATGAAAAAGTATAATTTCTCATTTGTGGTATTTCTTTCTTCTATTCTTTCTTCTATTTTTTAATGAATGCAGTTAGAATTATTTTAAAATAATTTTATTTGTGTCACTTTTTTAAGCTATTTTATATTTATTTCTAAAATTTCAACTAAAAACCCTTTTCTGCATTTATCAATTTCGTTTTAAACCATCTTTAATTCAATTGTTGTTTTTTGATAATTAATTACTTTTCAATCCAAGACTTCTGTATTGTCATGGAAACGTTTTTTTAAATTCAATTCGATTCAAAAGTACTTTATTAATCCCAGGAGGGAAATTAATTGTTACAGTAGTTGCCTTTGTTTAAGTCTCTTTAATGATTCATTATAAATGCTTTAGTTTGTCACGATTCATAGACGATAAAGAGAAATAGGAAAAAAAAAATGCAAACGAACAGAGCCGCCATCTTCAGGCCCACGGTGTCTCTCAGCCAATCACTGAGGGCGTCTGCGTTCCTCGGTTTTCTATAACGGACCAATGAAACCACAGATATCACTTAGTGGGCGGGAGCTGGATGTCGGAAGCTCTCAAACAACGAAATGGCGCCTCGTTTAATGAAATCAGTAAAAACTGAATTAACCACGAACCGTTTTCATTCGAAACTGAGTATAATATTTAATATTACATCGCAAAATACAGGTTTATTGCGAATGTTCACAGTGATCAAGTGGCAATCCGACCAATGACCGTTAGGTAAACTGCGCCTCCCTCTCAGACATGCGCAGTTTACCTAACGGCCATTGGTCGTTAGGTAAACTGCTCAGACATGCGCAGTTTACCTAACGGCCGTTAGGTAAACTGCGCATGTCTGAGAGGGAGGCGGTGGCCTCATTGGATGTCGGTGGTTGTGACGTCATCGAGTGTCTTCGACTCCTGTGTGACGTCATACAGAGAAATACAATATAACAGAAATGCCGTTAGTAGAACATTCTCTTTTTCAGCGGACATTGAAAGAATACAAGCTTCTGGATTCAGAAATATCTCAGTTTAAATGGGAGGAAAAAATACAAAGGTTAAAGCTGAAGATACTAAAATGACTCAGCAGACCCCTACTACTAAAAGACGCCCAGACAACATTATCACCACCAATCACGTGTGTGAGACACAGACCATAAATTTGGTCCCATGTATCAAAAAAACTCCACATTTTCCACCAAATAAACAGACCCAACAGGACTTTGTCCAACCAGGACATGTTCCCAGAAGACCCCAGACCTCTCACGTCACAGAGGTCATGTCACTGTTGTTTTGATGAAACTACAATATCTGAACAGACAGATGAGTGTTTCATATGTTCTACCCTAAAGAATGATGATATGAGTGGACTGACCACTAAGACCACAAACAAGACAATGTGGGATGCTGTGGTTTTACAGAAGATGGTGGACAGAGCTCAGGAGGACGTTACTCTGGAGGAACTAAGTGAACTTGTTAGCAACGTTGCAACAGACGGTGCTACAACTGAATCAGAAGTTTCCTTCAGAAGACAGTTTTTACATCCATCAGGCATGTAAGATGCTGGAACATTCGGTCGACCTTGTAAAAAATCAGACGCACGCAACAAAAGATGGATCACATTGCATCGGCACCTCTGAAAGCGTCAAAAAGAAGAGGACTAAGAAAGAGAAGTCACTTGATAGTTCATCTTCTGAAAGCGTCAAAAAGAAGAGGACTGAGAAAAAGAAGTCACTTGATAGTTCATCTTCTAAATTTGTGAGTCTGACCAACCAGATATCCACTGCTCTTCTTCTGCGGATTGTAACAAAGGTGTCAAAGAAAACCAAGGGCCAGATACGCAGCGAAGACCTGAACACCCTCTGGAACCGTCTGACGGGCTTGGTAGCGGCTGAAGTGGACGCTTGTGACTGTGATCACATGAGGATTGAAGATAACATCAAAGACCTCACCAAGAACTTGGTCAAAGACCTTCTCAAGACGTTTGGATCCTCAGAAAGGCTGCTGCGGGCAGCAATGTTACCACAGAATACAGCTTTTGATAAGGCTGTAGTGAACTTTCTGAGACAGAAGCTCAATGTTAAAAAGAAGAGCTCATTCTCCAGGTTTTTGTCAACAGTAGGAATTAAGAAGTAACTTTAGACACTTTTTAATCATCCACAGAAATGAAGAAAATAGTTATTTTTAGCCCGTGACATTCCAATTAATCTTTTTCTAAGTCTTGCTAGCTCAGGTTTACTCCGGGTGCTCCGGTTTACTCTCTCAGTCAAAAAACATTCACATTTACTTTTTAAATAATCCACAGAAATGAAGAAAATAGTTATTTTTAGCCCGTGACATTCCAATTAATCTTTTTCTAAGTCTTGCTAGGTACAGTTTTCTCCGGTTGCTCTGGTTAACTCAAAAAACATTCACATTTACTTGATTCTGATCGAACCATTGACGTGATTAGAATTGTCTACTATTGTTTTTGTTACCTCTTTATGACCTAAAACAGTTGAACAAGGTTTTCTGACACATGTTGTGTCCTAACAATAAAACTTTCCACAAGAATTACTCCAGCAATCAGCCATGAAAGAACATTTTATGCTCAAATATTTTCTCCAAAAGGGACATCGTTTTCACCAGTAACAGAAATCATCTTTGATAGCATGAAGTAAAGACAGTTGTTCAGATGTATAGAGCTTCTTTAGCCACTAGAGGGCGTCAAAGCTACAAGGTCAACCTGAAATATCTGTATTTGTGGAGACATGGAATAGCCTGTTTTCATTTATGAGTAAGGGGTCTCTGTCACATCTTCTCCTTATAGTCTGGGTCTTTTTGTCTCTTTGTACGTTTGTCTTGTCTCATATATCCCCACTCCTGGCCTCCACCTTGTCATGGTAAGTGGGCTTTCAACCAACACAGGCCTTAATCAATGTTTAAAACCCACAGACCAATTTCTCAGTCCTGGTCCTCAAGTACCACCACCCTACATGTTCTAGATGTTTCCCTGAACCAATACACCTGCTTCAAACCAATGATCACCTCATTGGCTCGGTATCAAGGTCTGGACCACAGATATCTACCACCAGATGCTGCATGGTACCAGTCTGGCTACGTCAGCGTCTCAGGGAGGAACGCAGTTGGAACCCTGTTGATGATATCAAATCAGTATTGTCTAGCTTATTGATGAATCTATTATTTCTGGAATCATCCTCACGAAAACAGCAAAATGAAATTAAAACAGCCCAGAACTGGAATACAAAAGTATTTTACAACTAATAAGTGTGTGATTTCCTATGGATATTTCCAAACGTGTGTCATTTCCTGGAATATTCTTCACTTAATAATATACATTAAATCATGTAAAAATAATCAAGTTCTATGAATAATACTCCAAACAATTATTTTATCAAACATTAAGAATAATAATTTATTTCATACTCATCTTCATACATTGTTCACATATGTCAATTGCTATAATTTATTCATTCAAACATTTACAACAATAATAGTCATCTTTTTCACACATCCTTTTATATTGTTAATAATTTTAGTAATTGAGCTTATTCATTATTCACCAGAATATTTCACTTCATACAAATCCACATTCATGGTTTTTGTATGTTCATTGGTATAATTTAGTTTATTTCCACATTGATAACAGCCATAATAATAATACTGTAATGACTTCCCAGAGGCTTCTGAGACAAGTGGTTGCAGAACTGATCTTTTATTTTTTCTTTCATTGTGCACAAATACAACTTACAGTACAGTCGTACCTGGTCAACAGGTCGGCCCATGCCCACTCTGCTCTGCCAACCACCAGCCCACACCTGACTGACATGACCTCCCAGCCAGCAATGACATGTGGGGCCCAGATGAGAGCTTTATGGGCAGTAAATGTGGGCCCCATTATGGGCTTGCACCCGGGATCCACATTGGGGCAAGCTGTGGAAGCCCAGACGTACTAAAAGTGGGGCCTGCAAGGCTCTTAATTGGGCAATTCACGTCAGACCCATTTGGGCCCCACCTGCTCAAATGGGTCCAAAGTGGGCTTTGCACCGGGGATCCAACCATGGCTACCCAGATGGGCCTTAAATGGGCTCTTTAAGAGTCTTATGTGGGTCCTAACCGGGCAATTCACGCCAGATCCATTTGGACCCTACCTGCCCAAAGGGGTTTAAAGTGGGTTTGCACCAGGATTCAACCGTGAATACCCATATGGGTTTAAAGTGGGCTCTGTAAGGATCTTATGTGGATCCTAACTGGGCAATTCATGCTGGGCCTATCTAAACCCAACCATACCAAATCGTTTAAGGAAACAATCTAAGAAAAACTAAAAACGAAGAATGAATATAAGCACAAGATGAACACCAGACACTTGATGCTTTGAACTACAAGAAATATATTAAATTGAACGACAAAAATTATCTTTTAAAAACAACATACCAGTAAACAACTAAAAAATGTTTTTAAAAAATCTCAAAAAAAAAACACACATCTCTCCAAAAAAAATACATACAAAACGCACTCATGATATATTACATCAAACAACCTTTAACAATTTAAATTTCTTTTTTTTTTAATTTTTTGCCTTCATATGACAGCTGCTTGACAGGAATGGGGTCAGAATGGGAATGAGTCATTCCCTGCGCCAGTTCAAGCCACAAGTCTGTCAGTGACAGACTTCATCTGCAGATGAAGATGTGTCCGGTAATTAGAAACGGTATTCAGACATGTAGACGAGCTGCTTCACTGTTTTGACTGCATGTTTTACCCTTAAGTTTGCATTTAAAATATAAAGTGGATTCATATTATGTAGGACTTGTTGATTAATTAAATAATCTACTTCTATAATTAATTGAGTAGCTTTTCTTCTCCAAGTAGCGACTCTCTTCTCCTCTGGTCAACTTCCTTTGTTTACACTCTATCAAACGTGTGTGTGTGTGTGTATATATATATATATATATATATATATATATATATAGTGATGAGGCAGGTCAAGGTACGACACTCAGGCAGATAGTTCCATTTAAACACGCCGAAGCGTGGTGTTTAATTAAAGCGATCAGTGTAGAAAACTCAAATACTCTCCCTTCAGGAGTTCTACTCAGGCTCATATAATGCCTAGGGGAGGAAAGGAAAGGTCTGATTAATGTCTCACAAAACTCAAATAATGTTCTTCAAAACATAGTGGAGCAACACTTACCGCCCGACACAGTAGTTCCTTCTGCAGGAGCCAGCCACACAGTGAAGAGGAGACCCTTGGTCCTTTTAACCAAAGCTGGTGATTACTAACCTGGCCCAGCTGGGCCCTGCACAGGTGGCAGTGCATCCAGCTGGTGGAGCAGGTAATTAGGGATGTATTTCCCTTCAATGACCAGACCATGTGAGGGTCGCTGTTTCTCACTGTGCTGGCTGGCCCTCTGCCTACTCTCACCTGGTCGGGGGTGAAGTGAGGCTCCAAAATATATATATATATATATATAAACTATATATACTTTAATATATATTAAAAACTCTATAATTTTTAATTGAATCACATGTTCTGTATATATTTATCTATTTATCTTACTTCACACTTATTCTATTCCCTTCCCTTTTTTTTTTTTTTTTTCAATTTATTTTGCTGCTGGAAATGTTAATTTCCTTGAGGGAGTCATCCCAAAGGGATCAATAAAGTTAAGTCTAAACAGCGCATGCAAGTGATGTCAAGGCCACATTTGAGCCGCATTTGGGTCACTTTGTGTTTATACTCAAGTCTAATATCACATTTTACTTGTAAACAGTCAAACTCAGTCACCTGGAAAAATCGGATTTCAAAAAAATCAAATTTGGCCTGCAGTGTAAAAGTAGTCTATGTAATGCAGGACTCATATATGCATTCCCAATTCAAACCCATGCCCATTTAGCCCATAACAGTTCTATACAGGACTCATATATGCGTTCCCAGTTCAAACCTATGCCCACTGGGCCCTTGCCTGTCCCTGGGGCCCATGTGATCAGCTCATATGGGCTTCCTATGAGGGTCTCATACTACAAAAGTTACATGGGACCCACTGATTTCATCCAGCCAAAGCCCATACCCACACAGAACCCATCGAACCCATAGATAACCCATCTGGGTCTCACATGTCATTGCTGGCTGGGGTCATGAGCACTAAGCAAACAAAGCGAAAGTCTTCCTTTTGTCCCTGTACTCAGGGATGCAGCTATTCACTCCATGATAAGGACCAGTATGAAGTGTGCCCTGTCTGTCTGGGGATCGTCCACGCCAGGAGAGCGTTGATGGAACCCGAGGCTTGTGCGTTTTGCCGCCTGCTTCAGCATTCAACCCTGGAAAGGCGGGTCACGTTTGTGGAGAAGGTGCCGGGCCAGAGTGCCGTTGCCCGCTCCGACCCCCTATTTTCAGAGTCAAGGGACCCGGCTTCGTCCGAGTCCGAAGACGAGAGGTTTTCGGTCGAAGTCCCCGCATGTAGCTGGGCTGACCAGATGGAGTATGTCGAGGGACTACCGGAGAATGAAACTCTCTTGAATGAGACCAGGATCGCCACGGATTACATCCTCCGTATGTCCCGCTGTGCAGCTCTCTTACTTGGCAAAGGAATGGCGTCTACTGTGGTAGCACAGAGGCACCTGTGGCTGACGCCTTTCAGACATACCGGACAGGGACAGAGCCATCTATTTAGATGAGCTAGTGTCTGCTGACGGTCTGTTTGGGCAGTCGCTGGAAGCCATTCAGTCAAAATTTGAGCTCAAGAAGAAGCAGACTGAAGCTCTGCACAGCATAATCCCCAGGTGGGATGTCAGAGTCAAGCACAATGTGATCTCTCACAGACCTACAGGACCGCCACCTCCCCAGAAGAGAGCGGCGGTCTTCACGAGTTTGGGCTCGCAGACTGTGAAACCTCAAACTCCTGCTCAGGCTCCTCGCCAGTTGGCCTGGAGCAAAGGTCCACCTCCTGGCCTCCAGAGAGACCCGACGCCAAGGAGGAAGAAGGCTCAGTCCTCCTATCTGTAGGACTGAGCGAATGGGGGCTCCACCAACAGGGAGACATGACTGTTCCTCATCTGTTGGCGCACAGACCGCTGGACTCGCTCTCAGCGGTTGTGCGCGTCGCGTCGCCTCCACAAGAAGGTGACAATAACAGCCTCTTTCATGTTAGCTCTCCGCCTCTTGGAGAAAGCCCGGCTTATTACGCCAAGGCGCTCCAATAGGGAGGGTGTCTTTTTCTTTTATTAAAAGAAGGGATGCTCCACAATGGTAAATAGTAAACATGTGGCGCTGCCATCAAAGTCAAAATGAGCAAATATTTTCCATGAAAAAGTAAAATGTCTCAATTTCAACACCTGATATGTTCTTTATGCTCTATTTTGAAATAAGAGTTTATGAGATTTGCAAATCATTGTGAATCCAGTGGCCCAGCTCCATCATGAAGACTACATAGTTCTGTATCATCTCAAAAGAGCCATTCACACCACGATTCCAGACTTGGGGTGAATTCCAATTCCTCCCTTAATCCTCAATCTCAACCCTCAGTCTCAAAAATGCCAATCCTGTGAAGTGCAAGTGCTGTCCCGATTCTTAGAACGTCAAGTTGAGGGACAAGTTTGAGGGCTGTATCGCCCTCAATATTGAGATTCTTTGACACCATGCTTGGAAGTAAGGGCTACCCAGAAGGCATTGTGTATTTTTGCCAAGATGTCTTTGAAAAGAATGGCACCAAAAAAAGATAGCTACAAATCTAAGTATTTTCAAAGTTAATAAAGATATAAATGTTATGAAACTTAACATATTGTCTTCGTTTTAAATATATTTATTAGTGCTGGGCAAGTTAACGCATTAATTTATTAACGCCGACATTCATTTTATCGCACGTTAACGCATGTTGCTCACGTGCTTTTGTTTTGAAAAGTCTGTTACTGGCTGCTGCAGATCCGGAAGATAATTGGCAGGCAAAACTAAAACAGACATGGAGAGCGAGCGATAAAAATCAGTGTACTTTACAGTTCGGGTAGCAACTCAAGGTAGCAATATTAACAATTCTGTCTGAAAAATAAAAAAACTTCCGAACCCCTTTGTTCACGACGATCGCATCATTCCTCCATGTTCCATCAGATCTGCTCCATGTGTTCACTGTCCTGCTGTTCTCTAGCTGGTTACTGCAGTGCGGCTCCATCTAGTGGCACAGATGTGTAATGACAACAGAAAGTCTAGTTCCTTCATTATAAAACAAAGCCATTTCAGGGTCACGTAAACCAGACAATAAAATATTAAAAACAAATTCAGTCCCGTGGCCTGTTTGCTAAAATTGAAATATAAAAAAATTGGCATTTTTTTTTTGTGTGTTAGATTAAAAAAACGAAAAAAAAAAATCACTTTTTAATTTTTTAAAGTTTTTATTGACAATCAAAACTGAAAAAAACAACAACAAATGATACACAGATAATTACGGATTGATAAAGTTACAGAACTTTAACATGGACATTTTCATTTTAAAGTTCTCCCAGATGGAGGATTCAACAGAAACAAGGTTATTTGTAACAACTGACAAGTTGAACTCCCCGTTAAAAGTTTCTGCTGTTACCTCAGAAATTAATGTTTTAATGTTCTGATTGTGGCCTGTAGATTGTTAGGATTTTGTTGGTAGACGTTTTTTATTTTTCATTAAAAAAAAAAACAGGATGACATTAATGCCCTGGCAGTGGCAAAAAGCTTTATTTTATTTGACATTTTTTAAGATGAGATTTACACTAAATATGTGTTACTGACAAGTGCTGATGTTAAAAGTGTTTGAACAACAAATGTTATGACACTTTAGTTCATATGGCAGCAGAACATTACATAAAAGTGACCTTTACACTACTTTTAAATTCATTATTTGATTTTCCGTATACAATGCGATTAATCGTGATTAATCAAGGAAATCAAGCAATTAATCGCAATTAAGAATTTTAATGGTAGCCCAGCCCTAATATTTGTATTATCTTCTTCTTTTACGTCTTTTTCTCCTTCTTCTTCGTCGTCCTTGTTTTCTTGACAGACTGGACGTAGCTTTGGCGTAAGGCCGCCCCCCACAGTCTGAAGATGTAACTGCACTCATGGGGTGTCCCATTTCTAAGTCAGAAGATAGCCCTTACAATTACTTTTAAGGGACCAAGATTGAGGGTTAAGAGCGAGGGTTGAGGATTAAGGGAGGATTTGGAATTGGCCCTTTGTGGTTTCAAAACTTTCTAAATCTAGAATGGGAGACAGTATCCAGTTATCTGGCAGTTTGGGTTTGTTGGCAGAAACTCTCTCTACCTTTAAATCTGAAACATGCCCTTATTTCTCCACTCTAAAACATATTCCTTATTGAAAACATGAGACTTAGAAACGTAAAAGCTGCTTTATCACTATTTTATTGCGGCTATTTGCACAAACACATCAGACTCAGGTGGAAAAAGACAGAAATACTGGGCTTGAAGTGAGGCACATTATTTCTCACATACAATGAAACTAACACTGTTTGCTTTCTTTTGTTGTTTTTCCAGCCTTCATCTGATCCTTTCTGTCTTTCACCGGACCAGTGTTGCACAGTTCCTCAGGGAGAAGCCTGACACCACACTGTCCAGTTTGGAAACTTTGGGAGGAGCAGGCATGGTGATGACGCGCTTCAGATAGCAGCGGCGCCTACAAAACAAGACCAGCATTTATAATGAATCCCCAGAACCTCATGGAGCAGCAATAACATCTGATTAATGATTTCAGTTGCTGATTTCTGGGTGTGGCCAAAACTTCAATGAAATATTGATCAGGATCTGTGTTTAAGCAGGTTGCATAAAGGATACTGTACCGATAATCCTGGTCAAAGAAGCGTTCATCCACATAGGTGTAGAACTGGCATTCAGGATGATTTGTGCACGCCGTCTGACACATGTCCGCGTTATCCATCAGCTCAAAACGAAGGTCAGAACCTCTGAAATCTATTCCTTTATATGCCGTCTTAATCCAATCTGTTCACAGAGATCAGCAGGGTCAAAGTTCTGCTGTACACTTTGATGACAACATATTGAATGAACAGACAGAAAACATTTGTATGTGCTAAATGTTCACAGCAACAGTATTATTAGATCACAGAATGACCACATTTGAATATACTGACAGTCACGTGCAAAAGTTAGAACCTCCTCTTTAAAGCTTGTTGGGGGTTTTTTCTGTGTAAAAACATTAAGGTTTGGGGTTTGACGAGACCGTTTTTCCCCAACAGTCTGGTTTGTGCTTCAGATTTTGTCCTTTGGTCTGACCCAAGTTCAGATGCAGTTTTAGGAACTTCAGTCAGGCTTCCATCTTCTGTTCAGACTGATGCAGTTTCTTTTCTGACAACCTTTCCAAACAAATCACACCTCAGTCTTCCTCTGATTGTGCTGTTGTGAATTTAACATGTTCAGTCCAGTGAGCTGGAGCTCATGGGTTCTTTTTTTCTGTATTTCTGAGCATTGCACCATCTGGACCTAAGTTGAATTTGTTGGGACACTTCCTGGAAGATCAGCAGCTGTCTTGAATGTTTCTCACAGAAGAATGTTGAACTTGAAATTGTTTGTAAATGGTTTTATCACCCTTTCCAGATTGATGTGTAGCAAAAATAGCTTCTCAAAGAAAACTGCTGTGTCTTTCCTTCTTGGCGTTGCATTAGCACACACCTGAATGCTCCAGACCAGCGTGGCCCACTTGTTGGTGATCAGTTCATCAGTTGGCTGCAACTTAACACTTTAAATCATGTGGAAACAACAAGGAGCTATAAAGTTTCACAGACATGGATCTTTTTGTTTCGGCTTAAGTTTTGTTGAATAAACAATGGCAAGGTGGAAAAAAAGTGATTTGGTTGTATTAGCATACTATCTAATTAGACCAACAATGATTAGCTCTTTTTTTATTTATTTTTTAAATGTAAAAAAAATAATAATAATCTAGGAGATTAAAAGAGGGGGTACTATCTTGTGCACATGACACTGTCGATATAAAAGATTTAACATTAGATGGTGTCTGAAATACGTGAAGAATGTTGCCAAGATTTCAAAACTATCCTTTGCCAAATACAGATTTTGTTGGACTCGTCCAAGTTCAGTCAGTCAACAAGAATAAAAGAAATGACCAATTGAAATGGATTCATTCTGCTAGCTAGGCTAGAAAAACTGAATTTGTACAATAAAACCATCAGTGTTGTGAAAACGTGTCTCGTGTCAGGGGTATTTTGGGCTGATTTTCAGTACGTACCTTCATCAAGCTGACAGGTGCGTGCTGGCAGCCCTGACGTGACTCCCTCTTGTGGTTTGGTCACCATTACATTCACATTGTTCTTTAAATAACAGCTGAAGCTTTTGCTGCAGTAAAAATTAAAAAAGAATCGGAGAAGAGACTGAAGAGAGAAGTTAAAGCAACCAAGCACGGAGCTAAAATAACTGAGCTTTTAACGACTAAAAATTATGTTAAAAAAGTTTCAGTTTGAGACAAACACTGTGAGCAAACCTGAGAAAAGAGAAGTAGCTGCACTGTGGATGAGCGGAGCACAGGACCTGACAGTGTTCAGGAGAAACAGCCTTCAGCATCTGGAGGTCACTTCCAGGGATGTCAGTGTTTGGAAAAAACCTTTTCTGACACGCTGAAGAAAATCCAGATGATACAAGCAGTAAGAGCTACATGCACAGAGTACCCTAAACATAACTGCAACCCTCAAGTTATATGAAAGAAAAAGGTTTTTATTTCTTTGCAGACAGTATGAAGCCATTATTTTTCCTGTTTTCTCTGGTAGGAGGCATCTGGGATGGACCACCATACAGTGGAAACACATCCTGCTCAGATGAATCTGTATTCCACTACTTTTATGAAAGTAATTGACACTTTGTGCTCTGGACCAAAGACAAAAAGGATGTTTTAGACTGTTTTCAGCAATAAATCAAAAAGAAATTGTGATAACCGTTGCACACCTGAAGATATGTTTATTGTGTTTTAAGATGTGTTTACGGATATCTATCAGATTAAATGAAGGTGAAAAGGAAAAAAACATATGAAATATCTGGGTTTCATACTGTTTGTAAAGACAGAAATCAAAAGATAATTACTTCACTACTTCTGTCAAGTATACCTGTATCAAACAGTGGAGTTTGTGTGTTTTGGGAAAATCCAGATGTGACGCCAGCCTTTCTCTCTACAATAGGAGTCCTCGGTATATTCCAGCTGTATTTAAGGTGACACTTGTACCTGTAACAGTAGAAGAAATGACACCATTATTGAAAGTCAGAGCCTCCAACAATAATCTCTCTGCTGCTGCCAGAACAACATGGATGGATTCACTGATAACAGGGTGAACTGATCAGCCTGCAGGAGCCCAAAAAGTTGTCGCAGTGACACCTACAGAACTTATATCTTCTCAAACAGTCTGAAAGAGTCACACCACACTAAATCACAGATGTGAAAAAGGTCAAACTGAACATCAGCCTTAGAGATCATCAAGATTATAACTGGACATCTACAAGCTTTTTTTATGGTCAGTCAAATTTCAAATCATGATGACACGTGTGCGCCCTCTTCTGGTTGCTCATGATACAGTTGTTAAATGTCTGGTTCTTTCCTCCATTCTTACTGAATTCCTAACATTTTATTTCAAACACTTCACCTTAAAGTTAAATTTGATTTCATTTGCACTGATGTTTCTTCACTTAACTTCTGCTGTGCCTCCTTTTTGTTGCTCCCACTTAAGCCGAGTCATGTCACACGCTGACCTCACTGCACTTAATAATAATAATTCTTCCTGTCTTTCAGGTTTCACCCTTAAAAACTACAAATCTCTAAAACACCTGACATTATTCAAACGAGGACTTTACTTCTGCTTGCAGAACAATCCTATTTTCAAAAGTGCAACTCCAATTATAAAACAATTGAGATCTCTGTTGTGTAGGACTTCATGTTTATATCCCTTATTTTCACACTTGAGAGATTCCGCTAAGTGTGTTAGGGTTAGGGTCTAGTCTGACCCACTCCCTCCCTGACAAATGGTGTTACTGGCCAACGAGAGGTAAGGAGAGGATTGTTGTATTAAATTGTTGTATTAAAAATAGGGTCAGATCACCATGGCCTGTTTATCAAGTGATATTAATATCTAATGTGGAATATCCAATCAAATGTGGGATATTGCTCAGGCACCATTGCATGATTTCTGAGACACGTAGCTGTCTGAAGAAATTAGCTCAAGGCTTAACGTACTGATAAACAGAGTTTAAAAATGACTGCATTTCCTCTGCTCATTGTCTTGTGCTGTATGTGAGTTACAATGACCACCTCTGCTTGTATACAAATGGAGATTAAATCCACTCTGCACCCTCTGTCCGATTGTCTAGTGCAGCCATTCCCAAACTTCAGAACACCAAGGCCCAATTTGAAATGTGAAAAAATATACGCAGCCCACCGAAACCTTTAATCACAACTGTGATCAACATACAGGACAAGGAACCATGATCAGATGGTTCCTTAAGGTGACACTTGTCATATTAAGTTAAAATGACAGTAGAATAACACTTAACTGGTTTGTTTTATTACTTCTTAACGTTTTTTAATCATGTCATGAATATTTTACGGTAATTAAAAACATTTTTAAAAAAGATCGAAGATTTAAAACACATTTGTTTAATTTTAATGACCTCTCAGGGCCCACCTGCAGTCCCACGACGGCCCACCAGGGGGCCGCGGCCCACACTTTGGGAATCACTGGTCTAGTGCCTTGTTTAAGTGTTGTACAACTGGCTCACTAAAACCTCAATCAATTATTGGTAAACTAATATGCACTATTAGTAATATTTTTTACAACATTAATAAAAATAGGAGACTTGCAAATCATCACATTCAGTTTTCATTTTTCATGTTAAGCAACATCTAAATTCTTTTGGAACTGCAGTAGTAAAGTCATATTCTGTAAAATAAAACATGATCCACACTAGTGCTGGGCGATATGGAAAAAATCATATATCACGATATGGACTATTTTATATCACGATAATGATATATATCACGATATACCATAATAAAGTATGTTTTCAGTTATTCTCTGAAAAGTTTGACAAAAATTTCATTGCTTACTTTTCAACTTTATTTTGAAAGGATATTTAGCTGAACTGTCACAAACATACATTTTAGTGCAGCAAAAACAGGTAGGTACAGAGGTACAGTAGCTTTCACATTTTTTTAAAGTGCACAACAGTTTCTGAGAGGAAAAACACATTTTTGCACTGAAGTTCAGCTATAAAAATAAACACAAATATTTTTCAACTTTCTGAAATCTGTAACCTTGTAGTGCAAAGTTTGCAAACCAAATAAAAGTGTCTAAAGTAAACATCAGGGTTGAAGAGAACTCTGTTTTAGGCATTAACCCTGAATAAAAGTGCAAACATAAAAGGCTACTTTGTAGAAGTAGATATGTTTCTATCAAATTTATTGTTGCAGGTTATTTAATTACATATTTGCTGTAATAATTGATAAAATTAGGTTAGAAACGATAGAAACGATAGAAGAGAAATGGCACGATACACACTTTTATATCGTCCCCACGATATGTATCGTCATATTGCCCAGCACTAATCCACACTTACCTGATATTATCAAACTCTGTGAAATCCTTTTTTGCAAAGGTGAAGAACTGACAGTGAGGGTCTCCGGTGCAGACCCTTTGACACTCCTCATGGTCGGCTGTGAACAAGAACCTGTAGTCCGCCCCGTAGAAGTCCACGTTCTCGTACACGTGAGACAAACATGGTTCTGTTGCAGACAACACAAACAGAGAACGTTGAGCAGGACGTGGAGACAGAAGGACGTGATAAGTGGTTCTGACTGCTGTGAACCTACGTGGGTCTGGGTTGCACTGTTTCAGGGAAAAGCCAGAGGTGACACCCAGCAGTGCAGTCTGGGAATCGGGCTGCCCAGAGGAAGTGGATTTGAGATAACAGTAGAAGTGCCTGCAGGGAGGGAGAGGACTTTTTTAATCTGCAACTTTTAATGGTTATACATAATATATATACAGACATATAAAACTATCAGGATTTAGAAAAGCTCATATTTACTACTGTATTCAAATGTATCACAGTAAGTAAGACCTGTTATCTCTGGTCCAGTCCGGCCGAATGAAGGTGAAGAAGAGGCAGGAGGGGTGCTGGGTGCAAAGCTGCTGGCAGTGCTCGACATCAGGAGAGTACAGAAATGTTATATCTGTACCTGGGAAATCCGTGTTCTCCAGAGGCGCTTGATTGCATTCTGAGGAAACAGAGAAGTAAACGAAGACAGGTTGAAGTAAAGCATCAAACATGCTGCAGAGTCTGTGTCATACCTTCACTAAAGGCAAGGCTGCTGAGCGACAGCAGGCCCAGGAGAACCAACGGGCCCATCATCCTCTGCTGCTGATTCTCTGGAAATGAGACTCCAAAAGCCAAGCTCCAGTTAAAGATGTGTTTCTGCAAATACAAGCTGATCAAAGGGCAGTTTTGCAATTACTGTCCGTTTTCTCAATTGATTGCTGACATGGTCAGTGGCCTCTGATGAAATGCTCATAAACTGAAAACACAAACCTAGAACATGAAATCATGCAGATACTGAAAGTTTAGTAAATATTATATCCAGTAGAATCATGCTTCGATTATTGCAATGAAATTTTTTTTTCAACTTTTACCTTAACCTGGTACATAAAAAAAAAAAATCTTCACTAGCTGGTCTCACATAAGTGAAGTTTGAGCTTTCCTGTTTACTCGCCGTATAGATTACATATCAAAAAATCAATGCTTTTTCTTCTGCTCCAATGACAAACATTCAAAATTCAAAAATTTTCAAATGTAACCATGTCAACCAGCTATTCAATATTAACCAAATAGTTTGATTTATCCTACATTTTTCACTTAGAAAAATAACATTTTGCTCTTTGGAGCATCAAAAACTAAAGTTTTAGAATAAATTACCTCAAATGCAGGTTTTGGAGGATTCTCATGCAAACTAAAACCCTAAATGACTGAAGGTTCTCAACACTGTCACAGTGCACCTTTGTTTAATCCATTTGTATTACTGATACTCTTGTCATTCTGCATCAGTCTGTGGATATTATAATTCACTGAATTTCTCTCATAGCCAAGTCTTATACAATTTTATCTTTAGTTTTAATCAGATGTTTTAGTCACAGAGTGATGAAAAACTAATATAAGGATAAGGATATATGCTGATTTTTCCACAACAACAATAAACTTGAACAAAATAAAGACAAAACTAAAACTCAAATTTTATTTCAATTGCTCACAGCACAAAAAGCAACTTCTGGAGAACAAAAACATAAAATGGTGTCAGCAAAATATATAGAATATAGAATATATAGAACGAGCAGGTGTATACATTTTAAACATGTAAAAATCTGGAGTTGTGCTCTACAAAGAGCGGTGTAATATTAAAACACAACAGAAACAGATTTGCTGTTTGCATTTCAGAAGTCCTTCAGCAAGGTTTGTCCTGGTGTATCGATCCAGGTGACAGGCCAGGTAGCTTTGATGCTGGGTCTGTCCTTCAGACAGTTGTAATAAGCTGCCAGCTTCGGATAATGCTCCTCAGGTAACCTACACAGAAGCAACAGTAAGAGTTAAACCCGTGGGTTTTTGTTTTTTTTCTTCCAAAAATGTTAATATTGATTTCTGGTCATTTATTCCACTTACCCAAAACGGAACAAATAAGCAATTATTGGGTAAACAATCACATCTGCGAGGGAAAAGGCCTTTCCTGCCAAGCAACAGCCTGATCCCTGAAAGTCAAAAAGCACACCAACGTATTCCTGTTAGCTAGTTGGAAAAGACAACCTGGTCAAGTTATTCAGCCTGAACTGGTCCAGTGAGGAGTTAAAAAAAATCATAAAAGTGTACTTATAAAAATTAGAGACATTGAAGAAAAAGCAGTGACGTTCCCATCATGCATAGTGACTACCATAGCAGCCTGTGGGGGCAGTATTATGATCTGGGCTAGCTTCAGGCTATAAGGTCATAGATCAGTAAAATTATGTGACCTTAATATACTGAATGAGCAGGGTTTTCCATCAATTATTAATTTATATATTTTTCCCTTTGACAGCACAGGCAAATCCCCGGATGATGTCAAAAATTTATTTCAGTTATGTTTAGGTGTGCACGATAATTATCACAGGAAGTTATGACGTCATTTTGATAAGTCCGATATCATGACGGATAGTCCCGATAACATATATATTTTTGTAAACACGGCAGTGCCTCGCTCCCTTTGAGCCTTGAATGACCAGCAGTGAATGTTATGTTTAAGTGACGTCGGCATAATCAGAAAAACAATTTAAGGGAAATCAAGAATAACCCCTCATGCCCCAGAAAACAACTCGTTAACTCAGTCATAATTTTGGTAGTTGCTGACTTGAATTGATATTCGCAGTATTTTCCCACATATTACACAAAAAAATTGAAAGGAATAGAAAACGCGGAAAGAACGACTAGCAAACGAGGGAACGTGGGAATTTATGTTACACCTTCACTGCCGCTTTGCTGCACAGCGTGCTAATGAAAACAAACAACATGGCGGCGATTGTATGGAACTTCTTTTAAGTTTCAGAAGAAGATAGTTCACTGGTTATTTGTGACAAATGCTCCAAGCAAATTCCACGAGGAAAGGGAAAAATAGCACAAGCTTTAATATGTTAAACTTGATCAGCCACGTGAAACATAACCATCGCTTACATGGAGTTTTGAAATCGTGCTAACAGGAGCTAACAGGAGCTAACAGGAGCTAACACTAACGTGAGCAAGCCAGCAGCAAGTCTCTCCTCTCTCTCATCTAAAGCTTCCATGAGATAAAAAAAAAAAAAAAAAAAAACAAAAAAACAAACAAAAAAACTACTGAACCTCATTTACTTTAATTAAAGGTATTAATTTGAATGGAACCACAAGCCAAAATCCTTTAAATGTAATTTTCTGTTACTATGGAGTAGAGGTCTTCGGAACAACCCGATAACCCGAGGTTCCGACAGGACCTGAATTGGGTCTCGGGTTCATTCAAAAGACATGACTCCTGGTTCGGGTCAGAATCAGTACAGTTAGTCTCGGGTCTGGTCGGTGCTCTCTGACAGGCTGGGTCCGCGTTTACTCCAGAGAGATAAAGATATTGACGGTGGCAGCTAATGTCAGGACTCGGGGCAGTTTAATGATTATTAATTAACGTGGCGTGTTTGTCATGAAACAACCGTGTTGCCGTAGCGTGTTATTAGCGGTTTGCCCGGTAGCTGTAAAACACAACGGATCACCAACATGACAACGCTGGATGAGAGAACATATTCACGACAGGTACTGACCGGTGTAGGCTATTAGCGTTAGCAGTTGCTACCAATAGCACCTGTATCCACAAAGAAAATAACGACTTGGATTTATTGTTGTTTACATCACGTAGCCTATGTAGCAACTGAACCGGGTAGAAGAAGACAACTTTATTATTATTTTTCATTGTCATTGAGGAATGCACTTTTTCAGTTTGTAATTCTGATGCATGTGTTTCCATCAGTTTGAGGAGCCTTTATTTTTTTTATATTAGTAAGTAATGCACTTTATTGAAGTTGATGTGAGATATCAACTAGGTTTGTTTGATAGCTTTACGAAAATGTTTGAGAGCCTTGCCAATAGTTTTTCATTGGAAAAAATGAATATCTGTTCATTTAAAGAGTCAAAACTATTTTTGATTTTGTTCATAGTATTGATGTAATGATCTTAGGTATATGTGTGTGTTATCGGTATCGACCTTTAGGAGCTGAAAGTTATCGGTTATCAGTATCGGTTTTAAAAAAGAGTGATTATGTATCCTTAGTTTTATTGCATAAGATTAGTTCAGGGAACACGATAAATAATTTTCACACATGGATTGGTCACTAAAAAGTCCAGACCTTAACCCTATTTAGAATGTCTGGGATGGGCGGGGAAAGACTCAACATACCGGTCTGAGTCATCAGTACATAATCTCAGTGATATACATGTTAATTTCATCATTAAAGTTTTAAAATACACTAGCTTTGATTTATGATTATAGCTGGGATTACTCGATAGACAGCACAGTGTGTAGCATGGGTGAGTGTTTTTAAAGATATAATTGGACATTGGAAAATGAGCTTTGCTTCTTCCCGCAGATCAAATCTACAGATCTCATATATAGTGATGACACCATCTTTTTATTATCATGTTAAACTATGTCATATATTTCTATGTGTTGGTTTCCTCTCTACCTGCAGGTAACCCTCCCACATCTTGACTTCAGCCTTCAGATTCTCTCTGTTTCTCTTCACGGCTGAGTCGTGTCTCTCTCCCTCTGGGACCTTCCAGTTGTAGTAGATGACATCACCTGAAAATGACAAAAAGGCCCTGAGTTAATACCAGTTTGATCTATGAAAACTCTCCAGACATTGGTCAACATCCTCTCCCGCATGTTTCCATAACTTTCACTTCCTTTTAGCACCACTGGATGGGCTCAGTCAGGAGATTATGTAAAGACTGCTGCATGCCAAGGACAGTCAAAGGGCTCAAGAGAAAAGTCAAGCATGTTCCTACGTTCATGCCAGTTTACTGCAACTAAGTAGAAACTCAGCTCTTACATTTGTGCCCCTCCCCTCCCCCAACAAGGGACCACTGCAACCCATGACCTCTGCTTACTGGGGGATTAACATATGACCTACTGACTTGACTATCTGTTGCTGCATTTGAAGCCCACAGAAATGATGCAAAGTGTCATAGCTTAATTACATGACTTGCACAGCTCATTAGTATTCCCTCTGTTTTGAACAAATCAAGTCTCAAGAGGGGTACGGGGGTGCGCAGCTGATGTCAAAGCACCCCTGAGGATTTTGGATGAAGACAAGAAATCTCTCTGGTTTTAAATTGGCAGGTTTGTGTTGATGGTTGCCGGGGGAAAATGCAGTTCAGAGTCTTCTGAGTGACAAAACAACAACAGCTTCTGAGTTATTATCTTTTAGTGAGACAGAGCTTTAGTGGCCCACGCAGTCTTTAAAAAAATCATAAAGCCCAAGAGTTTTAATTTCTGCCTTGAGGAATTCACACCAGCGTGTATCATTATGACCATGCAGTGGCAGGATTTTGAGGCTGATCTCGCAGAACAACAAGTGAAATATATGTATGCTTTGACAGAGAAAACAAACCAGTTTTCTGGGTGAGCGCGAGTCCCTCAAACATGCGCTGGTACATCACTGCCTGCTCAGCGGGGCTGTCGGGGATCAGTTTGTTTCCCTGGGACTTGAACTGACTCTATTGTTGGAGACATGAAGAGAGGAACTATTGTGAGGAGGCTCCAGTTTCTTTTTCTTCCTGTGGTGTAGGGTGTCTTTTGACTGCAAGGCATTGTTAAAATCACAAGGAAAAGTAGCCCACTAACTAATTAACTCCTTGGTGACATATGGCCGGATAAAAAATTAACAAGTTCTCACCTCGAGGTACATGCAAGCAGCGTAGGACTCATTCAGGACATTGTCCCCATGTTTGAAGGCAGGAAGCTTTTAGAGAGATAAGAATAAGAGAATACACTTTTTTTTAAGGCTGAAGCAATCTTATTTGCATATGAAATTCAATATAAACCAATGCAATTCAGTAAAAATAATGCACATAATTATACTTCTGCAAGAGTATGGATGGTTTCTGGAGTAATGAAGAGTCTGGAATGAACTTACCTGACCCCTGGGATTCATAGCCAGCACTTCCTCTGACTTGTGCTCCATTTTATCAAATGAGAGCAGCTTCTGATTGTAGCCCTGCAGGTTTTTCTCCTCCAGAGCGATCATCACCCTCCAGCAGGGAGGAGAGCCGGAGCCCCACAGAAGTGTCATGTCCTTGGCCATGGTTTCAAAGTAGACAGTTGCACCAAACAGCTAAAGTTATGCTGGTAAATGAACAGAGGAGAGAGTGAATGAGTGCATGTGACTGCACATGCCTGGTTTTATAACAGCCTCCATCACTAGACTTCCTGATTGGTGGAATTTAGTCCCTCCCATTTCCTGTGTTATCACCAAAGATTAGTGACTGGAGACGGTTGAGATAGTTCACACTGTTTAACAAGTCAAACAGCCTTGTTTCCTCAAAATCAGAGCAGTATGATCCAACACTGATAACTCAACCTACATTTAAATGATTCCAGTGATTCATTTAAAAACTATTGAGTATAATTAAAATGCTGTGCATACACAGGAATTACTAAACCCGGGAGAGGAGAGGGGTACTTCTCTTGTTTGGTGTAGAAACTCCTTGAATTCAAGCTAAAATGGGAAACAGAAAAACATGAATCCACCACTATAAGAGCTCAGTTTTATACATGAATGGGCCATTTATTAAAAAAAAAAAAAAAAAAAGACAATGAAAGAGAGTACTACAAAGCTATTTTTAATACTGAATAACCTTTTACAAAACAAGAACAGGAAAAAGATAGTCAAGCCTCCAGATAAAGTGCATGTAACAATTAAAAAAAGGAGACGTATTTGAGTTATGCTCCTTCTGTACTCTAACTATATGTTCATTCGTCACCATTGATAAGGATGCAGGGATCTTGTCATCGCTGCACTTATTTCTTGCAGGTTTAATCACTCGTGTTTTATCTCCACAAAGATTACAATGAAAATGTGCATCTGTTGAAGCGTTGCTTCAGTATCCTGGTTCATTGTTTTAGTATCAACCTGCAGCAGATGTTTGTTTTCCTGTGAGCAGCAGCCTGAATGTGACTTTAGAAAACTCACAGTGACTCAGCACTTTTGTATTTACCCCTGCACACACACAAAAAGGCAATTCCAGTACAGTCATTAACACTGAGCAAACACAACGGAGAACAACGTTTCAGATGGTGCTGAACTTTCTATAATGCCTTTAGACTCTTGACAAAGTGACAGCAGCAGCTGCTGGTATCAACACAGAAGTGAGCTGCATGAAAAACAGCTGTTGTCTCAAATTTCATTCAATTGCTTCTCCATATTGATAATTTTTATTGTTTTTGGCTTGTCTGGGTCTTCAATAGCAAACTCATTGAGCAGAAAGAACTTGACTGAAATCGTGAGGAAAACACATGTTTCTGCTTCATGCCAGCCCCTCTGGCAGAACCAGCTTTCCAAGAAGTTAAACAAAAGGCCTGTTTTGTTCTTGCTTGTTGGTTTTTTGTTTTTGTTTTGTTTTTTTTTGCAACCTCTTTCACTGCCATGGCGAGCTGCAGCACTGGTTACAGACTGTGGGACTTCCATTTTGAAAGTTGTTGTGACTCCTGGTGCTACCAGAAGTACCACTGCCACTATTTGACTATTTTAGGTGATCCCTGTTGAAAACTACTGCAATAGAAGACAAAAAAAGAAAACAATCTCTTTGCTTGGATAATGGAAAAAAAACCATTATTTTAGGACAGAGATTAACAGACTGGCTCCACCCAGGTTCTGTTTAATATGTGATTCACCCCCCCCCCCCCCCCCCCTTTTGTGTTCTTGTTTCTTTGAATTATTTTATTGATCTGCTTTTATCAGACTGTTTGCATTATAGGAATTACATCATCCTGCATGAACAAAGGTTGAATAAATGGACTAACACTGAACTCATAATGGTAGTGATAAGAGATACCCAGGTATAATACAGAGAAAACATACTGGTGTATTTGAATTTATCAGATCATAGTCATATTTCGAACTTTTTTTCCTCCCATAGTTTTGTCTTTTACCTTGAAATATAAAAAAAAAATGTGTTTGAAGGAAGCGTGTGATCTTTATTGTCTAATATTTTTTCAGGGCAGGGCAATGATTCAAAGTTTCAATCGTGATTAATCGCATGATTTCTCTGATTTATCATGATTAATCACTTTGTACACTGTCGTGGAAAATTATCTGAAGAAGAATCCAAGTAGAATGACAAATATAACAGCTGCGTTCACAATGTTTTATTAAGTCAAGTCAGAAGAAAATATCATGCGCATGGAGAGAGAAGGCAGAGAGACAGAGACTTTTAAGCAGCAGCACCAGAAGTCCATATATGGTCATGTTGTATGACTGATAGTCAGGGAGTAGGAATTAACAAAGAGTGGCTTATTCTATGTTTTGTTAGTTTTATCTATTGACCTTGCAGCTGTCTGTGAGAACAGGATGATTTTCAGTTTACAATAGCACATGAATATAGCTGATGTGCAGACGAGTATAAAAGGTTATATGAGGTCAGAAGCAGGTTATATGGGGTTAGCTGCATTTATGATATAAGAGCCTAAATTTAAATTACAATTCCTCCCTTTTGATCGACTAGGATCAACACTAATGGAGAGGAACATATAAAAATCAGCACAAATAAAACACCAAAAAGGGAAAAAAATAATCATCCAAAACTACAAAATTACCTAAATAAACAACCACACTATAAAAATGGCAGAAAGTCAGAAAGCAACATCACAGGTAAAATGATGAAATGGGGAGAGGTAATAACAGCCACGAACACTTCAAAACTGGCACACCTGAGGTTTAAGGCGGTTCATCATTAATGGCTAAAGAAACACCTCACAGAGCATCTTTTGACCTTGAAGTAATGGTTTTTTTTCACACAAAGAAAACGTGAAGCGGGAATCCCTAGCATGAGACGACATCCAGTTGGTTCTTCTTCCTCTGAGGTGGGATGAGGGACACATTACCTGTCAAATTAACAGTCAGGATGAGGTTGGGGCCAGCAGGAACAAGACGCAGGAGTGGTCGTTGGTGTCGGGCAAACTGAGTGGCAGCGTAAGAAGACCAGTCACGTCCTGGTGGATCAGCCACCAGGGAGGACCAGCGAGGGTCAAGCTGATCATTAGTCATGTACCACTTGTAACCAGTGGCATAATCTTTGGCAGATCGATCGCCGTAGGACAAGCTGGATATGGGAATGGAAATTGTTCTTGTAGTGTTCGGTGGGAGACAGACCTGCACACCAAACAGGTATTGTCGTCTAGGCTTGCAGTGGGATTTGGGCAGAGGGGCGTTTCTTCTACGTCTGGATAGGGACGAAGGAGGGGCAGTTGAGGGGGGTGCAGTGGGGCCAGATGAGTTGGAGAAGTTGCCAGGTGGAAGAGTCGCAGGAGTGGAGGCACGTGGGGACCTCAGGTCGTGTATCCTGAAAGGATGCCAGGGCCGTGGACGATCCATGGTGACGATGGGGAGGAGCTTAGCACGCTACTGTAGCAGTGGGACACTTATTTCATTCCACGCTGATCTTGCTTGAGAGCGAAGACCTTAGGGAACAGGATCGGACCTCTGGTCAGCAGGGGGGTCAGCTGGGGCAGGGACCCGACGACAGTGTGATGCGTGGACCCACGTGGCACATTCGGCAACCTTGACTGCAGTTTGAGTGACCAGGAGGATCTGGTAGGGGCCAAGCCGGCGCTGATGGTCCCACCTCTGCCTTTTGAAGCTTTTTATTAGCACGTAGTCACCTGGGCGCAGTGAATGCAGGTGACCCTCAGCTGGGCAGGGAAGAGCTGCAAATACCTGAGAACGGACGTCTGACGGTATGGTTGGTACAGTAGGTGAGAATACTGCTATGGCCGGTTAGCTCAGTTGGTTAGAGCGTGGTGCTAATAACGCCAAGGTCGCGGGTTCGATCCCCGTACGAGCCACTAAAACTTTATTCATCCACAATTTCCCTGACGGAGACCTCCCAAGGGATTAATAAAGTTCTATCTAATCTAATCTTTCACACAGAGCTGTCTCTGGTGGAGGAGTCTCTCGTGTACATTAGCACAAGAGGGAGGGTTTTTGTCCAGGCCAAACCTGTTTCCTCACAACACAAGTTTGTTCTTTAAAGTTCCCTTCTCTCGTTCCACAGCTCCGCCGCTGGCTGGGTGATAGGCACAGCGTTTTCTGACATCTATGTCAAGGTGAAGAGAGATTTGAGAGATGGCTTACCTTCAGAGGGAGAAAATCCAACAAAGTCCATCATAGTATGTTCAAAGGGAGGGAATGAGAGGCCTGTTGTGCATTTTGGATTTGCCTACCTGGGTTATGGGTGGCACAAATCATGCAAGATTGGCAAAATTTTTGTGCATAAACTGCAAAAACCTTTGTAAAACAACACTCAGCCATTGCACTTAACTTTACCCCTGTTGACACGTGGTCAAGACCATGTGAACCAGCCGTCAGATATCTGTGTTGAAAGTGAAACATCACAAACTCATGAGGAGTCAGTTGGCAGGGCTCAGGAAGAGGATGTAGACACTGACACTATAGAACATAAAAGTGCTTCTCTTTTTCTGTGCATGCAAACTTTGACAAAACTATTGCTTATCCAATAAGTAATTCAGTCGGTAACATCATGGGCATCCTTGCCAATAAAAACGCTTAGAAACTGACATCTTAACATTTAAGAGAAAATCTATGTAAATTGGTTTGGTTGCATCGGTGTGTGTGTGATTTATTTATTTATTTATTCATTTATTTTCACGCTCCACAGATTTGCAGCGAGTTCTACCGCGTAACTACCAAGGACCTGTTGGCTACATTTAATGCAGCCCGAGACACCGATTATCTTCGACTACTCTAAACTGTATCGGGACAGGAAAAGGGCCCTCAGGACAAGACATGAAGAGGCTCTTGGATGTTCTTGATGAACAGGTGAAGTCATGCAATAAATATCATTTATTCATCATGGTTCAGGGTTACCTGACACCTCCTGAGTGATGTTGAGTTGTTTTATTGACATGTAATTGTTCTATGTAGTTGTAACAGAATCTGATTTAAGTGCCAACTTTGATTTTCACATTTGGAGATTTTTATTATTGATATTTTTTTATTATAATGCATGTTAATCTATTGACAAATAAATCTTAGCTGCACTGTTTGTAATCAAACATTTTATGTCTTTCCTTTGTCCAATTTCTAGACATCTGATATCACAATGCATCGAAGCAGAGCATGTGTAGAAGGGCTACCTTTTCTTCTCCGTGACACTTCAGAGAAGCTTTTCCTGAAATGCCTGGTGAGTACAGAACTTTTTTTTTGTTTGTTTTTGGTCAGTGCACATTAATTATCATGCACATATCTACTGTAGGCTATGGCTAAATTTACTCCAGGGGTTAATTTACATCACTTCCAGCAGGGACATAAAGACAGAATAATATCCTTTTACCGTATTGGCCCGAATATAGGATGATTTTTTTATTCTAGGAATCATATTCTCAAAAATGGGGGTCGTCTTATAATTGAGGTCTAGACTTTCCTATTGTCATTACACATTTGCGTCACTAGATGGAGCTGCACCTCAGTAACCAGTAAGAATGAAGCATCACAGTGAAGACATGGAGCAGATCTGATAATAAATGGAGGAACCACAAAACTGACTGGAACAAAAGAGCTTGAAAGTTTTGTTGCAGTTTAGAATTTGTTTTTTACAGACTGAATTATTAATGTTGTTCCTGAAACTGAATATAACTGGACTTTGATGGTTCTGCAGTTATTTACACCATTAATACAATTATTGAACTACATGGTTGTTGCTGATTCACTGAGTCATAGTCTCAGATTTAAGAGAATAAAGTTTATTAAATAGTTCTATACCATGATCTAATATAACATGGAAACCTGACACGTACCTGACCTTCAGTATGGTACCATACTTCCTAAAAAATACAATACAGTAAAATGTTATCTCTGTGTGATTTTTTTTCCTATAATAATGACACAATAAAAAGTTGTTTTATGAATAACCTTATTGTCGTCAACATATTTTTATTTTCCCAAAATAATATTTGAAAAATAGGGGTCGTCTTATAATCAGAGTCGTCCTATATTCAGACCAATACAGTACACAAATTTAAAATGACACCCTGACATGAGTGTTTAATTAAAGTGTTATCTTAACAGTGTTTATATTAAATTTGACTGAATTTCTGCTTTTAACAGGACACCAATCCAGCAGACAGACAAACGAAAGGGGTGCAGATGTGAGTCGTCACCGTGCTTGTGGGTGATGGTACACCGACCTGCAGTCGAACTGTTAACACCGTTGCCGTGGTGTTGGAGGAGACTATTGTTATTATTACAGTGCTTTTGAACTGTGTTGTAGTTTTGATTGTTTTAACTGGTTTCTTTAAACCAGAATGTTTTAGGATCTGTTTGTTCATGTGTAGTGCACCTGTATTGGTAGAGATTTCATTCTCCTGCATATTTGCACATTTTATAAGTGTTATTAAGCTCAGGATTGTTAATTCAGTGGTTTGGAACTGTGTTGTAGTTTTGACTGTTTTAACATGTTTCTTCAAAGCAGGATGTTTTTAGGATCAGTCTGCATCTTTTTGTTTGAGGTGTACTTGCACCTGTATTGGTAGATTGAGGTTTCATTCTCATGCACATTTGCACCATTTGTAAAGGTGTTATCAAGGCCAGGACTGTTATGCTTTTGAACGGTGTTATGGTTTGGACTGTTTTAACATGTCCACACCAGTCTGCATCTTTTTGTTTGTGTGCCATCAGTATCTGCACCTCCTGCATATTTGCTGGAATGTTGCATTTAATGTTTAAATAAACATGTTTTACAGAACTAACCCAGAACTATTATTTGTTTTTTATATATAGGCATAATAGAAATGTTTTAGTTGCTTTAACTTCTAGTATTTATAAGTACAACTCAAAATATTGAGTTTTGATGCATTTGAAAGGTAACTTATCTGAAACAAAAACAATTTGAAAAAACAAAAACAAACAAAAAACAAAATCAAAATTTGAAGTTATCTCAAAGTTAATTTATAAGTTATCTTAACAAAAGATAATTTGTTGGCTAATATTTATGTTTTTCAAAACTTGAGAGTTTTAGTTGGGGCTCAAAATGCAAAAATCTATTGCAGCCAGTTACCTAGAATTTTTGAGTTTTCACAGCCCCCTTTTTTTTTTTTTTTTTTTTTTACAGTGGGGGAAGCCCCAAGTGCACATTCAGTGATGAATGAGGACAAGAATATTTTCTCCTTGGACTTTTCTACAGGGAGGATTTGAATCAATTCAATTTTATAGCATCTGTTACAATGCCAGTTGTCTCTAGGTGCTTTACAGAGACCCAGGACATGACCCCCGGGCAAATATCATTCACTAAAATTAAAATATTAAATCCAAATCAAGGATAATGGCAGGTAAAAAAAAACTACCACAGCGGGAGAAAAAAAAAAAACTCCACTTTAAGAGGAAGAAACCTTGAGCAGGACCTGGATCATGGACCTTCATGATGAAGACCAGCTGGGTAAAGAAAGAAAAACAGAGAGGAGAGACACAAATGACTGAATGAAATGACTATATAAACAGATGCAGGTAGCAGCACTGAGGTGAGATGGTCAGAGGACTAGATCACCGGTCACCACGGCAACCGGCACCGCAAACACATCTACACACAGGTGGAGGTAAATGCTGGGATGGACAGAGGAGGGAACTGCAAATCAGCATGCAACTCAGGAAACTCTGGCCTGCAAACATACATAAAGACTAGAGAAAAGGGGGGGTGGGGAACACTAAGGTGCTCCTAACTAACTGGATTGAGCTGGAGGAGGAAAGGGAAGGAAAGGGAGAAGAGCGGTGGAGACACCGCTCAGCCGATAATGTTTGCGTCCCCCTGCAGCGTAGGCCTATAGCAGCATAGCTATGATGAAGCTGTGATTAAGACGAGCCTTCTCTAGTCTTAGCTCCTATAACTATAACAAATAGCCTATTGTTAGACTAACTAAAGGCTTTACTAAAGAGAAATATTTTTAATTTAGTTTTAAAGATGGAGGTGGTATTGGCCTCCTCCTTTGCCTCTGTATGTTTTCTTGGATGATGTACTGGAAATGTAATTTCATTGTGCTGGGATGCTGGCTCGATGACAATAATTCATTCATAACCAGGGAGGAGCAGGAGGGGGGTGGTGCTTACCGAAGGGTATTTTCTGCTGCCCCCCCCCCCGGAAGAAAAAAACATTTCCCCCCACTGGGCCCCCCACTACCACCCTCCACCCTACTATAAATAGTATCATTTGTCTATAAAATTGTTATAAGTACACCTCTGCATAACGCTGTATCCTTATTAACATTAAGGAAGCAAAACAGAAAGAAATATAGATCAACAAGAATAACTTTATTAACATTGTTTTTTAGTCTGTAAAGATTTAAAGTGCATCAATCCTAACGTAGTCACAGTGAAGCAGCGCTACATCAGCATCGTCATATTTCCTTGCTTTAACTTTCTGCTGACTTTCGTTTATCTCATTATCTCCGTCTCTCTCCGCCTTTCTTTTCATCCCTGTTAAATATTTTCCCATGGTGTCTCTTGAGGGTTTGTTCACTTCATATTTCCTGCTCTGAGCTGTGTGCACGCATGTCTGTGCAAAAAAGAAAACCATATCATTAATACTCTGAAGACACTGTGACAATGAGGGCGCCACTACCCCCTACTGCAGTATATGTGTAATTACACTTTATTACAGGCAAAAAAAAAAAAAAAGCATGTTCCCGGGGTCACACATGCCGCCGCCCCCCCCCCACCCCCCCCACCCCCCCAGAGGGTCCACTATTGGAGAAGGACTGTATTAATTAATGGCATGACTCCTATTTTCTATCTTGTTAGTTTGCATTACTGGAATTTTTTTTTTTTTTTAAAGGAAATTGACATTGTAAAGAGATCTGAATTAATTTTTTTTTTTTTTTTTGTATAATTTGAACAACACAGCATGTATGCATCTTTGATACCTGTGTGTTCAAGTATTCCCTCCTTGAAGCTAATATCCTTATAATGAAAAGGTAAGTATTCTTCTTATGGTCTTTACATGCATTACTGTATCAGATGATCCATTAATATTTCATTAACATGTTAACAAAGCTTCATCCAGGTAGCACCCACGCATCTATTCGTCTTTTATTGATCTACTACTTTCTTTTCAGGGTCTTGGGGGTCTGCTAGAGTCCACATCCCTGTTCTTGGTAGGCAAAGGGCAAGAGTACACACACACTGTGTTTACATGGGAAGTTTAATTCCTCTTTAATTCAGAATTAAAGTTAAAGCCGAATAAAAGTTACCATGTAAACACTTAATTCCATATGAAAATGTCAATTCCGAATTAAACTTAATTCCAAAGTAAGTGGCTGCTTTATTCCCATTTTAATTCCACATTAAGTAATTCCGCGGTCATGTAAACACTGATTCCTGTTTAAATTATTTCCCGTCTTTCTGCGCATGCTCGTTCTCTTGCCCCTCTGTCGCGATGACGCTTATATTCCGCGCTGGGCTTGTTTTCAAAACGGCAGCACGCAGTAAACTGTGTTCAAGAGCAGAGACGATTTATTTAATAAATAGCTTGGAGGAACTGGAAATAATTAAAAGAACAGATGGCAGGAAACATAAAAATTGTGAGCTTTTCAAAGTTGTAGCGGCCAGGTTAAATGAAGGAGGTTTCACAGATAGAGACGCCACCCAGGTCAAAAATAGGTGAAATGTTGTTGCTAATCGAGTTGTTGCTAAGTTTGTTTTCTTCCGGTAGATGTAAAGACGTCCGCCCCCCCTACCCAATCAGAACCCTTCCCAACCCCCAGACCTAAAGTGGAATTGGATAAAGCCGAACAAACATGTTTTCCATGTAAACCTTAATTCGGAATT
Organism: Hirundichthys speculiger; assembly: GCA_018398805.1. Classification (NCBI taxonomy): domain Eukaryota; kingdom Metazoa; phylum Chordata; class Actinopteri; order Beloniformes; family Exocoetidae; genus Hirundichthys; species Hirundichthys speculiger. Next base: position 20,011 of record JAGFBZ010000873.1, on the reverse strand, counting down.
AATATTTCCATGTAAACTCGAAGGAAAATGGTTTAATTCGGAATTATTTAATTCCTAATTATTAATTCCGAATTAAAAAAAAATCATGTAACCGCAGCCATTGTCACTTGACACCTTGAGTTCCTTAGGGCTCTAGTCTTTTTGTTCTGGATGTAGCTCTCAACTAGGTGTTTTTTTCCAGTCGGGGGGCATTTTAACTTGTGTTTTTGGCTTTAGTGTCTTTGCTTGGATTCTTTTACATGTGTTTGGTGCACAGTTATTTTTATGAACAGTCCAGTGTTCAAGCCTTGGAACAGTACAGTACTTTCTTACATGATGCACGCTGCCTGAGTTTTACTTTATTCTCTTTCTTACCACAGTGTGCACAGAGTTGGGACACGGTTGGGGGATGAGTCACTTCCTGTCCTGTTGGAGTGACTCCTGCCTTTTTAAAAGATTCCCTCAAAACTGGCTTGCTCCTCTAATTCGGCAACCAGACAGGAAGTGCTCGTTGCTGCCACACCTGAAACAGGACATACAGTCCTCATTATTATTTTGCAGGCAAGCAAAACATCTCTACCTACGCCGGGAGGCTGGTGTGATTACATGGCTCATGAACCGGTACCCAACCCGGGTACTGGTTCATGAGGTACTGGGTACCGGATACTGGTAAAAAATAAATCACTTCCATTATTACTGTTTTATTTATTATCCGAGTCTGAATGATGTTTTATTTTGAAAATTGACCAGATTCTCTCCATTACACACATCTATGACTTACTTTTGACACACGACAAGACTTCCAGACCTGCGTCTCGGTCACGTGGCAAAATGAGTAAAAAACAAAAACTTCAGAAAGTGTCTTTCCAAAGAATGTTACCGATGTTCTGTGTTGGTGCGATGTTACGAGGACACTTCTAATAAAGTTGCACATAATTACACAGCCGATTTACATTTATTTTAATATATAGAAAATACCATTTTTTTTTATGCTGGTCCTATCCATACCTGTCAAGTATCCTGTTTTAGCCAGGAAAGTCCCATATTTTACTCTTCTCTCCCACTGTCCTCCCGTATTTGTATTTTCCTGTAAATCTCCCGTATATTATTAAAAAATAATAATACCGCATCAGGTGGAGTAAAACAAAAAAAAAAAAAAAAAAAAAAAAAAAAAAACATTCCCAGTCTGAGATCTGTCACTTGCCTCGTGATAACTGCCACAGCAGCAGCTACAACAGCTACTGTAGGTGGAAGATGTCGCCAGGTTAGTGTGTGATGTTCAATAAGTGACAGCGCGCAAAGAAAAAAAAGATTGTTACAGAGAATAAGATGTCGTTAGACAACAGAACTTTTTGCGCTCTTTTCTCATGTAATATAAACTACTCTGGACCAGTGCACAAATACACTCCTTCCAAAACAGTCATAAAGAATGCAAAGTCTGCAACAAATGAGTACAACAAGTCATTAAAAGGGTAAAGAAAAGTCACGGGACATGAGATAAAAAAAAAAAAAAAACTGTAAAAGAAGAGCAATATAAAATGAAAACAATGTGGGCATAGATAATGGATGGATGGATGGAATTTTAATCACTGCTTCTAAAGGAGCATCTTAAGAAACTTTCACTTTTTCTGATCTGCATTGCACGTGTTAATGTGTCTGAAGTGACTCCCAATTCACAAACTCTATTAAAAAAATAAACAGGAAAAAAAACATTGGCACTTTTTGGCCAGGTTTTTAGAGGTCTTTCAACATGGCTTGTCCTGGTGTATCGATCCAGGTGACAGGCCAGGTAGCTTTGATGCTGGGTCTGTCCTTCAGACAGTTGTAATAAGCTGCCAGCTTCGGGTAATGCTCCTCACATAACCTACACAGAGAGACAGTAAGAGTGAGACTTGTGGGGGGTTTTTTTCCTCCAAAATATTAATATTGATTTCTGGTCATTTATTCCACTTACCCGAAACGGAATAGAAAAGCAATTACTGGGTAAACAATCACATCTGCGAGGGAAAAGGCCTTTCCTGCCAAGCAACAGCCTGATCCCTGAAAGTCAAAAAGCACACCAACATATTCCTGTTAGCTACTTGGAAAAGACAACCTGGACAAGTTATTCAGCCTGAACTGGTCCAGAGAGGAGTTAAACAATCATAAAAAGTGTACTTATAAAAAATTGGAGACATAGAAGAAAAGCAGTGACGTTCCCATCATGCATAGTGACTACCATAGCAGCCTGTGGGGGCAGTATTATGATCTGGGCTAGCTTCAGGCTATAAGGTCATAGATCAGTAAAATTATGTGACCTTAACCTTTCTGTCGTGTTCGGGTCAAATCTGACCGATTTCCTACTTCCATCAATCATAAATATTGTGTTTTACGTTTGATTGTCTCAGGGCCTTATGATATCCTCCACACTTGCCATTTGAACATATATAATTGTTGATCACCATTTTCTCTGAATTTTGAGTAGTTTATTCAACTTTGTAACACCTGTGGTGTTCCCGGTCAAAAATGACCACCATAGGAAATTAATGGGTGATCCTAGATTGTGTTCATCCATCAGATTGTACACAACCACAAATACACCACCACACACACACACCACCCCACCCCACGTGAACCCCTTTCAGACTGAACAAATAGGTGTCTCCTATTCCCACCTCATTCCTGTGCTTATGTGCCCATCCCCCCACATGAACCACACTTTCCAAACTAAATGTATAACACTAACACTTGTTCCACATTTCAAAGTCAACAATTAGGTGTTTGTTATGAGAACCGTCTCTTTCCCAGGCTTATGTGCCCATCCCCCCACATGAACCACACTTTCCAATACAAAATGTATCATATCTTCTCAGAGACCCCTTATATATAGTTTTTTTGTGTGCATTGCCCTCATTTTACTATGAAAACATTGACTAGGTGCCCGATCAGATTTCTTGTCAGAGAAGCTCTGGACCTTTTATTTCAACCTGATGAACAGGGGATTGAAGTTCAACCAGAAATAGGGGACGATGTCTCAGAAATAGAAGACAACATTGATCTGAATATGATCCCTTTGAATTATTTTACAACATTCCCGTTATGCACCGGACAGCTCCCATAGCCCGGAGTAGTGGTGGGAGCTGTTCGGTCCTGAACATTCACATTCAGCACCGGACAGCTCCCACAGCCCAGAATAGTGGTGGGAGCTGTCCAGTGCTGAACCGGACAGCTCCCACAGCTCTGTCCAAAGATAACAGGTTTTGCTGCAGCAGTGCTCCCACGTCTCACAAATGTCTGACAAGTTGTGGTTTGTCTGGGGTTTGGCAGAAATTACTGCATCTGATCTCACAAGTACTGTAGCACTCCACATAAAACCACAACTTGTTGTTCAATTGTTTTCCCTCCCCATTTTATTTTTGTTTATTTAGAGGAAAAGTCTGGACTAGTGAAGGACAGGTATACGTTGGCTCATACAGCTCTCAGCTATAGTGATGACACCATCTTTTTTATTATCATGTTAAACTATGTCATATATTGTGTTGGTTTCCTCTCTACCTGCAGGTAACCCTCCCACATCTTGACTTCAGCTTTCAGATTCTCTCTGTTTCTCTTCACGGCTGAGTCGTGTCTCTCTTCCTCTGGGACCCTCCAGATGTAGGCGACGACATCGACTGAAAATGACAAAAAGGCCCTGAGTTAATGCCAGTTTGATTGATGAAAATTCTCCAAATTGTTCCAGTAACTTTCTCTTCCTTTTAGCACCACTGGATGGGCTCAGTCAGGAGATTATGTAACGACTGCTGCATGCCAAGGACAGTCAAAGGGCTCAAGAGAAAAGTCAAGCATGTTCCTACGTTCATGCCAGTTTACTGCAACTAAGTAGAAACTTTAACATATGACCTATTGACTTGATCTGTTGCTGCATTTGAAGCCCACAGAAATGATGCGAAGTGTCATAGCTTAATTACATGACTTGCACAGCTCTGTTTTAAACAACTCAGGTCTCAAGAGGGATGCAGTGGCAGGATTTTGAGGCTGATCTTGCAGAAGAACAAGTAAAACATATTTATGCTTTGACAGAGAAAACAAACCAGTTTTCTGGAAGAGCGTGAGTCCCTCAAACATGCGCTGGTACATCACTGCCTGCTCAGCGGGGCTGTCGGGGATCAGTTTGTTTCCCTGGGACTTGAACTGACTCTATTGTTGGAGACATGAAAAGAGAAACTATTGTGAGGAGGCTCCAGTTTTTTGGTGTAGGGTGTGTTTCATCTGCAAGGCATTGGCATCACAAGCAAAAAGTAGCCCACTAACTTATTAACTCCTTGGCTTTTTTTATCATATGGCCGGATAAAAAAAAAAAAGAGTTCTCACCTCGAGGTACATGCAAGCAGCGTAGGACTCATTCAGGATATTGTCCCCATGTTTGAAGGCAGGAAACTTTTAGAGAGATAAAAATAAGAGAATACACTTTTTGAGGTTGCAGCAATCTTATTTGCATATGAAAATTCTATATAAACCAATGCAATTCAGTAAAAACATGCACATAATTATATTTCTGCAAGAGTATGGATGGTTTCTGGAGTTTGAAATGAACTTACCTGACCCCTGGGATTTATAGCCAGCACTTCCTCTGACTTGTGGTCCCTTTTCTCAAATGAGAGCATCTTCTGATTGTAGCCCTGCAGGTTTTTCTCCTCCAGAGCGATCATCACCCTCCAGCAGGGAGGAGAGCCGGAGCCCCACAGAAGTGTCATGTCCTTGGCCATGGTTTCAAAGTAGACAGTTGCACCAAACAGCTAAAGTTATGCTGGTAAATGAACAGAGGAGAGAGTGAATGAGTGACTGCACATGCCTGGTTTTATAACAGCCTCCATCACTAGACTTCCTGATTGGAGGAATTTAGTCCCTCCCATTTCTTGTGTTATCACCAAAGATTAGTAACTGGAGACAGTTGAGATAGTTCACACTGTTTAACAAGTCAAACAGCCTTGTTTCCTCAAAATCAGAGCAGTATGATCCAACACTGACAACTCAACCTACATTTAAATAATTACAGTGATTAATTTAAAAACTATTGAGTATAATTAAAATGCTGTGCATACACAGGAATTACTAAACCCAGGAGAGGAGAGGGGTACTCCTTTTATTTCGTGTAGAAATTTTTTGAATTCAAGCTAAAATAGGAAACGGAAAAACATGAATCCACCACTATAAGAGTTTTATACATGAATGGGCCATTTATTTAAAAAAAAAAAAACAAAGACAATGAAAGAGAGTACTACAAAGCTATTTTTAATACTGAATAACCTTTTACAAAACAAGAACAGGAAAAAGATAGTCAAGCCTCCAGATAAAGTGCATGTAACAATTAAAAAAGGAGACGTATTTGAGTTATGCTCCTTCTGTACTCTAACTATATGTTCATTCGTCACCATTGATAAGGATGCAGGGATCTTGTCATCGCTGAACTTATTTCTTGCAGGTTTAATCACTCGTGTTTTATCTCCACAAAGATTACAATGAAAATGTGCATCTGTTGAAGCGTTGCTTCAGTATCCTGGTTCATTGTTTTAGTATCAACCTGCAGCAGATCTTTGTTTTCCTGTGAGCAGCAGCCTGAATGTGACTTTAGAAAACTCACAGTGACTCAGCACTTTTGTATTTACCCCTGCACACACACAGAAAGGCAATTCCAGTACAGTCATTAACACTGAGCAAACACCGTACAACTGGATGCGACTGACGCCACCCGTCTAATTTATCTTAGAACAGCGTTTCAGACGGTGCTGAACTTTCTATAATGCCTTTAGACTCTTGACAAAGTGACAGCAGCAGCTGCTGGTATCAACACAGAAGTGAGCTGCATGAAAAACAGCTGTTGTCTCAAATTTCATTCAACTGCTTCTCCATATTGATAATTTTATTGTTTTTGGCTTGTCTGGGTCTTCAATAGCAAACTCATTGAGCAGAAAGAACTTGACTGAAATCGTGAGGAAAACACATGTTTCTGCTTCATGCCAGCCCCTCTGGCAGAACCAGCTTTCCAAGAAGTTAAACAAAAGGCCTGTTTTGTTTTGTTTTTCCTGTTTTTTTTTCTTGTTTTTTTTTTTGACTATTTGAGGTGGTCCCTGTTGAAAACTATTGCAACAGAACACACACAAAAAAGAAAACAATCTTTCTTGTCCTTCAGGGGGCTTTGTAACCTTTTGCTTAGATAATGGAATAAAACCATTATCTTAGTACAGAGATAAAAAGACTGGCTCCATCCAGGTTCTGGTTAATATGTGATTTGTTCTCCCACCTTTTGCATTCTTGTTGTTTCTTTGAATTATTTTATTGATCTGCTTTTTTCAGACCATCTGCATTACAGGAATTACATAATCCTGCATGAACAAGTGTTGAATAAATGGATTAATAGTGAGCCCATAATGTTAGTGATAAGAGATACCCACAGAAAACATTTTGAACTCTTTTTCCCCCCTAGTTTTGGCTTTTATCTTGGAATATTAAAAAATGTGTTTGAAGGAAGTGTGTGATCTTTATTATATAACATTATTTTAGTCTTTGGCAGCAACCATGAGACCTGCAGCTGCAGATAAGGGATATGCTACTTGATAAAAGAAGGTATTGTGACGAGATGGTTGGGAGGGACGGGTTAGTGATGAAGTTATTTTGATGCCAGGTATGATAGTAAATGCTCCTGAATGGGGAAATATAAAGGAAACTCCAAGTGCACATTCAGTGATTAATGAAGACAAGAATATCTATAGATTTTTTTTCCCTGTTAGTTGTGCCGTTTTGCCCCCATCCTCCCACCCACCCTTCTCTTTTTTTCTGTATATTTGCAACCAGAGCTTCCTGAGTTTCATGCTAACATGCAGTTCCATCTGTCCATCCCAGCGTTTACCTCCACCTGTATGTGCAGATGTGTTCGGGTACCGACTGATATGCTGACCGGTGATCTAGTCCTCTGACCATCTCATATCAGTGCTGCTACCTGCATCTGTTTATATGGTCATCTCTGTAGTTCATGTACTAACAATGAACCAGTCAGAATGTACATGCTGGAATTCTTAGTGCTAAAGCTAATGGATAATAACCATTGATACATTTTGTCTAGTGTAGTGTTGCCAGGATGTCTGTGCTCTCCTCTCTCTGTCCTCCATCCTCTCTCTGTCCTCCATCCTCTCTTTTTCTTTCTTTACCCAGCTGGTCTTCATCAGGAAGGTCCCCCCGTATGATCCAGGTCCTGCTCAATGTTTCTTCCTCTTAAAGTGGAGTTTTTCCTTGCTACTGTTTGGATTAAAGTTGTTTTTACTTCTTCTGTGGGAGTTTTCTTTTTTTTTTTTAATTGCCATTATCCTTGATTAGGGTTTAATATTATAATTTTAGTAAATGATATTCTCTCAGGGGTCATGATCTGGGTCTCTGTAAAGTGCCTAGAGACAATTGACATTGTAACAGACGCTATACAAATAAAAATTGAACTGAGCTGAATTTAATTGAATTCTACAGGGAGGATTTGAATCAGTGTTCATAAGAATAGAAAAGGCAATAACTGTAACTCTGTGCAAACTAACACACAGCATGTAATATGAGACAGTCTGTGCTTTCAACATAATGCAAAATCATGCAAAGGATGCAATATAGAGTACTGTCATTTCTGCAAAGTCATGATAGCACAGGGCTTTTGAGCTACCTTTATGCAGAGAAGACTTGTTCCTCGTGATGAAGCAACGCCTACTTTCTTTGTTTGTAAGACCATAAATGTCACTACTCTTCACCTCATGTGAAAAGAACAACCAGACATTATCTTATTGCAAAACATTTTAACACAGACAGTACAAAATAAAAATAAAAAAGGCACATTGTAGGTACAGGATCACCCTGTGTGAAATCAAACAAAGATTTCCCTTTTGTGTCAGATTAAGAAGCACCAGCAGTCAGAGATAATCTTGTACATTCTTCTCAAGCCAGGAAGTCCAAGCATACTTGGCTTCATTTAAATGGAATGTCAGATGTGGAAGATACGACTGCAACAGTGCTGCAGATTTTATTTTCTTGCTTACATGCACTGTTTCAATAACAAATATATATATATAAACTGCAATACAACATCAGTAACATATAATTGCACAAAGACAAAGAGAACTCATTTTAAGGACCACAGGTCACAAATCAGTCACTGGAACAAGTGGAGTGTGACGAAACAAGGAACTGCCATGAAGCAAAATGTGCTTCTCCAGCCGCTTTGTATTTCAGTAGCACTGAACATGTCACTCTTCCAGCCGGAGGAGCCAGTCCTCCAAAACTACCAACAGCTGCTGGACTGAAAGATGATCTTAATTAATGGCATGACTCCTATTTTCTATCTTGTTAGTTGGCATTACTGGAATTTTTTTGGGGGAAAATGACATTGTTAATAGATCTGAATTAAATAGTTTTATTTTTGTATCATTTGAACAACACAGCATGCACGCATCTTTGAAACCTGAATGTTCAAGTATTCCCTCCTTGAAGCTAATATTCTTATAATAAAAAGGTAAGTATTCTTCTTATGGTCTGTACATGCGTTACTGTATCAGATGACCCATTAATATTTCATTAACATGTTAACAAAGCTTCCTCCAGGTAGCACCCACGCATCAATCCGTCTTTTATTGATCTACTACTTTCTTTTCAGGGTCATGCCTTCTACAGGCATGATGGAAAAAAAAGACCATGTTGCTGTTTGTCTTAGATTTTTTGTGTTACACTCCTTTACAGCTTGAGTAAAAAAAAAAGAGAGCAAGCACCTTTTTTCTCCAAAGTCTCTTATATGAATGCGAGTCAGTCCAATAGCACCCCCTATAGGTTCTATACTAGAAAAGACATCCATTCCTAACTTCATTCATGTCTATCAAAATAAAACTAAAAAGTAGTAATGTGAAAAAACGCAATACTGTTTAACAAAACATACAAACTACAGGCATGTAACTTTATTCTGTATATAGTAAACACTGCACAGTCCCCTAAGAAACAGATGACATCCAGGGATCCTGTAACAATGGTTTGTCTTTTTATTACAAACCTTACAGAAGTGAACAATCAGCTCTTTTGTGAGCATTTAAACACTCATTAACCCTGAGATTTAATGTAATCAGGCACATTTAACAGGCTAGTCTTCATTCGTATGCTGTAAATTCAAACCATACTGAATATGTTGTAGAAATATACAGTGATCCCTTATTTTTCGTGGTTAATGGGGACCTGAAAGTATAAGTATACTCAAGAAAGTTCATGAAATGTATGAATGAGTATGTGAATCTGTTGCTCTTGAAACAGTCCATAAGGTGTGCGTATGTGCTGATCAATATCCATGTAGGGACCCTGGTTGGTAGCGAAGGAATCGTCCAGAATCCCCTCATTGAGTTTCTGCTCCATTGTATCTATAAAGCAAAGGTTGGTACATAAATGTGTGATCAGCTGGTGGTCCAATACTATAACAAATACAATTCATTGTAGGTGTAAACCTTTGGTGCCGTCTCTCTCTCCTTGGCCTCCCAGGCATCTGCCTTGTTGTGATTTCCACTCCGCCCAGGTGATGTTATACTGTTATACTGTCCTCAAAAACAGTCGCACCCGTGAAGTCAGTTTGGACCTGACTCGGTACTTCCCTTTGATCCAGCAGGGTTGGTTCATTCTGATTCTCATCACTCTGCAACGCTGGTTTTTTGCCCAACATTCATTTGGGTCAGGCCTGCATTTCCATCTACCTGAAACTGCATTGCTGATGCAGGCTGAGAGGGTAGTGATGCCAGTTATCTTCATCATCACTGCTACTCTCATTTTGTGTTATCTTCTTTTTATCTTTTTTTTTTCCTGGCACTGTTTCTCTTTAAATGCTTAGAAACTTTGAGAGGTATCTCTAATGGTAAGTGGTTACATGTGAGCAAGATATTTTGGTCTAAGATTCTAACTGTCCCTCCCTTTCTCTTGCTCTGGCACAAATTCATAGATTGGAAGGTCTTTGTTTATCTGACGTACGACTTTGTCGATAGAGTCCTCTGACTGCGGAGCTTCCCTGTTCCACCTCTGGGAGTCATATTTCTAACCAGTATGCAATCTCCCTCTTCCAACACAAAACTCCTGGCTTTCTTGTCATGATTCCTCTCGCCTCTCTATGCAGATTTTTTTTTGGATTCTCTCAGGTAATCTCATATGCTTCTTTCATCCCACTTTTCCATGTCTTTAATGTACTGCTGGTAGTCTGAGGTTCCCGTCTCTGGTGTTACTCAGAATAGAAAATCAATAAGGAGTCGAGGGGCTCTCCCTAACAAAAGAAAGAAACTGGAAAACCCCGCAACCTCACTTCTTGTACAGTTATATGCTTAAATTAGCTTGTTTACTGACCAGTTAGCTTCCTCCCGCTCTGTGAGTATTTTCAGCATTTGCAGGAGCGTTCGATTGAAACGCTCAACTTGACCATTGCCTTGTGGGTGGTATGGCTTCATTCTTGATCCTGCAACACCACAGTTTCTAGCCAATTTTTCAAATTCGCCCCCTTGGTCATGATGAATTCTCAAGGGGAATCCGAACTTCAAGGCGTATTCATTAAAGATTTTGTCAGCCACTGTTTTGCCTGATTTTGATGTTGTTAGGCTTGTGCGTATCGCATAAAATGATCAATTATTATTAATATGTATTTGTATCCTCCAGAACATCTGTCCACATGCAGGAAATCAACAGACACCAATTCAAAAGGCTGAGTTGTTACAAGAGTAGTGCTCTGGTTCCTCTGCAGGAGCAACCTGACAAGACATGATGTTCAACCTCCTTCATTCAACCATAGAGCAAATACACTGATCCTCTCTTTGAGCAAGACAAATCTCTTCAGCAGCGATGGGCTGGTGTTCAGACTCTCTTGTGAGCTGGCAGGACCATAGACCATGTGATGTCAGACTCTTGCGCCTCTACCTACTACCTACTACCTATCAAGATGAGGGTACCTCTATACGCTCTTCCTTCATTGTTTCAATGTCAACAGGGATTTTGGAAAGGCTGTCAGCGTCCATGTTCTCTTGCCCTGGACAGTACTTGATCGTGATGTGAAAATCCAACAGCTCTGAACTGTACTGGTAAAAAATAAATCACTTCCATTATTACTGTTTTATTTATTATCTGAGTCTAAATGATGTTTTATTTTGAAAAATGACCAGATTCTCTCCATTACACCCATCTATGACTGAGTCTTGACACATGACATGACTTCCAGACCTGCGTCTCGGTCACGTGGCAAAATGAGTAAAAGACAAAAACTTTCCGAACAATGTTACCGATGTTCTGTTGTTGGTGCAATGTTACAAGGACGCTGCTAATAAAGTTGCACGTGAATACACAGTCAATTTATGTTTATTTTAATATATAGAAAATACCATCGTTTTTATGCTTGTCCTATCATTTTATTTTGTCAAATTTATCTGCGGCACATTTAACTGACCGGTCCGTGAAAATATTGACTGATGTTAAATGGGTCCGTGGCACAAAAAAGGTTGGAGACCACTGCTGTATATCTTTTTAATGAATGCGAGCCAGTCCAATAGCACCCCCTACAGGTTCCATACCGGAAATGACATCACTAACTCCGTTCCCGTTTATCAAAATGAAACCAAAGACTAGTAATATGAAAAATTAACCATTTAACAGAACATACAAATTAAGAGTGTGTTACTTTATACTGTATATAGTAACCAATAGATTTGCATCATACTAAGAGCCACTATGATCAGATGATTTTAATTATGTATTAAACACACACAAGAGATGAAAGAAAAAAACATTCAACAGCAGGGTGCAGCACTACGCTTCATTGGGAAACACAGGGAAATGAGACATGTCGGGTTTCTTGACAGAGACAGAGAGTGAGAAAGAGAGTGTGTAGGTTAATCACAAAAAAAAAAAATTTAAAAGTACAATTTTAATCATCAGCAGTGGCTTAGTGGTTAGCACTGTTGCTTCACAGTAAGAAGGTTCCTGGTTCGAACCTTGGCAGGAGCCTTTCTGGGTGGAGTTTGCATGTTCTCCCTGTGCTTCCATGGATTTCCTCCCGGTACTCCGGCTTCTTCCCACAGTCCAAAGACCTGTATGTCAGGTTAACAGGTGTTTCTAAATTGCCCGTAGGAGTGATTGTGAGTGTGTATGGTTCTTCGTCTACATGTGGCCCCACAATGGACTGGCGACCTGTCCAGGTGGACCCCTGCCTTTCACCTGAAGAGAGCTTGGATAGACTCCAGCAGATCCCTGTGACCCTGCAGAGGATTAAGCAGGTATAGATAATTGATGGATGGATGGAATTTTAATCACTGCTTCTAAAGGAGCATCTTAAGAAACTTTCACTTTTTCTGATCTGCATTGTACGTGTTAATGTGTCTGAAGTGATTCCCAATTCAAAAACTCTATTAAAAAAATAAACAGGAAAAAAAAAAAACATTGGCACTTTTTCGCCAGGTTTTTAGAGGTCATTCAAAATGGTTTTTCTTGGTGTATCGATCCAGGTGACAGGCCAGGTAGCTTTGATGCTGGGTCTGTCCTTCAGACAGTTGTAATAAGCTGCCAGCTTCGGGTAATGCTCCTCACATAACCTACACAGAGAGACAGTAAGAGTGAGACTTGTGGGGTTTTTTTTTTCCTCCAAAAATATTAATATTGATTTCTGGTCATTTATTCCACTTACCCAAAACGGAACAGAAAAGCAATTACTGGGTAAACAATCACATCTGCGAGGGAAAAGGCCTTTCCTGCCAAGCAACAGCCTGATCCCTGAAAGTCAAAAAGCACACCAACATATTCCTGTTAGCTACTTGGAAAAGACAACCTGGACAAGTTATTCAACCTGAACTGGTCCAGTGAGGAGTTAAACAATCATAAGAAGTGTACTTATAAAAATTGGAGACAATGAAGTAAGAAAATTAGTGAAGTTCCCATCATGCATAGTGACTACCATAGCAGCCTGTGGGGGCAGTATTATGATCTGGGCTAGCTTCAGGCTATAAGGTCATAGATGAGTAAAATTATGTGACCTTAATATACTGAATGAGCAGGGTTTTCCAACAATTATTCTTTTTTTATTTATTTTCCCTTTGATGGAACAGACAAATCCTCAGATGATGTCAAGATTTATTGCAGTTATATTGCATAGGAGTAGTTCAGGGAACACGATAATTATTTTTCACGCATGGATTGGTCACTAAAAAGTCCAGACCTTAAAGGTGGGGTAGGTGTTGTTTTTTTGCAACACTTTTTACAATATTGCCTGAAAACCTTTTCACATTCCCATTGCACACACTGAAATAAAATGTTTGCAAAAAAAAACTGAAAGTTTTGGTCCAGTCTAGAGGGTATAATCAGAGAAAAACTCTGACCAATCAAAATAGTGATCATCACTATTTTGATTGGCTGCATAATACGTCCATCAAATATCAATGCACTCCCCCTCACCCCTCAGCTGGGATTACTCGATAGACAACACAGTCTACAGCATGAGTGAGTGTTTTTAAAGATAATTTTGGACATTGGAAAATGAGCTTTGCTTCTTCCCGCAGATCAAATCTACTCTGACGTAAAACACTGAACTGGTTCCGTCCAAAGATAACGAGTTTTGCTGCTCCCACGTCTCACAAATGTCTCGCCCACACAGGCTGAAAATCCAGATGACAAGTTGTGGTTTGTCTGGGGTTTGGCAGAAATCACTGGATCTGATCTCACAAGTACTGTAACACTCCACATAAAACCACAACTCGTTGTTCAATTGTTTTCCCTCCCCATTTTATTTTTGTCTATTTAGAGGAAAAATCTGGACTAGTGAAGGACAGGTATATGTTGGCTCATACAGCTCTCAGCTATAGTGATGACACCATCTTTTTTATTATCATGTTAAACTATGTCTTATATTTCTATATCTTGGTTTCCTCTCTACCTGCAGGTAACCCTCCCACATCTTGACTTCAGCTTTCAGAGTCTCTCTGTTTCTCTTCACGGCTGAGTCGTGTCTCTCTCCCTCTGGGACCCTCCAGATGTAGGCGATGACATCGACTGAAAATGACAAAAAGGCCCTGAGTTAATGCCAGTTTGATTGATGAAAATTCTCCAAATTGTTCCAGTAACTTTCACTTCCTTTTAGCACCACTGGATGGGCGCAGTCAGGAGATTATGTAACGACTGCTGCATGCCAAAGAAAGTCAAACGGCTCAAGAGAAAAGTCAAGCATGTTCCTACGTTCATGCCAGTTTACTGCAACTAAGTAGAAACTCAGCTCTTACATTTGTGCCCCTCCCCTCCCCCAACAAAGGACCACTGCAACCCATGACCTCTGCTTACTGGGGGATTAACATATGACCTACAGACTTGACTATCTGTTGCTGCATTTGAAGCCCACAGAAATGATGCGAAGTGTCATAGCTTAATTACATGACTTGCACAGCTCTGTTTTAAACAACTCAGGTCTCAAGAGGGATGCAGTGGCAGGATTTTGAGGCTGATCTTGCAGAACAACAAGTAAAACATATTTATGCTTTGACAGAGAAAACAAACCAGCTTTCTGGAAGAGCGTGAGTCCCTCAAACATGCGCTGGTACATCATTGCCTGCTCAGCGGGGCTGTCGGGGATCAGTTTGTTTCCCTGGGACTTGAACTGACTCTATTGTTGGAGACATGAAGAGAGGAACTATTGTGAGGAGGCTCCAGTTTTTTGGTGTAGGGTGTGTTTCATCTGCAAGGCATTGGCATCACAAGCAAAAGTAGCCCACTAACTTATTAACTCCTTGGCAACATATGGCCGGATAAAAACATAAGTTCTCACCTCGAGGTACATGCAAGCAGCGTAGGACTCATTCACAACATTGTCCCCATGTTTGAAGGCAGGAAGCTTTTAGAGAGATAAGAATAAGAGAATACACTTTTTAAGGTTGCAGCAATTTTATTTGCATATGAAAGTCCATATAAACCAATGCAATTCAGTAAAAACATGCACATAATTATATTTCTGCAAGAGAATGGATGGTTTCTGGAGTAATGAAGAGTCTGGAATGAACTTACCTGACCCCTGGGATTTATAGCCAGCACTTCCTCTGACTTGTGCTCCATTTTATCAAATAAGAGCATCTTCTGATTGTAGCCCTGCAGGTTTTTCTCCTCCAGAGCGATCATCACCCTCCAGCAGGGAGGAGAGCTGGAGCCCCACAGAAGTGTCATGTCCTTGGCCATGGTTTCAAAGTGGACAGTTGCACCAAACAGCTAAAGTTATGCTGGCAAATGAACAGAGGAGAGAGTGAATGAGTGCATGTGACTGCACATGCCTGGTTTTATAACAGCCTCCATCACTAGACTTCCTGATTGGTGGAATTTAGTCCCTCCCATTTCTTGTGTTATCACCAAAGATCAGTGACTGGAGACAGTTGAGATAGTTCACACTGTTTAACAAGTCAATGCAGCTTCTCCATGTCTGGTTCTGACTCTGGAGACTGATAATAAACCGGATGCAGGTGACTTGAGGGGTCTGGTGGGTTCATACTGGACCAGGAGGTCA
This sequence comes from Hirundichthys speculiger, assembly GCA_018398805.1. Classification (NCBI taxonomy): domain Eukaryota; kingdom Metazoa; phylum Chordata; class Actinopteri; order Beloniformes; family Exocoetidae; genus Hirundichthys; species Hirundichthys speculiger. Next base: position 4,491 of record JAGFBZ010000873.1, on the reverse strand, counting down.
CTGATGTATTCTGGTCCTAAACCAGGGGTGGCCAAAGTCGGTCCTCGAGGGCCGGTGTCCTGCAGGTTTTGCATGTTTCCCCTGCTTTAACGCACCTGATCCTAATTAACGGCCATCATCATCTTGTCAACAAGGTCAGCACATGTCAGTTAATGACATAGCCACTTGTATCAGGGGGTGTGTAGAAGGAGGGAAACATCTAAAACCTGCAGGTCAGCGGCCTTCGAGGATCGACTTTGGACACCCCTGTCCTAAACCATTCAGAGCTTTATAGACCAGCAACAGAACTTTAAAGTCTATCCTTTGATGGACATTTAGCCAGTGTAAGGACCTCAGAACTGGACTGATGTGGTCCACTCTTCTGGTCTTAGTGAGAACTCGGGCAGCAGAGTTCTGAGTGAGCTGCAGCTGTAACTGATTTTTTAGATAAACCAGTAAAAACGATGTTACAATAATCAAGCTGACTGAAAATGAATGCGTGGACTAGTTTTTCCAGATTTTGCTGAGACATCAGATCTTTTATCCTCGAGATGTTCTTCAGGTGATAGTAAGCTGATTTATTGATTGCCTCAGTGTGTTTTTCAAAGTTTAGATCTGAGTCCATCACTACACCCAGATTTTTGGCCTGATTGGTGGTTTATAGATCTATAGATTTAAGGTCTGTGGACAACCTGTGGTCTCTCTTTGGCTCCAAAAACAATCACTGCTCAGTTTTGTTTTTGTTCAGCTGTAGGAAGTTAAGGCACATCCAGTCATTAATCTCCTCAATGCATTTACCGAGAGCCTATACAGGGCCTCGGGCTCCTGTTGACATTATAATATATATATGTGTGTCATCAGCATTGCTATGGTAACTAATATTGTTGTTCCTTATAACCTGGGCCAGTGGAAGCATGCAGATGTTAAACAGAAAAGGCCCCAGGATGGAACCCTGAGGAACGCCACATGTAATTTTTGTCTGCCCAACAATGGTTCTGCTTCATGCCAGCCCCTCTGGCAGCACCAGCTTTCCAAGAAGTTAAACTAAAGGCCTGTTTTGTTTTGTTTTTGTTTGTTCATTTTTTCCCTTTTTTTTTTTTTGCAACCTCTTTCACTGCACTGGTTACAGACTGGCTGCGGTTACATGATGTTTTTTAATTCGGAATTAATAATAAGGAAATAAATAATTCCGAATTAAACTATTTTCCTTCGAGTTTACATGGAATTAGTAATTCCGAATTAAGGGTTACATGGAAAACACGTTTGTTCGGCTTTATCCAACTCCGCTTTAGGTCTGGGGGTTGGGAAGGGTTCTGATTGGATAGGGGGGGGCGGACGTCTTTACATCTACCGGAAGAAAACAAACTTAGCTAACTCGATTAGCAACAACATTTCACCTATTTTTGACCTGGGTGGCGTCTCTATCTGCGAAACCTCCTTCATTTAACCTGGCCGCTTTGAAAAGCTCACAATTTTTATGTTTCCTGCCATCTGTTCTTTTAATTATTTCCAGTTCCTCCAAGCTATTTATTAAATAAATCGTCTCTGCTCTTGAACACCGTTTACTGCGTGCGGCCATCTTGAAACTTTGTTTTGAAAACAAGCCCACCGCGGAATATAAGCGTCATTGCGACAGACGGGCAAGAGAACGAGCATGCGCAGAAAGACGGGAATTAATTTAAAGAGGAATGAGTGTAAACATGACCGCGGAATTACTTAATGCGGAATTAAAATGGGAATAAACCAGCCACTTGCTTCGGAATTAAGTTAATTCGGAATTGACATTTTCATATGGAATTAAGTGTTTACATGGTAACTTTTATTCGGCTTTAATTCTGAATTAAAAAAGGAATTAAACTTCCCATGTAAACGCAGTGACTGTGGGACTTCCGTTTTGAAAGTTGTTGTGACTCCTGGTGCTACCAGAAGTACCACTGCCATGTGCCACTGCCACTATTTGAGGTGGTCCCTGTTAAAAACCATTGCAACAGAACATATTTATCAGATCATAAAGTGCCTAGAGACAAATGGCATTGTAACAGACATTATACAAATAAAATTGAATTGAATTGAATTCTACAGGGAGGATTTGAATCAGTCTTCATAAGAACAGAAAACGCAATAACTGTGATGCAAACTAACACACAGCATGTAATATGAGACAGGCTGTCTCATATAATGCAAAATCATGCAAAGCATGCATAATTGATTACTGCCATTTCTGCAAAGTCATGATAGCGCAGGGCTTTTGAGCTACCTTGGTGCAGAGAAAACTTGTTCCTCGTGATGAAGCAACGCCTACTTTCTCTGTTTGTAAGACCTTAAATGTCACTACTCTTCACCTCATGTGACAAGAACAACCATGTGCTCCAGACATTATCTTATTACAAAACATTTTAACACAGACAGTACAAAATAAAAAATAAAAAAGGCACATTGTAGGTACAGGATCACCCTGTGTGAAATCAAACAAAGATTTCCTTTTTGTGTCATTTCAAGAAGCACCAGCAGTCAGAGATAATCTTGTACATTCTTCTCAAACCAGGAAGTCCAAGCATACTTGGCTTCATTTAAATGTCAGATGTGGAAGATATGACTGCAACAGTGCTGCAGATTTTATTTTCTTGCTTACATCCACTGTTCCAATAACAAATATATATATATAAACTGCAATACAACATCAGTAACATATAATTGCACAAAGACAAAGAGAACTCATTTTAAGGACCACAGGTCACAAATCAGTCACTGGAACAAGTGGAGTGTGACGAAACAAGGAGCTGCCATGAAGCAAAATGTGCTTCTCCAGCCACTTTGTATTTCAGTAGCACTGAACACGTCACTCTTCCAGCCGGAGGAGCCGGTCCTCCAAAACTAGCAACAGCTGCTGGACTGAAAGATGATCTTAATTAATGGCATGACTCATATTTTCTATCTTGTTAGTTGGCATTACTGGATTTTTTCGGGAAAATTGACATTGAAAGTAGATTTAAATTAAATATTTTTTTGTATCATTTGAAAACACAGCATGCACGCATCTTTGAAACCTGTGTGTTCAAGTATTCCCTCCTTGAAGGTAATATCCTTTTAATCAAAAGGTAAGTATTCTTCTTATGGTCTTAACATGAGTTACTGTATCAGATGATCAAAGCACAAGAGCACACAGACACAATTTAGAAACACCAATAAGCCTAACTTGTATGTTTTTAGACAGTGGGAGGAAATCAGAGGACCTGGAGCAAATCCATGCAAGAACAGGGAGAACATGCACAGAACGGTTCCAGGAAGGACCAGGATTCAAACCAGCAACCTCATCTGTGAGCTGCATCTCACACACTGCAGGCCTTATTAACCTTTTTTAAATGTTAACATATTAACTTGTTCATGGCAGCACAGTAAGAAGAGGACTGAACACATATGACTTGTCTGGAAGGGTTACCTGGAGAAATCCTCTTCTGGCTAAAAAGAAATTTTTTGACAAAATCCAAACATTGCATTTCAACCGGCTGCTTTGAGGTGATGATCTGGGGTTCTGTTTCTGAAACAGGACCAGGGAACCTTGGAGTCACTGAGTCAACCATGAACTCATCTGTGCACCAGAGCCTTCAAGAGGCATGATGAAACAAAAAAAATACTATGTTGCTGTTCATCTTAGCTTATTTGCATCATAGTAAAGAGCCGCTATGATCAGATTATTTTAACGATGTTTTTACACACACAAAGGAAAGGAAAGAAAAAAAAGATTAAAAGGGGATACTGCAAAAACATTCAACAGCAGGGGAAAGGTGTCTTATCAGGTTGAGGTCAGGACTCTGTGCAGGCCAGTCAAGTTCATCCACACCAGACTCTTCCATCCATGTCTTCATGGACCTTTCTTTGTGCACTGGTGCACAGTCATGTTGAAGAGGAAGGGACCAGCTCCAAACTGGTTCCCACAAAGTTGGAAGGATGGAATTGTCCAAAATGTCTTCAGAGTTCCTTTCACTGGAACTAAGGGGCCAAGCCCAGCTCCTGAAAAACACCCCCACACCATAACCCCCCCTCCACCAAACTTTACACTTGGATCAATGCAGTCAGACAAGTACCGTTCTCCTGGAAACCACCAAACCCAGACTCTTCCATCAGATCACCAGATGGAGAAGCGAGAGAACGTTCCTCCAGTGCTCTAGAGTCCAGTGGTGGCTGCTTTACACCACTGATGGATGGATGGATGCAGCTGCGTCACCATGGAAACCCATTCATGAAGCTCTCTGCTCTGTTGTTGAGCTGATCTGAAGGACACATGAAGTCTGGAGGTCTGTAGTGATCGACTCTGCAGAAAGTTGGTGACCTCTTCTCACTATGTTCTTCAGCATCCTCTGACTCCGCCCCCTCAGTTTACCTGTCCTACCACTTCATGGCTGAGTTGCTGTCGTTCCCAAACACTTCCATTTCCTTAAAATCCAGCTGACAGTTGACTGTGGAATATTTAGGAGGAAACTTCACCACTGGATTTGTTTCTCAGGTATCATC
>JAGFBZ010000872.1:100000-174317 GCA_018398805.1 Hirundichthys speculiger | reverse complement strand
TAGCTACTACAGGTGCGCTACTAGGCTGTAGGGTAGAGATAACTGCCACAGCAGTAGTAGAGGTGTCGCAGCTATAACTGCCACAGCAGTAGCTACTACAGGTACTGTAGGTGGTAGATGTCACGATAACTGCCACAGCGGCAGCTACAACAGGTGCTGTAGATGGAAGAAGTCTCGATAACTGCCACAGCAGCAGCTACTACAGGTACTGTAGGTGGTAGATGTCTCGATAACTGCCACAGCAGCAGCTACTACAGGTACTGCAGGTGGTACATGTCGCGATAACTGCCACAGCAGCAGCTACTACAGGTACTGTAGGTGGTAGATGTCGTGATAACTGCCACAGCAGTAGCTACTACAGGTACTGTAGGTGGTAGATGTCGTGATAACTTCAACAGCACTAGCTAATACAGGTACTGTAGGTGGTAGATGTCGCTATAACTGCCACAGCAGCATCTACTACAGGTACTGTAGGTGTTAGATGTCGCGATAACTTCCAAAGCAGTAGCTACTACAGGTGCTGTAGGTGGAAGATGTCTCGATAACTGCCACAGCAGCAACTACTACAGGTACTGTAGGTGGTAGATGTCTGTAGATGTCGCGATAACTGCCACAGCAGTAGCTACTACAGGTGCTGTAGGTGGAAGATGTCTCGATAACTGCCACAGCAGCAACTACTACAGGTACTGTAGGTGGTAGATGTCATGATAACTGCCACAGCAGGAGCTCCTACAGGTACTGTAGGTGGTAGATGTCATGATAACTGCCACAGCAGCAGCTACTACAGCTACTGTAGGTGGTAGATGTTGCTATAACTGCCACAGCAGTAGCTACTACAGGTACTGTAGGTGGTAGATGTCACGATAACTGCCACAGCAGTAACTACTACAGGTACTGTAGGGTAACTCGATACTACCACAGCAGCAGCTACTACAGTACTGTAGGTGGTAGATGTCGCGATAACTGCCACAGCAGTAGCTACTACAGGTACTGTAGGTGGTAGATGTCTAAGGTACGATAACTGCCACAGCAGCAGCTACTACAGGTACTGTAGGTGGTAGATGTCGCGATAACTGCCACAGCAGCAGCTACTACAGCTACTACAGGTACTGTAGGTGGTAGATGTCGTGATAACTGCCACAGCAGCAGCTACTACAGGTACTGTAGGTGGTAGATGTCATGATAACTGCCACAGCAGGAGCTACTACAGATGCTTTAGGTGATAGATGTCTCGATAACTGCCACAGCAGCAGCTACTACAGGTCCTCTAGGTGGTAGATGTTGCTATAACTGCCACAGCAGTAGCTTCTACAGGTGCTGTAGGTGGTAGATGTCATGATAACTGCCACAGCAGCAGCTCCTACAGGTACTGTAGGTGGTAGATGTCATGATAACTGCCACAGCAGCAGCTACAGGTGCTGTAGGTGGTAGATGTTGCGAGGCTAGGGTGTGACATCCGATGAGTGACAGCGCGCAAAGAAAAAAAAAGATTGTTTCAGAGAATAGGATTGTGTTCTTCTCTCATGTAAAATAAACTACTCTGGACCAGTCCATAAATACACTCCTTCCAAAATAGTCATAAAGAATGCGAAGTCTGCAACAAATGAGTACAACAAGTCATTAAAAGATTAAAGAAAAGTCACGTGAAATGAGATCAAAAACTGTAGAAGAAGAGTATGGGAGTTGAAGCTTAAAACCAGAGTAGACTTGACTCGTGTGCTTTTACAGCATGGAAAAAACATCCACAGCACTCCGATGTAAAAAGATGAAACAAAAATAATTTATTCCTTAATTTCCATAGTATGTAGTTACAGGAGTAATCCTAATCCAAAATTTCCCAAAAAGAAAAACACTACGGTAAGAAAACTGTGTTTTCTTACCGGTTGTGTTTGTTCTCTGCCATTTGACTGTGCGCATGCGTGGCGTTTTTATGTCTCCGTCTGCTCGTCTCCTCTAAACTCCAGCTGTATCTGGTTTTACTTCGTTTTAAAACACAAACTTTTTATCAGTGATTATTTTAAGACTATTTTTACTGGAAGAGAGACTTTTGTCCGCCGGAACAGTGATTTAATCACTTCTTTACGACGAGCCCTCCACTGACAGCATGGGAAAATCAAGTGACAGCCCGACGACATGGAGGAAAACACGTCTGTATGATCTAAAGATTTCACCATATCTCGAAACCCTGCCTTTCCGGAGCCAGCCGACGTGCGACCTTCCTATAGTATTTCAAAGACTGTCACCGATGGAAGGCAAACCCAGCCTAGGATTTATTGAGGCCTGATCTCCGCAGCGGGCGCAGTTCTGGGCCCGTGCCAGTATTACAAACACGCAAAATGGCTCTTACCGCTTTTACCTCACCATCCGGCTGTGTCAGCTGCTCCCACTACACCAAAGAAGATCACCGAACTGCAGGAACGAATATCCATCCTGTACCAGATCCGTGAAGCCGAGATGTTAATGGACACCATCACCTTCGGACCTACACAATCTGCCTCCGTCTGTGCTTCTGGCTCTGATGCAGCTCCCTCCGAACCTATTGCTGCACCTGAGGCTGCTGGAGCTGCTCCTCCTCCGGTGCCTGTTGCCATAACTTTTGACCCCCCCTTCAGACACCGTTTCTGACGACGCCTAGATGCGACTGGGGGCCAAGCCCAAGGCCCTGACTTGCTCCACTCCATTGGACCCTGAGCCCAGGTGCCCCGGCAGGAGAGGGATCCAGTTGACAAATAAATTCGCTCCCCTCGCTTTTCTTCCCGTTGAAGAGGAGCGCGAGCGTCTCCTTCCCCCTTCTTCATCGCCGCCCCAGGGGTCCCACGGCTCACCGCCTCCTCTGAGGTATTCTACTGCCACACTTCAGCGCTCCTCTGTCCGAAAGACCTTCCGCTCCACACCGCTGTTTACTCCGGCACCGCAGCGTGGCCCCCCCGTCTGTCCCTCTCCAGCCACTTAGCTGCCTCTGGTCAGGTCTTCTCCACTGTCTGCTCCCCCCACCTCAGCCAGCCCTGAGGCCGCACATTCAGTGCTGGCTTCAGACTGTCTGCAGGGCCCTCAGTGTTGGCTTCATAGATAATTTCAACTTATTTTGGAAGCGTAAATCCTTTCTAAAAACCGATGGTATCCATCCAAAAAGACTTGGCAACTACATGTTAAAAGCCAACCTGCAATACGCTGTCCAATCATTCCCACGTGTGTGTTTCCAGAGGACACACACTCGATCTGGTAATTACCACTCTGCCCCATTCAGAAACATACTGGTTTACGATCTTGGTGTTTCTCAATGTCAATGGAGCTGCCTTTTCCTTCTACCCACCTCAAACCTAAGCGGCAGATCCATTTCAGAAATCTGAAAAACATCAATGCAGATGCCCTGACCCTGGACCTTCATCTTCTCTCCTCTGATACAACTGACTGCCTCTCTGTTGCTGACACAGTGGACATCTACAACCAGTCCCTGAGCAGTCTCCTAGACCTCCACGGCCCCTTAACATCCAGGTCAGTTTCTTTCTCGCGCTCGGCACCCTGGTACACCTGCGAACTGCGAAAGATGAAGACGGCTGGGCGTGTTCTTGAGCGGCGGCTCAAGGCCTCTGGACTGACTGTTCATAAACAGGCTTACAGGGAACACAAGAGGGCGTATGCAGAAGCTCTGAGGGATGCACGGTCCAGATTTTACTCCACCATCATCAACAACAGTCCCGGTAACTCCAAAAAACTGTTTTCAACAATAAATCACCTGCTCAACCCCCCTCCACCCTTCCACTCTGAGGCCACCGAGGAGAGGTGCAATATGCACATCACTTTTTTCAGACAAAAAGTTGCTAACATCCGCTTACACCTCTCCACCACTGCTGCCCTGCCCCCCCCCCCCCCCCCCCCCCCCCCCCAACTGCTGACTCACCGTTTGAGATTGTGCAGCCACTCTTCTCCTTCTCTTACGTCACACAGGAAGAGGTGGAGGACGTCGTTAGAAAAATGAAGCCGTCCACCTGTGCCTTGGACCCTTTTCCTTCAGCTCTGCTAAAGACCTACATCTCTGTCATCTCTCCTTTCATCACCAAGGTCATAAACCTCTCCCTCCAGACCGGTGACATCCCACCTGCATTAAAAACTGCTGTCATCAGACCATTACTGAAAAAACCCACTCTGGATCCAGAAGTACTCTCCAACTACAGGCCCATCTCCAATCTGCCATTTTTGGCAAAGGTTCTGGAAAAAACAGTTGCAGCACAACTTCAGGATCACCTCAAACATAATAACCTCTTTGAGAAGTTTCAGTCTGGTTTCCGCCCTGGCCATAGCACAGAAACTGCCTTAGTCAGGGTCACCAATGACCTCCTGATGGCAGCAGACACCGGTTCCCCATCTCTGCTCATCCTCCTGGATTTAACATCTGCCTTCGATACAGTTGAATTGAATTGAATTGAATTGAATTGAATTGAATTGAATTGAAAAATACTTTAATAATCCCCGAGGGGAAATTGGCTCGTTGCAGCAGATACAAAAATATACATAAATAGACAGGACATTAAATAGACATTAAATAGGCAATAAATAGACAAAAAACAGTGTGCAGAAACAGAACAATAAATAGACTAAAAACAGTGTGCAGAGACAGAACAATAAATAGACTAAAAACAGTGCGCAAAACAAGACACTAAATAAAAAGTAAGTAGACAAAAACAGTGTGCAAAACCGACAAAAACAGTGTGCAAAACCAGTAGTAATAAAACTGTAATAATAAAACTGTAATAATGTAATAAAGTGATAATGCAGCATTAACAGCATTAACAGTTGACCACAATATCCTCCTTCACCACCTGCAACACACAATTGGACTTTCACAACATGTACACAACTGGTTCACTTCCTATTTGACCGCCAGAACCGAGTATGTCGCCCTGGGAAAAGCAAAGTCTCACACCCACAACGTCACCTGCGGTGTTCCTCAGGGCTCAGTGCTGGGCCCCACCCTCTTCTCCCTCTACATGCTCCCCTTGGGCAGTATCATCAGCAAGCATGGTATATCTTATCATTGCTATGCTGATGATACTCAGCTCTATCTCAGGACTTCCCCCACTTCTTCTGCTCCCCTTCCAACAGCCACACTGACCACCTGCCTGGAGGAGATAGAGGCATGGATGAAGCTCAACTTCCTACAGTTGAACAGCACCAAAACAGAAGTCATTCTAGTCGGCACCGCACATCAGCTCCACTCCTCCACAATCACTGGCATCACCTTCTCTGGCCAAAACATCCCGGTTTCCTCACCTGTCACCAACCTTTGTGTTAAAATGGACTCTCAACTTTCCTTTAACACCCACATCAAACACCTCTGCAAAAACTCATTCCACCACCTCAGAAACATAGCTAAACTCCGTCCAATACTCTCCTTGGCAGATGCAGAGAAGCTCGTCCATGCCTTTGTCTCCTCCAGGCTGGACTACTGCAATGCACTCCTCATCGGGATTTCTGCCAGTAGCATTCAGAAGCTACAATACATCCAAAACAGTGCTGCCAGGATCCTGATGAGGGTGCGCAAATATGAACATATCACCCCCATCCTGAAATCTCTCCACTGGCTCCCGGTCCCACTCAGAATTGAGTACAAGGTTTCCCTCCTCACTCATCACTGCATTCACGGACACGCCCCCGTTTATCTAAAGGAACTCCTCACTCCCCAGACATCCTTACGCCCCCTCCGCTCTGCTTCCACGAATTACCTCCAAGCCCCTAGAACCAAGCTCCGCAAAATGGGTGACCGGGCCTTTTCCTCCGCTGCTCCGAGGCTGTGGAACGCCCTCCCTGACCACCTAAGGGCCCCACAGACCACTGATGTTTTTAAACGAAGCCTAAAAACGTACCTTTTTACAAGAGCATTTTGCTAATATCTCTTTTAATCCATTTATTGTTCTTAACACTTTTATTTTTATCTATTTATTTATCTTTTATATATTTTTTTTTTCATTTTTTTGTTGTTAGCACTTTGAGATTTTAAATATAAAGTGCAATACAAATAAAATTTATTATTATTATTATTATTATTAAAACTGTGTGGCTCTATCCTAACAAGCCTCAACTGCATCTGCCCCTTCTGCTCTGCTCTTAGAGCGACAGTAACATTAAAGTGTCTCTTTGTTACAAAAACAAGCCCTTTTAACCTCTCTAAAATTAAATTAAATGACTTTTAATAACATTTGACCTATTTTAATGATCTATTTATTAAATGAAATTAACTATTTATTTATGTATTTAATTATCTGAACATTAACTAATAAATCCACAAAAATCATTTAAAAGCACCTTAATCACACCTTGGCTCCCACATACCAGCCCCTAATTGTACTCTTAACTGGAGACAATTACCACAATATATAATGAGGATCCATAAATGAAAGTGTTTTTGACTTAAGTAGTTTTCCATAACTGGAGGATTTTCTTCACTCATCTTCCTTGAGAAGACAAAGCTTTGTAATCGGCCTATCCAGTGTACTGGTCTTAGTCTTTATATGGACCTGCCGTATCATTCGATACTTATCAGGGATTACCTGGATCACTTTCCCCATCACCCAGAAGTTGCGTGGTGCAGTGTCGTCAATGACCAACACAATGTTTCCTATGACAAAGTTGGGAGATGGGCGGGACCACTTGTGATGTTCTTGTAGCAGCGGTAGATATTCTCTTGTCCACTGCTTCCAGAACATGTCTGCCATGTACTGGACCTGTTTCCATCTCCTTCGGGAATAGAGATCCTGCTTGTCAAACAGGGCTGGTGGTAGAGATGGCTTTGTCTTGAAGAGCAAGAGATGATTCGGAATAAGTTCCTCTAGATCAGTGGTCTTCAACCTTTTTTAGCCCAGGGACCCCTTGGATGAGAGAAAAACAGAGCAGGGACCACTGCTTTTAATTCTTATTTTTTCCCCCCCTTTTTTTTAATGTGTCACATTTTAAGCCTGGCTTATAATAATTTTTAGATGTATTTTATTCTGCTTATTTCACCTTATTAACCAATTCCTGACTGGGTTATTAGCCTACATGTGTTTATGGTTGATAAAACTTTCATGTATATTATTATTATTAGTTGGTAATGAGACAATATTCCCTATTATTGTTATTTTCCAACAATGAACCGTTTAACTTCAGGCAGTTATATATTTAAAACTGCCTGTATTTCTATATATATATATATATATATATATATATATATATATATATATATACTGTGTGAAGACCACTGCTCTAGATCGTTAGGATCATCAGATGCCTTAGTTGTAGGCCGGCTATTGATGATGGCCTCTGCCTCACATAGCAGGGTATACAGGCTCTCCTCATCAAGTTTCTGTAGTCTCAGGGTGAGATTCAGGATCTTCCTTACAGACTTGATCATCTTCTCCCATACCCCTCCGTGATGGGAGCCAGTGGGAGGATTGAATATCCACTGGATGCCTCTCTGGTGTAGAGTGTTTTCAATCTTTGAGCTATTCCACTCCTGGATGGCTCTCTTTAGCTCACGTTCAGCTCCAACAAAATTTATTCCGTTGTCTGAACGGAGAATCTTCACCTGGCCTCTTCTAGCAATGAAGCGACAAAGAGCAGCTATGAATGAATCCGTATCCAAAGAAGATGGTAACTCCAAGTGTATTGCACGAGTTGTCAGGCATGTAAAGATCACGCCATATCTTTTCACAGAAATCCTTCCGTGTTTTACTTCAAATGGACCGAAGCAGTCCACTCCAGTGTTGGTGAACGGTGGCTCATCTGGCAGGACTCTTTCTCGAGGTAGGTTAGCCATCTGTTGTTGACCTGCAGCTCCATGAGAGCGCCGACAGACCTGACACTTGGATGAAATTCTCCCTATAGCTGAGTTTGCTCCAGGGATCCAATATTTAGATCTCAACTTTGAGAGCACATGATTGCGACCGCTGTGTCCAAGGTTCTCATGGATATCTCTGAGGATCAGCTTTGCGATGTGAAGGTCTTTATGTAAAATCACTGGCCGCTTTGCTTCCTTAGAAATAGCAGCTCTGCTGAGTCTTCCTCCTACTCTGACAATGCCTTCTTAAAGAACTGGATCAAGCTTGAAAAGACTACTGCTTTTCTTCACACATTCACCCTTTAAGAGTGCCATGATTTCATCTTTGAAAGTCTTTCCTTGGCAGTAGCGGATGATCTCACGCTCTGCTTCATGAAGGTTCTCCACTGTGAGATTAGCAGCACTTGCTCTGGAAACACTTGCCTTGAAGTTACTCATCTCTTTGTCAACTTCAGTTAGAGTAAGAGTTGTGTTCACCTCCTTCCTCTTTCTACTCAAGCTCAGTAGAGTGCCCTTAATCTTGAGCATCCAAGCGACTGCCTTCTTGAGATGACGCCATGAAGAGAAATACTGCATTAACTCCAGCACTGCATCTCTTTGTTCCCCTGCTGCAGTAGCACAGAACACAGTGTTCCTCACCTCAGGGTCTTCCATAGTTAGAATAGAATAGAATTCTTTAGGGTTTGGCCGGTCTGACGGAATGGATGGTGCAAACGCTTCATCCAGGAAAAAGTCATGATTGTCTGGGAAAATCCCAGTGGACCTAAACCCAGAAGTCACGTTTTGTGGTGTCACGGTTGTCATGAAGGTTTGACTCACAAGTCCTGCAACCTGGTAGATGGTGACTGTTTAGCCAGGATTCGATCGCATCCACCCATCTAGAGCTCGGCTGTATTGGGCTTTGAAACGACCGTACACGGCCACATCCAGAGGCTGCATGATGGGTGTGAGGTGGGAGAGTGAGCATAACGATACCATTGCTCCTGGTGAGTTCTACTGTCCTGAGTGATGTGAGCTATAAGATTGTCCATGATGAGAAGCATGGGGGGGTCAGGTGAACAGTAAGTGTGGTTTATCAGGTGGCGGAGAACCTCGGCCCAGCCAGGGGCCAAGTTTAGTGAGAAGAGGATGATACCATTAGGCAGGGTCGTTTTCAATTTCATTCTTAAAATGAAAAAGAAAAAGAATATGTCGATAGTTAATATTGTGTTGTTTGGACATAAGCGGTTGCTGGTGAGTATAAAGTAAAAGCATGAATCCACGCTGTAATTAGGTGTTTTAACGCCCAAAAAGAGGCAAAACAAAATTTAAAAAAAGTAAGGTTTGTTGGTGGTTAGTACTGCGTGGTGCCACCATGCACTACTAACCACCAACAATGGATGGTTGAGGTGTTATTTTTGAGTTTTTAAAAGAGTGGGCCACGCCGGCGACGCACGTATGGGCCGCGGAGATAGGGCACTGGAATCCCCTGGCAAGCCAAGGGAGATCACGGACCACCGCGCAATGCTCGGCCCGCGATCCCCCTTGGCTGGCAAGGGAGAGAGAGCGAGCCTCTGCGCGGTATGGATCTGGCACGTGCAATGGGACCGTCTGCTGCCCATAGCAGCGGTCCTGGCGCCATCCAAGCACCAGGCTCCCCGTGGTTCCCCGAGGGGACCCACTGAAGATTTGACAGTGTGTGACCTCTTTATATACTACTTTTCTCACGTGCCATCAATGACGTCACATTGTAAAGCCACGTGAGGGAGCTCCCATGGAAATTTCCTTCAGGGTTGTCATGACAACACTGTACGTGGTGACGCATCTTTGCGCAGAGCCCGCACGCACGCCGGTCTACCAGCGCAACGTCGCGCGCAGAGGCGCTTACTGGCTGATGCAGGACGCTGTTGACCAGTGGGGTCACTAGGTTTAGGGGAGGCTTAGCCCCCAAGAGATGCACAGGATGTGAGCGAATGTAGCGTGTGAGCACAACATTTCACAAACAGCTAATAAAGACTGAGAAATAATTTATTAATATTATTATTTCAGTCTGTTTTATACAATACAGTATAAGTATACAGTATAAGTCTTATATCTGCTTGCTCTCCTTCTCTCTCTGTGATAACTTGATCTTCCTCTGCCTCTTCATCCATTCCTGGATCCCCTTGCTCTCTGACTTGACCTTGCCTGTTGATCACACAATGAGTTGAATTAATAACTGATCAACATAGAGCCTAATGCCATAACTTTCGCTCACAGCACAATAATTGTTTGTTCTCAAATATTTTGAAGTTGCACAGATTACATTTTGGGCACATATGTGACTAAAATGGTTGTAATTTCATTTCAAGCCCTGAAAAATATATTACTTAATTACTTGAATTAAAGTAATACTAAGATACTCTTGAAAATATTTGGGTCAGGCTAATATATATATATATATATATATAGATATATATATATATATATATATATATATTATATATATATATATATATATATATATGTATATATATATATATATATCTTTGCTTTCTCCACTTTCTAATCATTACACTCCTCAATAAAAAATAAATAAAAAAAAAATAAAATTAAATTAGTCTTAATATGAATATGAAATATGAAACATTTCAGTCAAGGTGAACCGTATGAGTTCCATAAAATTCCAAGGCTGTCTGCATCTCAAATGACTCTATCCTGTGAAATCCTTTAGACTCACCTTTCTGGTAAAGGTCTCTCCCCCTCACTCCCTGTGCTCCTCTGCCCCTCTGCCCTGACTCCTACAGGTCAATAGGGGAGGTGGAGTGATTATTATTAGTGTATTATTATTATTATTATTATTATTATCCACTGATGATAATCATACTGAATGAGCTCAGCTCAAGTGAGAAACACAGCTGATGCTCCGGAATGAAGCCATCCCAAAGATAGTATATTGTAAAAAAAGAGTGCACAGATGTGCGCAGAGATTGTCTGTAGTGTGCAAACTAGGCTTTTATTTGTCAGCCAGGGAGCACTTGGTTCATTAATTACATGGGACTTTCTGCTGTTAGCTGGGGGCTGGAGCTAACTAACTGTTACTATCAGCAGTGATCAATACATACTGTCTTGAAAAACTTTCTTATGTCCATCCTTCAGTGAGTCATGTTCTTCTACTCATGCGGTTCGAGTCGGCTCTGTGTGCTTCAGGGTACACACAGGAGTGCAAGCAAGGTCGCAGGGAAAACGTGGACTGGATTTTCAGTGATGTGGGCGTTCTCAATATGAACAAGTGGTGGAATGGATTGGATAACGACGCTAACGACGCACTGACAGATTTATGATCATATTTAAGTGAATAGTGACAGGTTACACAATTATTTATTTAAACTCATATTCTGGTCACTTCATATTGACTTTGTCAGCGCTTTTTGTAAAAAAAAAAAAAATTAAAAAAAAAAAAAAAAAAAATATATATATATATATATATATATATATATATATATATATATATTTATTTATTTTTTATTTTTTATTTTTTTTAAACCTAATTATTTAGGGGGGCTTAAGAATATTTTAGGGGGGCTGAAGCCCCCCTAAAATAGGCCTAATGATGCCACTGGGCCCAGCTATCTTCATTCATCCTGTTCTGGTGGATGTACCTTTTGCTCCTGGAGGTGCATTGATCATGAAGCAGTCTTTAAACTTTACTCTGGGAAAGAGCAGGATCGTATGGAGCGATAGGAGTGCCACATTAATAAATAAATAAATAAATGTGGAAATATAAAGAGAAATAAATAAATAAATAAATGTGGACATATAAAGAGAAATAAATAAATAAATAAATGTATGTGGAAATATAAAGAGAAATAAATATATAAATAAATATATGTGGAAATATAAAGAGAAATAAATAAATATATGTGGAAATATAAAAGGAAATAAATAAATAAATGTGGAAATACCGTACCGTACCGTACCGTACCGTCTTCTTCCGCTTATCCGAGGTCGGGTCGCGGGGGCATCAGCCGGAGTAAGGAAGCCCAGACCCCCCTCTCCCCGGCCACTTCCTCCAGCTCCTCTGGGGGGATCCCAAGGCGTTCCCAGGCCAGCCGAGAGACATAGTCCCTCCAGCGTGTCCTGGGTCTTCCCCGGGGTCTCCTCCCAGTGGGCCGTGCCCGGAACACCTCACCAGGGAGGCGCCCAGGAGGCATCCTAACCAGATGCCCGAGCCACCTCATCTGGCTCCTCTCGATGCGGAGGAGCAGCGGTTCTACTCTGAGCCCCTCCCGGATGACCGAGCTTCTCACCCTATCTCTAAGGGAGAGCCCGGCCACCCTGCGAAGGAAGCTCATTTCAGCCGCTTGTATCCGCGATCTTGTTCTTTCGGTCACTACCCAAAGCTCATGACCATAGGTGAGGGTGGGAACGTAGATCGACCGGTAAATCGAGAGCTTCGCCTTCCGACTCAGCTCCTTCTTCACCACAACAGACCGGCGCAGCACCCGCATCACTGCAGATGCCGCACCGATCCGTCTGTCGATCTCCCGCTCCATCCTTCCCTCACTCGTGAACAAGATCCCGAGATACTTAAACTCCTCCACTTGGGGAAGTACCTCATCCCCAACCCGGAGAGGGCACTCCACCCTTTTCCGGCTGAGGACCATGGTCTCGGATTTGGAGGTGCTGATTCTCATCCCAGCCGCTTCACAACCGGCTGCGAATCGCTCCAGCGAGAGCTGTAGATCACGGCTCGATGAAGCCAACAGAACCACATCATCTGCAAATAGCAGAGACCCAATCCTGAGGCCACCGAACCGGATCCCCTCGACACCTCGACTGCGCCTAGAAATTCTGTCCATAAAAGTAATGAACAGAATCGGTGACAAAGGGCAGCCTTGGCGGAGTCCAACCCTCACTGGAAACGATCACTGGATTTCTGCCTGGCGGTATGGGCGCTAACTCATAGATATGTATGCTAGCGTTTAGCCTGACATCACCAGCGCTGAGGAGGACCAGTGTTGCCAACTTAGCGACTTTGTCGCTATATCTAGCAACTTTCCAGACCCCCCTAGCGACTTAATTTGTAAAAAGCGACTAACGACAAATCTAGCGACTTTTTCTGGTGATTTAACGACTCACTGGCACTCAAACCGCTAGGTTTGAAGCCATCACTTGGCTGCTGATGGCTGCTGTCTGCCTCGCGAGCCACGCTTCTCTCTCTCTTTCTCTCTCTCTCTCCCCCCCCCCCGGGCCGACCGTCCGACCGTCCGTCTGTGTCCGTCCGTCGCATCTAGCGACTTGTAGCGACTTCCGGGACAGCCTCTAGCGATTTTTCTCATTGGAGAGTTGGCAACAGTGCAGAGAGAGAGAATGTACGCTAGCATACATATCTATGAGTTAGCGCCCATACCGCCAGGCAGAAATCCAATGATCAGGGAACGACTATCCATCCTGGACAGGAAGCCCCGCCCAGAGCCATTTGATTGACAGCTCAGTCCACCAAGCGTTTTGTCATTGCTTTATCCTTGTGTCACAGGAGTGCCAAAAAGGAAAAGCAAATGCAATACGAAAATTAAAGATGATTTTCCTTTTCATTACTTTATTTCTCTTTATATTTCCACATTTATTTATTAATTTATTTCCCTTTATATTTCCACATTTATTTATTTATTTCCTTTTATATTTCCACATGTATTTATTTATTTCTCTTTATATTTCCACATATATTTATTTATATATTTATTTCTCTTCATATTTCCACATATATTTATTTATTTCTCTTTATATTTCCACATTTATTTATTTATTTATTTTTCTTTATATTTCCACATTTATTTATTTATTTATTTATTTATTTCTCTTTTTATTTCCACATTTATTTATTTATTTATTTATTTATTAATGTGGCACTCCTATCGCTCCATAGGATCGGAGGTGCAGCATCACCAGCAGCATTAACAGCACAGACCAGAGTTACCAGTTCCCCTCTCTCGGCTGATGTGATGGAACCAACTTGCCTTTTTCCTCTTTGTGTCACCACCTGAAACAGACAGAAAGTTCAGAATTAATGGCATGTTTGATCTGTAGGTTACATACAGAGCTCCAGCAGTGTCATGCAGGTGGATGAGAGGCTGCTGGCTCCCTCACCTATCCGATTTCAGAGCACCATTCTCGGCCTTGCTCGCTCTGAGGTCCCGTCAGGCCTGTTTATTACATTATTACAAGCTACACATGTCAGCCTTGTGTGTGCGTTTATCTCACCTGGTGAGGCCTTTGTACCGTATGGAGACCTGTTTCATCCACATTAAAAATCATGTGTGGGGGAGGAATTTATGCCTGTTAAAGATAAGGAGAAAGGGAATCTAAACTACTTAATTTTAGAGAATAAAACACATGCATTGGAACAATCAATTCACCCACCTGTCCATGACTATTGCCAGATTATCATAGACCTCCCCAACAGTCGTTCTATTGAAGCCAGTCGTCCTTCAGAGGGATGAACCACTCTGGACCTGAACCAGAACCACTCTGGACCTGAACCAGAACCACTCTGGACCTGCAGACTGTGTCTCCTTCCAGTTGGCAGGCATGAGTACATGGTTCTCGTCTGCATTGGGACATGGATCTTGTCTGCACGGGGACATGGTTCTTGTCTGCATGGGGACATGGTTCTTGTCTGCAGGGGGACAGGGTTCTTGTCTGCATGGGGACATGGTTCTTGTCCACATGGGGACATGGTTCTTGTCTGCAGGGGGACATGGTTCTTGTCTGCATGGGGACATGGTTCTTGTCTGCATGAGGACATGGTTCTTGTCTGCATGGGGACATGGTTCTTGTCTGCATGGGGACATGGTTCTTGTCTTCATGGGGACATGGTTCTTGTCTGCATGGGGACATGGTTCTTGTCTGCATGGGACATGGTTCTTGTCTACATGGGGACATGGTTCTTGTCTGCATGGGGACATGGTTCTTGTCCGCATTGGGACATGGTTCTTGTCTACATGGGGACATGGTTCTTGTCTGCATGGGCACATGGTTCTTGTCTGCAGGGGGACATGGTTCTTGTCCACATGGGGACATGGTTCTTGTCTGCAGGGGGACATGGTTCTTGTCTGCATGGGGACATGGTTCTTGTCTGCAGGGGGACATGGTTCTTGTCTGCATGGGGACATGGTTCTTGTCAGCATGATTCTACATGGGGACATGGTTCTTGTCTGCATGGGGACATGGTTCTTGTCTACATGGGGACATTATTCTTGTATTCATGGGGACATGGTTCTTGTCTGCATGGGGACATGGTTCTTGTCTGCATGGGGACATGGTTCTTGTCTGCATGTGGACATGGTTCTTGTCTGCATGGGGACATGGTTCTTGTCTGCATGGGGTCATGGCTCTTGTCTACATGGGGACATTATTCTTGTCTACATGGGGACATGGTTCTTGTCTACATGGGGACATTATTCTTGTCTACATGGGGACATTATTCTTGTCTTCATGGGGACATGGTTCTTGTCTACATGGGGACATGGTTCTTGTCTGCATGGGGACATGGTTCTTGTCTGCATGGGCACATGGTTCTTGTCTGCAGGGGGACATGGTTCTTGTCCACATGGGGACATGGTTCTTGTCTGCAGGGGGACATGGTTCTTGTCTGCATGGGGACATGGTTCTTGTCTGCAGGGGGACATGGTTCTTGTCTGCATGGGGACATGGTTCTTGTCTGCATGGGGACATGGGGACATGGTTCTTGTCTGCATGGGGACATGGTTCTTGTCTGCATGGGGACATGGTTCTTGTCTGCATGGGGACATGGTTCTTGTCTGCATGTGGACATGGTTCTTGTCTGCATGGGGACATGGTTCTTGTCTGCATGGGGTCATGGCTCTTGTCTACATGGGGACATTATTCTTGTCTACATGGGGACATGGTTCTTGTCTACATGGGGACATTATTCTTGTCTACATGGGGACATTATTCTTGTCTTCATGGGGACATGGTTCTTGTCTGCATGGGGACATGGTTCTTGTCTGCATGGGGACATGGTTCTTGTCTGCATGGGGACATGGTTCTTGTCTGCATGGGGACATCCCAGATAGCAAAATGTCGTTGAATCAACGTTGAAAGAGTGTCAGCAGTGATACTGATTCTACATTGAAAGCTCAAAGGAATTCCACCCTTCTTCAATGTTGAGGTCACTGACAACGTTGATTCAATCATCATCTAAATGGTAGGTGATGGCTGAATCCTGACGTTGATTCAACGTAAAAAATACACTACAATGTGCCTGCAGACTACCAGACTACCTCTTCCTTTTGTCCCTTCACTCTCTTTTCCCTGTTCTGCTGTTTTTGACAAGTTTGAGCATGTGACTTTATCTTCTTCCCATGAGATTGTTGGTCACCTTCAGCCCTCCCCCACTGACCCTGGTCCTCCTCCATTTTGTAAAGACTTCATTTCTGTTTTGGGGCCATCTCTTGTCTGCATGATTCTACATGGGGACATGGTTCTTGTCTGCATGGGGAAATGGTTCTTGTCTGCATGGGGACACGGTTCTTGTCTGCAGGGGGACACGGTTCTTGTCTGCAGGGGGACATGGTCTTTGTCTGCATGGGGACATGGTTCTTGTCTGCATGGGGACATGGTTCTGTCTGCATGGGGACATGGTTCTTGTCTGCATGGGGACATGGTTCTTGTCTGCATATGGACATGGTTCTTGTCTGCATGGGGACATGGTTCTTGTCTACATGGGGACATGGTTCTTGTCTGCATGTGGACATGGTTCTTGTCTACATGGGGACATGGTTCTTGTCTGCATGGGGACATGGTTATGTCTGCATGGGGACATGGTTCTTGTCTACATGGGGACATTATTCTTGTCTTCATGGGGACATGGTTCTTGTCTGCATGGGGACATGGTTCTTGTCTGCAGGGGGACATGGTTTCTTGTCTCTGGGACATGGTTGGTGCATGGGACATGTTCTTGTCTGGGGACATGGTTCTTGTCTACATGGGGACATGGTTCTTGCCTGCATGGGCACATGGTTCTTGTCTGCAGGGGGACATGGTTCTTGTCTGCATGGGGACATCCCAGATAGCAAAATGTCGTTGAATCAACGTTGAAAGAGTGTCAGCAGTGATACTGATTCTACATTGAAAGCTCAAAGGAATTCCACCCTTCTTCAGTGTTGAGGTCACTGACAACGTTGATTCAATCATCATCTAAATGGTAGGTGATGGCTGAATCCTGACGTTGATTCAACGTAAAAAATACACTACAATGTGCCTGCAGACTACCAGACTACCTCTTCCTTTTGTCCCTTCACTCTCTTTTCCCTGTTCTGCTGTTTTTGACAAGTTTGAGCATGTGACTTTATCTTCTTCCCATGAGATTGTTGGTCACCTTCAGCCCTCCCCCACTGACCCTGGCCCTCCTCCATTTTGTAAAGACTTCATTTCTGTTTTGGGGCCATCTCTGATTGCCCTTAATAACAGCAGTCTGTCCTCAGGTGTGGTTCCTAAAATTTTTTAAACATGCAACCGTACCAACTAGGGCTGTAGCGATACACTAATCTCACCACACAATACGATACACGATACTCGGCTCACGATACGATACATATCGATATTCATCTTAAAATACATTTCCATCATTTTCTGAAAGATTTTAACAGGACAAAGTGATTTTGGTGACATCTTGTGAGTGTTCCAGTGACTTTGTTTTAATTAATTAAACTGAAAGGTAGGTGACCACAGACAGTGTTGCAGAGAGGAGAGAAAGGAGGCCTCTGATTGGTCAATTCTACATCCACGTAGAAAAGAGCGCATCATTGAAGAAATGAGGAAGTTCCCACATCTGTACGATTTTGGTTCTCCACACCACAAAGACAGCACAGATTCTAGTAATTCACGGAGGGAGATAGCGATGAATGTGGGTCTGGATACGGCTGAGACGGTGAGGAAGTGGAAAAACACAATGGCTAATGGACAACTTAAGCAACTTTTTGCCTAAGTTGTCCATGCATATACATGCATAGACCTCTTTATCATTAACATTTTGCCAACTTAGGAGTATTTACCATTCTCCAAAACTTAACTTCATTCAGCATGTCCCTCCCCTAATTGTGGTTGTTCAGTACATAGTGCTGAGATCTTCCACTAAATACTGCTATGTTCAAAGATTATTCAATTAAGATTTTTTTTTTTTTATTTGTGTTGTTAAAATTTTTTTTTATCTTTTCAGCAGAGTTCAGGTAAAAATAAAAATCAGCTTAATGCATCCACACCTGCAGTTTTGCAGTCAATGCAGTTTTTCTAGTTCCATTTGGCAAGTGAAAAGAATAAAAGTTGCTGCCCAGCTTGAATCCAGAGGTATAAAAACAAAAAACTGGTTAGGAATCGACTCAGAGTCAAGTTCTAAGTTGCAACGTCAAGGATGTAACTAAAATTGCTTTTTATCATTTGAAACAAATATAAAGCCCCGATCATACACTTCCCCTTACTCGTTAACACTAGCTGCTACCTGCAAATTGTGGGTATAGGAACCTCCGCTAACCGCTAATGCAATCTTCTGGTCGCTAAAACCGCTACCCATTATGCCAAATTCTTTACTCACTTTGTAGATGTGGCAGTGGGCGGGTCTTTTTCCATTTCTGCAGACTCTGTATCTTGCGATCACTGGTTTAGGGTAGCGGGTAGCAGGTGGTCTAGCCACCCGGTGTTTTATTAACGTCCCAGTCATGATTAACGTTGTGTTGGTTTCTTCAGAACCATCTGGGCCTCAGCCAGCCTCCTCCACCATGACTTTTAAAATGTTCCCCAAATTCAAAGATTGCAAATACATTGAAATGTCTTTTGGACTGGCTGCTTTGACAAATAAATGGCTTATTTCAAAAGTGATCAGATCATTTGTGTTAATGTTTAATTAAAGTATGAATGAATTTAATAAAACAGCTGGATGTCCACATGCATCAGGGAAGGAGTGAAAGTTTAGTTCAGGCTTCTGGAATCCAAGTTCACAGGACACAAGTCATTTATATTTTAATATGAAGATTACTCTTTCTTTTGTTTTTTTACTGTTGTAGACTTGAAACTAGTCTTAAATTTCAATCATGATGGTCTTTACAAATCTGAAATTTAATTTATTAAAACCCAAGGATACCCTGTGTCTTGGACTTCAGCTGTGTATCTGCACAAAACTTTAACGTGTGTGTGTGTGTGGGTGTGTGTGTGGGTGGGTGTGTGTGTGTGCATGCACAGGGACGTTGCGTGCAGCCTGCGAGCTGATGAGGAGGCGGGGGGCTGACATTCTGGGCTGCATAGTTCTGGTTGAGCTCAAAGATCTGAACGGTGCCACCACACTTGGACAAAACAGCGTCTTCTCTCTGCTCCAGTCCTGAAGACCGTTGCCCCGGAAACAGCCTCACATGACTCATACAGAACATTTCCAAACAGGAACATGTAAAAATGTTGGCTTTGCTGCTAACTGATCTGATTTCTCTGAGGTTCTGACAGTAGTTCAGGTCCATTTACAGGATCAGAAAGACCACCTGAAGTTTGCTTTAATCTTTTTAATCATTAGTCCAGATGTTTGCTGGGTATGTGAAGTCATAGTTGTATCGGGTCCAGGCGTTAAAACAGTTCATTTTTATTAAATGTGCCACATGTGTTATTCCTGTAGAAAGATTTCCTTCTACTGTTAACTAAGATTCTAGATAAATCACTTTCAGTGCTTCTATTAAAATTGTGTCCTGAGTATTTTGTGTTGGAAACAAATCATAAACAGTATAGACAGTATAAATTTAACATGTATGTTTTATATCTTTATTGTACATCTTTTTCCATTTCAATCTTGCAACAAAATTCACAAAACAAAAACAAAAACCTATGGCATTGTCCAAATAGGTCTGGACCTCTTCTCTTCCTGCTCTCGGCGAAGGCGGACGCATTTCTCTGAGCTCCCTTATCTATCTGTTCCTGCAGCTGCACTCTGTCTCGTCTGTGCTTCTGAAGCGTTTTTTCTGCAGAGTATCCGAATCAACCATGGATTTAGTAAGCTGGTCTCTGAATGCAATTGATCAAATTTTTTCAACAACAAGACAAGGCAAAGGAGAGCCTTCGTGCCCGGGGGGTACGCACGCAGCGGGGTACGTGATGGACTCCTGGGGCAAATGGAAACTTCATTGTCTCGGCCCACTGCACGTGGAGGATGTCGAAGACGCATTCATTTTTGGATTTATGATCACAGGATTTCTACTGATCGGCGCGGGTGGATTCTTGGTGTATCGGAAAATTAAACGCACGGAGGCTGCAAATTCGGATTCGAGGAAAACTTCCACCCTGCCGGACGTGTGTGAGAAAGTTGACAACGTGATTAAAAGACTGGAAGACATGGATCGGAAATTGGGAGCGATTCAGAACTTGAATCAAACCCAAGGGATGATTCTGGACTTCTTTGGGCGCATGGATAACAATCTTGGAAGGATTCACGCGTTGATCAGGGAGAATGGCCAATAAATTCGGAATATTGAAGTATTCCCACCAGAGAAATCCAGCAGAACTTCAAGGCTAGACGGAGAGTGTGTCTCAGCCTGCCCCAAACAATCCTTTTCTGTTTTGGCTCCCTGGAAGCGCAGCCTTCAAGGCCGCTCCCTTATCTATTCTCCTGGATGCTGTGTGGCTTGGACGCTTCTACCCCCCCATTCCCCCCTCTGCACCTGGAGACCAGGATCTTCAGGCTACACTCCCTCCCCCACTTCAACGTCTTCGCTGGCCCCCCCTCCCGCCCTGCGCACCTCCCCCTTCTCCCCCGTGTGGCGATGGACTGACTGCGCGACTGGCTGCGCGCTCACAGACTGTCAAAACTGGGTTATCCCGCCATCATGTTTCTATCAATGTCCTGTGTTAAGTCTGTACATGCTTAATTAAATGTGCTGAGGTGTTTTTTTTTTCCCCTCTCACGACGTGTCCATTTGACACGTAGTGGGAGATGTTCTTTTTTTTAACCTCCACCCCCCCCTTCCCCAATGTTATCTTTTTTCCTCTGTTAAATTGTAGCGCTCTTATAGCGCTGACCCAAGCACCGTTGACTCCTGTCCATATGTTGTGTTGTTTTGTTTTGTATGTTTCTTTTGGACGGTGAACTGGGAAGTCAAATTCTGCTGTGTTGGGACGCTGGCTCAGTGGCGACAATAAATTTGATTCTGATTCTGATTCTGATTCTGACCTAACTGTTTTAGATGGGAAAACCGCATATTTACTTGAATAATTAGATATGATATGAAGTAGAAGTAAAACGGAACACCTGATATCATTTGATGGGATATAAATTGTCAGTCTAGTGGATTATATGTTATAAAATACATTTAACATGATCAGTGTCATTATGCTTCTGTTTGCAGCTCAGTTTCGGTTTCATCCGACTCACAGTTGAGCAGTGAACAGTTGAAAAGCTGCACATCCTTTTGGAGATTTTTCAGAGGGTTTGTTTGTGGATTTTTATCTCTTTTTTTCCTTTCATGTCATTTTGCTGCCAACAGTTACAACTGGAAACTGTCTTGGAAAATTATCTGAAGAAGAATCCAAGCAGAACGACGACAATAACAACAATGTTTTTTATTAAGTCAAGTCAGAAATAAAAAGACATGTGCATGGAGAGAGAACCTGGCCCAGACAGACCCTAACCCTAGCCCAGCAGCACCAGAAGTCCATATATGGTCATGTTGTATTACTGTTGGTCTTCAACGGGGATTAGGATTTAACATTATTCTACATTCTTGTTAGTTTCATATCTATTATCTGACCTTGCAGCTGTCTGTGAGAACAGGATGTTCTTCAGTTTGTAAAGATACAAAAGCACACGATGTGCAAACGAGTCTAAAAGGTTATTTCAGGTCAGGAAAATTCCAAAGGTTATATGAGGTTAGCTGCATTTATGATATATGAACCTAAATTTCATTTACAAAACCCCCCATGATGATGGACATCCAACCATCTTTAAGAATCTCAAGCACCTGTATGAGCCCGGTCCATATTAGATGTTGACTGGACCCAGAATGTTGCATTCATTTAAAGGTTCATTTAAACATTTAAAAGAATAAAGTCATGCAATGCTGTACCTCTGACTCTATTCTCCATTATTTTCACCTGTCGATATAAAGATGGAACTAAAGCAGATGCTGGCTTTTTTTTTTGTTTGTTTTTTTGGTTTTAATTGAGTTATTGTAACTGATCAGCTGTTTCGTGACAAAATATATTATACAAAGTCAGAGCAAATGTTCCCAAACAGGCCATGATGAACCCCTTCAGGTCACAGCTGCTGAGCCACTCATGGACCACTACACTCTGATTAGAACCAGAACTCTGAAACCAGAACCCTTTTAAGGAACCTTCAGGTCAGCATTTATGGACCACTACACTCTGATTAGAATCAGAATCAGATTTATTATTGTCACTGAGCCAGCGTCACAGTGAAATTTGTCTTCCCAGTACACCGTCCAAGAGAAACATACAGAAACAACAACAACAAATGGACAGGAGTCAACGGTGCTTGGGGCAGCAGCCATAAACAGCGCTCTACCCTTGTCAGGGAGCAGTGCACTCAAGCACTCCACAAGCACCCACAAGTGCCCATAGATGTCCAAGTACACCACCCTCCGGCCAGGGCACTTTTAGCAGAAGAAAATATGATCACATAGGGGATGGGGGGGAGAGGATAAAAAAGAGGTGACTCACACAGCATGTCCTTGATCAGAGGCACATTTTGTGGGATTCACAAAAAAAAACCTCAGCACAAATAAGCATAGACAAACTTAAGACTAAGACATGAGAGGTGGGTGGGAGGTGGGGGTAGGGGGGGAGTGTCCAGCCAAAAAGTCTGTGCGCTTCGCTGCCAGATCCCAGCACGCAGTGCCCAGTCCGTCAAGCGAGGGGGGAGGTAAAAACAGCCAGGAGCCAGCGGAGGCAGTTGGGCAGGGGGCAGGAAGTGTGTGTGTGTGCATGTGTATGTGTGTGCGTAAGCCAGTGACCCCTGTCCCAGTTCGGTCTGGAGCCACAGGTGTTGTTTGGAAAGGGGAGGGGTCGGGGAAGGAGCATCAAAAAGTCATAATATTCAGGAGAGATTAGGTCGAAGGCCAGCCTTGGAGGCGAGCTTCGTTTCAGAGCCAGATTCAGATAAGAGAAGAATGTTTGGGTCAGACAGACATAATTCTGTCTGCCTTCAAAGTTCTTGCTGGTTTATCTCTATTTATCTCAGAGCCACGCTCGCAACTTCTTCACGTTCGAATCCATTTCGCCAGAGAGTTCAAAAATCGTCACTAGAATCACTTCCAGTTTCCGATTCAGCTCACCAAGAGTATCAGTCTGAGTGTTCACAGCACGGCTCACTCCAACACACATGGCAGGCAAGTTGGTGTCCAGAATGGCAGCTGCCATGTAAATTTTCTGATACAGCAGGTATCCGCCAACTCCAAACAGCAGAAATCCTGTGATCATAAATCCCAATAGGTACACAACTTTGGCGTCCACAATGAACGGGGGGGGGGGGGGGGGGGGGGGGGCAGACATCCCAGATTCTATCCGTAAGATTCCTTGATGTATCCAGCCAGTGTTCCATCTGGACCGGAGGACTCTCCTGTGTCCTGTTTTCTCTTCGAGAAAATTTGATTAATTGCATTGAGAAACCAGCTGACCAGATCCATGGTTAGAGATTTGAATATTATGTCGAGTGAGGCTCCAAAAAAAGCTCAGACAAGACAATGGGAAGCAGCAGGGACAAATAGATAGGAGCTCACAGAAATGCGACTGCCTCCACCGAGCAGAGCATGTGAGCGGAGTGGAGCGGCGAGAATTTCCGCTCCTCGCTCACAAAGGTTTTCATCGCTCCGCTCTTCCCTCAAAGTCGCAAAACGCCTCTCCACCCATAACCGCTCAGCGCTCCAGTAACACTGCACCCCGCTCCGCTCCAAAAATGTTTGCATGCATATAAAATGTACATGTTTACCTGAAGCCTTGGATCTAATCAGAGCTGGATGAGAGAGAGAGAGAGAGAGAGAGAGAGAGAGACTCAACAAAGTTACGTTTCTTACAGCCAGTCACGGAGAGAGAGGAACAGTAACGCAGAGCCGACATACGTTTTAAAGTCCAAAAAATAGATATTTACTGACAAGAAAAAATAAGAAAATAATTTCACCTAACGGAATTAGCTGGTTTAATACACTTTTGTTTATTAACCTTTCCCGAAACAATTTTTCATTCACTGTTCTCCTCCTATTTTTATACTTTCAATGTCTAAAAGAACTAAAGAAGAACAACAATATTTTCAGAATATAAAATATTTATTTTAAACAACACTTTTTAAACAACACTTAAACAAATATCTTAAGGTGCAAAACACTCAAATTAAATACATATGACATAAATGAACGTTCTGTTTGCAGGCTTAGTTAACAATAAGGCTAAAAACTGAACAAAATGTGCCTTTTAACGTGCCTAAATCTAAGCCTGCATTAACTGAGCGGGATCGGGACATTTTTCTTAAAGTTCTTTTGAATTTACTTTCAAAAATACCAGTTTGGCCAAAGTCGGGGGCTTCAGACTCATGCGGTGGTTTGTGGAGAGGAGACCAGCAGCAGAAAACACCCTCTCGACACTGGCAGAGCCACTTGGGATGCTGAATACAGTGCGTGCTACTTTTGCCAGGCGTGGAAAAGATTTGGTGTTTTCTTTCCAAAACTGAATAACCTCTGCGTCGGGGTTCTGCCTGGGGGATGAGAGGTACATTTCAACTTCAGCTTTTGCATCTCCAGGTGTGCGCTGCTGCTCACTGAAGTATGATCCAAATAGGCGAGGCTTTTTTACTTCGGTTTCAGGATGGAGGACGGCTGCAGACAGGGTGTTGGGCTCAGGTGTGTCCCGTTTACTGGTTTCTTCGATAAGGAGCTCACGTATTTCTCCGAGTTTATTGCACACTGACTTAACTCTGATGATCCATTCTGCCTTGAAACGGGGATCTAAGACTGATGCTAAAATTAAATGTTTGTCAGTGTAGTATCCTCCGTAGCAAGTTCACAGGTTGTTGGCCAGTGTTTCAGCAAAAGCAGCGATGCCCTTCGGATGTGTACCATCACTGGTGAGGAGGGACTTGATTTCTGTCACAGCAGGAAGAATCATTCCACGATTTCCCATTTCCTTCTGCAGTTTTTCTATTAGGTCTGCCAGCGGTGCCAGCACACTGGCAAGATGTGTCAGCTGACGCACCTCATTTAATGTTAGCTGAGCAACATTAGTCTTTAATTTGTTTTGCCACAGCGGATGTTTCTGAAACAAAAGGAGAACAGACTCAATCATCCGCAGTTGGCTGCTCCATCGGGTGGCACAAGCAACTGTAGGGCGCACACCTAACTGGTCGGTTTCCTCCGTGTTCAGGGTGCTTTTGCGCACACTTTTAACCAGGTTTCCTACTTTCAGTAGGATCCTGTTGATGCTCTCATGCTCGTTAACTGCATCTTTGATCGCCAGCTGAAGCATGTGAATGGGGCATCTCAGATGTAGCTTTGGCACGGTGAAGTAGAGATTTATCATTGTTTCCAGATTTGTTGTTATTTCCTCAACTTCGACCTGCGCAAGTGCCGGTGCGCTTTCATCCTCCTCCTCTTCCCGTTCTACGCTGCTGTCGTCAGTGGCACCGGTCACCTCAACCCCCTCGGCCTCCTCAGTGGCAGGGAGAAGGTTGAATGCCTTAACCATGTTGCTGGCACTGTCAGTAACAACTCTGATTACACGTTGGTCCACTTTCCAGTGTTTCAGCACATTTTTATATGTTTCATATATGTGATCTGCTGTGTGGTGCCCCTGGATGTGTTCACAGCCCAACAAAACTGTGTGTCCCTGGAAAGTTTCATCAATGAAATTGGCCACGATACCAAGAAAGCTATGCCCTCTTCTGCTGGTCCAAATGTCCGTCGATATGACGAACCTCTGGCCTTTGCGTAGCAGGTCGGCAAGCTTCGTCTCCATGTTTTCTAACGCATCTGGCATCAGTGTGTCCCGCACAGTATTGTAGCAGGGGGGGCTGTAGCCGGGTTGAGCTGCACTGGCAAACTGTTGCATCCCTTCACATTCTCCCTTACTTAAGGGCTCATAGTCCATGTAAATAATTTTGAAAAAGGCTTCGTCCAGTTCTCTTTTTCTACTGCGGGATATGGTTTGGACTTTGCCGGCGGTGAAGAAACCTTTGAACGCCGCGCTCCTTTTCTCTTGCTGCTCCTGCTGTGTCTCTCTGTCTGTCAAATACAGATTTACAGACGGCCCGAGTTAGTCTAGATATAGTGATTTGCTCATTTGAATGACAATACGAACCTGTTTTAGCTAATAAAAAACATAGCCCTATTTAATTCATTTAAGTTACAATAAGGTATTCTAATTAAAAATGCTCACCTTTTTCTTTCTTGCCAGTGTGCTCACGGAGCACTCTATCATGTTTGCGGGAGAGGTGTCTTTTTAGATTCCACATGGAATCTTTGCTCACAGACACAACTTCATTACATTCTCTTTCTTTCTCCTTGCCTTGGGGCTTCAGCCTATTCCTTTTTCCTTTTTCGGTTGTTATCTGAAATTTTCTTTTTGTAAAACATGATTTTATTTTTGTTTTAAACTGAAATAAAACATTCATTCATTCATTCATTCATTCTCTGTACCATCATCATCTTTTATTTTGACAGGAATTGTGCACCTGTATGACCTATCGGCCTCTTTCTTGAAATATTTTGCGAACTCCACCTTAGGCAACTCTCTGTAGTATAACTGAAGTAAACACGATGCATTCTGGGATATGTTTGGTCACGCATCGGGGTCATGATATGAGGGGTAACGGAGCGAAACTGGAGCGGGATGACGCCCCGCTCCACCCAAATCATCCTAGAAAAAAAACTCCCGCTCTGCGCTCCTTTCAAAATTCGTCCACTCCGCTCCTCGCTCGCTCACGCTCGCTCACGCTCCGCTCCGCTCACATGCTCTGCCACCGAGAGCAGGAAGTAAGATTAGAACCAGAACTCTGAAACCAGAACCCTTTTAAGGAACCTTCAGGTCAGCATTTATGGACCATTACACTCTGATTAGAACCAGAACTCTGAAACCAGAACCCTTTTAAGGAACCTTCAGGTCAGCATTTATGGACCACTACACTCTGATTAGAACCAGAACTCTGAAACCAGAACCCTTTTAAGGAACCTTCAGGTCAGCATTTATGGACCACTACACTCTGATTAGAACCAGAACCCTTTTAAGGAAACTTCATGTCAGTATTTAACTCTATTCTGCCAGAACAGCTCACTGAAGAGTTGATGTTCCTGATGATTGAGAATGATGTTGAAAGATTGTGAATCTGTGGAGATCAATAACTATATTGATGCTCAGACCTCATGTAACCTGGATGAACTGGAATAATGATCCATGTAGCAATGGATGAGCCAACAAAGGAATAATTTAAAGAAAAGTTTTATTATCAATTTCTGCATATTGATAAAAAGGATAGATTTCTTTAGATCGTTCCTTGGGCTCATCATTTGGCTTTTTTTTTTTCCATTCTTGTTTCAATTGAACCCAGGCCTGGAATTTCATGATTAGAGGGACAAGGCCAGGCTTCCTCGTTACATTACGTTACATAAATTACATAACATCTCCAAACAACATATCATCCAATGTTTTTCTTAACTCTTGTTTAGCTGGTTGGGCTCCCTTATCCATGAAAAGATTGGTTTTAATATTTTTTGTGGCCCCCTGAGCCTTTGTTTTAACAGCATACCCCTCGTTTTCAATGTCTAAAAAGTGGTCAAATGAACCTTAAGAGAAGAAGGCAACAAAATAATCAGTTGTTCTGTTACCTAAGTGTAACTGAGAGATATTAAAACACATTTCTTAAATGTTCAACAAAAAAAAGATTTTAATTTTAATATTATCAAATATAGTAACATCTATGGTGTTTCGGGTCATTTTGGACCCGTATATATTTACTTCGAGAAAAGGGCAAAAACAAGTCTTTTTTTCCACACAATAGAACTTTAATACAATATTTAACAATATGAAAAACAGAACAGTCATAAATAATAATAAAAATTACAATAAAACAAAGATTTGCAAGGTCAAATAAACAACAACCAATCTAGAAAATCACACCAAAAGAAATCAAGTACTTGTTCTATAAATACTCTGTGCAAAGAACATGCCTGTGTGTGTGTGTGTTTAGATGCATGTGTTGCAAAAAGTGACACTTTTAGTGTGTTCTTTGCAGATATATTTGTTGCAGGTAAAGCACACTATGTAGGTTTTTCTGTCCATATTGCTAGGGCAGACCAGACACCTCTTTCTTTTTGAGCGAGGTGGTCTTACTGGCATTGTGGCTGTGGATGTGGATGGAGTGCTTGAGGCAGGGCTGGCTGCTGAGGGGGAAGGTGATGCTGATGCTCTTTTTGTTGCTGTGGATATGGATGGCGTGCTTGGTGACCACTGCAGCTGTCTGACCAAGTCTGCAGCAGGAAAGGGTGCCCCGCGAGCACCCGTTCCCGTTGCTCAATGTGCGGCTTGACAAGGGAATTCTAGAGCTCCTCAAGAAACATTCTCTGCTTGGTGTTTGCCACGTTTGGATTGGAATGATTCAGCAGGAGCAGCTTCAGCACCAGTGACCTCCTCTTCAGACTGATCAATTGTGTCTGTTTCTTCCAATTGGTACTCCACATCATCTTCATTCTCAGAGGCCTGCTCATCTCCATCGCTAAAATCCTGTGTGTCCTCTGCCTCATTTGCAGCAGAGATGTGATCCAAAGTTTCATTTACAGTGAATCTTCTCCTCATTGCATCCTGTGAATTGGAGATGTGTACTCTGCAAGTCACCACCTCTACACTCAAATGGCTTGACAAGCCTGTACATGTCTTTATTTGTTTGTTCTCACAAAAAGGCAAAGAGAAAAGCCCCTAAATGAAGCTCAAGTGGTTGGAGGAAGAGGCTGTTGGTTGATTGTGTGTTTATGATTTCATTTTTGGCATTTTTTATTGTTTTATAATCGAAAAATGTAACCGGGTCAAAAATGACCCGAACACCACAAAAGTCATTCTTTTCACCAGAGCACTTTATAATTTAGTTAAAAAAAAAAAAAAAAATTGATTTTATTTTGTTTAAATGGAAGTCCCTGACAAAGTCAAAAAGTTTCAACGCAAAAAACAAATGTATGAAGTACTTTTATGTATGCTAAAACTCAAAACGGGTCCGTAGGGACCCTAACACCATAGGAAGGATATATGGCTATATTTTAAAACTGGTCATCATGGTGGTACTCAGAGAGCTGAACAGTTTCTCAGGTGGTACAAAATATTAAAAGTGAGAACCACTGCATTAAATAAATAACTAGAAAAGCGCAGACCTCCGCCAGGCGCAACAATTATCGAAAATTTGAAAGCGAGCCAGATCACACCCAAAATAAAATCAGTTCTCCCTTTTCACATTTCTGACAATTCATGAAAATTTCTTCAAAATCCATCGATAACTTATTGAGTTAACTTGAACACAGACAGACAGACAAACAAACAGACAGACAAATAAACGCCGGCAAGAACATAACCTCTTTGGTGGAGGTAAAAGAAAAACTCACACAGAGCTTGTCACCTGTCGTGTCACCTGTCATGATGAATGCCCTAAAAATCACATGAAAACGACTTAAAGGTGGGGTGGGTGTTCTTTTTTTGCAGCACTTTTTACAATATTCCCCGAAAACCTTTTCACATTCCCATTGCATCCACTGAAATAAAATGTTTGCAAAAAAAAATGAAACGTTTTGGTCCACTCTAGAGGATGATGATGATGATGATGATGATGATGATGATGATGATGATGATCTGCATTAACAGGAGGGATGATGACAGCATCACCAGTTCCATCCATGATGAGAACCTCCAGTTCCTCCACCTCTCAAAGCTGCTCTACTGGACGGAGATCTGGAGACTATGGAGACCACTGGAGGACTGTGGACTTATTGGTCCAGAAACCAGTTAGAGATGATCCTGGTCCATCATCCTGCTGGAAGAATCCATCAGAAGATGGTCCACTGTGGTCATGAAGGGATGGAGATGGTCAGGAACAATCCTCTGGTAGACTGTGGTGGTTAAACCAGGATCAGCTGGTTCTGAGAACATCTCCTCCAGACCATCAGACCACCAGCAGCAGCCTGAACCACTGATGGACCAGGATGGATCCATGATGGACCAGGATGGATCCATGATAGACCAGGATGGATCCATGATGGACCAGGATGGATCCATGATGGACCAGGATGGATCCAGGCTCTCATGTTGGTTCCATCTGGATGTAGCAGCTGAAATCCAGACTCGTCAGACCAGACCAGGTTCTTCCAGTCTTCTGTGGTCCAGTTCTGGTGAGTCTGTGTTTCCTGGTCTCAGGTGACAGCAGAGACTCCTGCTGTGGTCTCCAGCTGCTGGAGAACATCTGCTTCAAGGTTCCTTGGTTGAGTTCCTGTCATCTTTCTATCATCTCCAACCAGTCTGTCCATCCTCCCCTGACATTAACAACTCAATTTCTGCCTTTATTTAAGTCTTTTTTCAGTCTCAGACCAGGTCTTCTTCAAAATCTGTATTTACCTTTTTATCCAGTTTGGCTGCTCTCTGGTTTAACTGGTTGGTAGTTTGACTTTTTTAAAGTAAAAAGGTCATAAATCCAGAAGCTGAGAAGCAGTCAGTCACAAGATGGCGCCACAGCTCCGTCCCTGGAGGTGCTGGTGTCGTCCTACAACAGAGAACACACCAGATCAGCTCTGGTGGTTCTGGTATCAGGGAGGGCAGCTGTGAGGGAGGAGAGTCTGGAGCCGCTTAATCAAACTTTATCAAACGTTTGCAGTTGACACACAGCAGAGAAGCTGTTCAGGTCATTTAGTCTTCGGTGCAGTCAGGATGATTATGTTCATGCTGTTCGGACTCGTCTTCGGGGTGGTTTATTTCATCCTCCACAGCACCATCCTCAGGCTGCCCAGGTGTAAAAGTGACGCGCTGCTCCACGGGAAAACCGCCATCGTCACCGGTGAGTCACGGCCTTCAGGCTTTCAGCCTAACCCTAACCCTAACCCTAACTCCACCTTAACCCTAACCCTAACCCCTAACCCCTAGCCCTACCCTAACCCCTAGCCCTTCCCTAACCCCTAGCCCTAACCCCTAGCCCTAACCCCTAATCCTAACCCATAACCCTAACCCATAACCCTAACCCCTAACCCCTAACCCCTAACCCTTAACCCTAACCCCTAGCCCTAACCCCTAACCCTAACCCTAACCCCTAACCCCAGCCCCAACCCTAACCCTAAGGGGAGGGGTCTAAAAGGGAGAGACCCTCCCACTCTCAGTCTGTTCTGGTCAGTGAAGGTAGACACATCGCAGCTCAAGCCTGATAAAAAAAAAATTTGTGTGCCTTAGCCCTGAGGAAGACCCACAGGGGGTCGAAACGTTGCTGCTGTGGCACACATTTCTTTTGATTTTTTTGATTTCATATTAAAAAACAAATTCATTTTATTTTTTCATTTCATTTTATTTATTTTATATATATCATAAAAATCATTTAATTTAATAATAAATAGAGAACAAAACATGTCCATGGAGGACAGGGGGTGGACAGTGGTCCAACTCGGGAGGCGCAGAGGGCATCCCCGTGCACCCCATTATTTTCAGGGTCCACCGCCACCCCAACAAGCTTTTCCATATAGGAGGGGGGGAGGACGCTGGGGGATGGACCGTGCCCGTCCCTCCTCCCGCAGGAGGGGAGGTTGGGTTCAGTCTCTTTCCCCTAACCCCTAGCCCTAACTCCTAACCCTAAACCCTAACCACTAACCCTAACCCATAACCCTAATCCATAACACCTAACCCCTAACCCTAACCCCTAGGCCTAACCCCTAACCCTAACCCATAACCCTAACCATAACCCCTAATCCTTAACCGTAACCCCTAGCCCTAACCCCTAGGCCTAACCCCTAACCCTAACCCATAACCCTAACCCCTAACCCCTAACCCTTAACTTTAATTTTACGCCAACAACTCAAAACACACCTAGACTGTTGTCCTTGCCTGAGGAGACACTGGAGAGTTTTGCCCTGGTTGATGCAAGGACACTTGGTCGAGTTTTCTCCCAAGTAAACCCTACAACCTGCCTTTTAGATCTAATTCCCACATCACTCTTAAAATCGTTTTATGGAGTCTTCAAGGAGCAGTTTTTAAACATCATGAATTGCTCTCTTCAGACGGGTGTCTTCCCTACCGCCTTTAAAACAGCGGTGGTGAGGCCCCTTCTGAAGAAGAACAATTTAGACCCCAATGTTCTTAATAATTACAGACCCGTATCCAACTTACCGTTTTTAAGTAAAATTTTAGAAAAACTGGTTTTTAACCAACTTAATGACTTTTTAAACAGAAATAGCATTTTAGAGAAACATCAGTCTGGTTTTAGGAGGAACCACAGTACCGAGACAGCACTTTTAAAGATTTTGAATGACATCAGGTGGAATTTAGATAATAAAAAGCTCACGGTGTTGGTTCTACTGGATCTAAGTGCCGCTTTTGATACAGTAGACCATTGCATTTTATTAAATAAACTCAGACACCTGGTTGGCCTCTCCAGTACTGTTCTTAACTGGTTTTGTTCCTATCTCACAGACCGATGCTTTTATGTAAGTATGGATACATGTTCCTCAGAACCCCATGAAATTGAATGTGGGGTTCCCCAAGGCTCAATCTTAGGTCCACTTCGTTTTAATCTTTACATGCTTCCCCTTGGGGATGTCATCAGGAGACACGGCATCAGCTTCCACAGTTATGCAGATGATACACAGCTGTACATCACCGTGTCTCCTGATGACACAGGACCAATTGATGTCCTTTTTAACTGCATTGTAGACATCAAGTCATGGATGGCAGAGAATTTCCTACAGCTCAACCAGGACAAAACTGAGGTTTTAGTTATAGGTCCTGAAGGCCAGAGAGAGAAACTTTTACCAAAACTAAAGGATCTTAAACCAACCCAATCAGTAAAAAATTTGGGCATGATTTTTGACTCTGAGCCAAATTTTATCCCACATATCAAAAATATAACAAAAATAGGTTTTTATCACCTTAAGAACATAGCCAGAGTCCGCCCGTTTCTCTCTCAGGCCAGTATGGAAGTGCTAATGCATGCTTTTATTTCATGTCGCCTGGATTATTGTAATGCCCTGCTCTCTGGTCTTCCCAAAAAGAGTATTTTAAATCTCCAATTATTACAGAACTCAGCCGCTCGCGTGCTGATGAAGACCAGAGGGCGGGAACACATTACGCCAGTTTTAAAGTCGCTGCATTGGCTCCCCGTCCGCTTCAGGATCGATTTTAAGATTCTCTTACTGGTTTTTAAATGTCTTAATAGCCTTGCGCCCTCTTACTTATCTGACCTGCTTTTACCATATCAACCCTCGCGGACCCTGCGGTCCTCCGGCACTGGCCTTTTAACCATACAAAGGCCCAGAACAAAAACCCACGGTGAGGCAACATTTAGCCACTATGGCCCCCACCTGTGGAACAGCCTGCCGGAGGGCCTCAGGACTGCAGAGACTGTTGATATTTTTAAGGGAAGACTAAAGACACACCTTTTTAATCAGGCTTTTAATTAATATTTTAAACTCTTCTTACGTTTTTATCTGGTGCTATCCTGTTTTATGTTGCTCCTTTTAACTTGCTTTTTAAGATGATGCTTTTATCTGCTTTTACTGCTTTTATCTTGCTATTTTATGCTTTTAGTCATTATCTTTTAACTCCAGTGTTTCCTCAGGGTAGTCCTCCACACTGGGAGCTGTGTCAGGTGACTGGGGGTGCTGTCCTTGGGTCCCTCTGGTCTGGCTGGCTGGGGGTTCCTCCTTCTGATCTGGGGGTCCGCCTGTTGGTTGGAGTCGGGGGACCCAGGTGCTGGTCACCCTGATAAGGCCTGCGGCTCCTCCCAGTGTGGATGGCCCCAAAGGTGGCATTTCCTTGATCCTCAGTGCCATGCCATGTCGCCCTATTGGGTGTGATTGTGTATGTGTTTAGTATGGAGGGTGGGAGGGAAGGGGTTTTATTGTGATAATTTGTTTTTAATTCTGTAAAGCACTTTGTGTTGCATGTTTTTGCATGAAAAGCGCTATACAAATAAAGATTGATTAATTGATTAACCCTAACCCCTAGCCCTAACCCCTAACCCTAACCCTAACCCTTGACCCTAACCCTTAACCCTAAACCCTAGCCCTAACCCCTAACCCCTAACCCTAACCCCTAACCCTAACCCTAACCCCAACCCCCTAACCCTAACCCTAACCCATAACCCTAACCCTTAACCCTAACCCCTAGCCCTAATCCCTAATCCCTAACCCCTAGCCCTAACCCCTAGCCCTAACCCCTACCCCCTAACCCCTAACCCTAAACCCTAACGACTAACCCCATCCTATCCCCCCAACCCTACCCTCAATTCATGATAATTAAAAAATACAATATAAATAAATGGCTTAAAAAATTCGTTCGTTCGTTCGTCTTCCGCTTATCCGAGGTCGGGTCGCGGGGGTAGCAGCCGGAGTAAGGAAGCCCAGACCCCCCTCTCCCCGGCCACTTCTTCTAGCTCCTCTGGGGGGATCCCGAGTGTTCCCAGGCCAGCCGAGAGACATAGTCCCTCCAGCGTGTCCTGGGTCTTCCCTGGGGTCTCCTCCCAGTGGGACGTGCCCGGAACACCTCACCAGGGAGGCGTCCAGGAGGCATCCTAACCAGATGCCCGAGCCACCTCATCTGGCTCCTCTCGATGCGGAGGAGCAGCGGTTCTACTCTGAGCCCCTTCCGGATGACCGAGCTTCTCACCCTATCTCTAAGGGAGAGCCCGGCCACCCTGCGAAGGAAGCTCATTTCAGCCGCTTGTATCTGCGATCTTGTACTTTCGGTCACTACCCAAAGCTCATGACCATAGGTGAGGGTAGGAATGTAGATCGACCAGTAAATTGAGAGCTTCGCCTTCCGACTCAGCTCCTTCTTTACCACAACAGACCGGCGCAGCACCCGCATCACTGCAGATGCCGCACCGATCCGTCTGTCGATCTCCCGCTCCATCCTTTCCTCACTCGTGAACAAGATCCCGAGATACTTAAACTGCTCCACTTGAGGAAGGACCCCATCCCCAACCCAGAGAGGGCAGTCCACCCTTTTCCAGCTGAGGACCATGGTCTCGGATTTGGAGGCGCTGATTCTCATCCCAGCCGCTTCACAACCGGCTGCGAATCGCTCCAGCGAGAGTTGTAGATCACGGCTCGATGAAGCCAACAGAACCACATCATCTGCAAATAGCAGAGACCCAATCCTGAGGCCACCGAACTGGATCCCCTCAACACCTCGACTGCGCCTAGAAATTCTGTCCATAAAAGTAATGAACAGAATCGGTGACAAAGGGCAGCCTTGGCGGAGTCCAATCCTCACTGGAAACGAATCCGACTTACTGCCGGCAATGCGGACCAAACTCTGGCACCGGTCGTACAGGAACCGGACAGCCCGTACAAGGGAGTCTGGCACCCCATAATTCCGAAGCACCCCCCACAGGAATCCCCGGGTAACACGGTTGAGTCCACAAAACACATGTAGACTGGTTGGGCGAACTCCCATGCCCCCTCCAAGACCCTGAAGAGGGTGTAGAGCTGGTCCACCATTCCACGGCCGGGACGAAAACCACATTGCTCCTCCTCAATCCGAGATTTAACTATCCGATGGACCCTCCTCTCCAGGACCCCTGAATAGACCTTCCCAGGGAGGCTGAGGAGTGTGATCCCCCTGTAGTTGGAACACACCCTCCGGTCTCCCTTTCTAAAGAGGGGGACCACCACCCCAGTCTGCCAATCCAGCGGTACTGTCCCTGATGTCCACGCGATGCTGCAGTGGCGTGTCAAGCAAGACAGCCCCTCAGCATCCAGAGCCCTGAGGAACTCCGGGCATATCTCATCCACACCAGGGGCCCTGCCACCGAGGAGCTTTTTAACCACCTCGGCAACCTCAGCCCCAGAGATAGGAGAGTCTGCCCCTGACTCCCCAGACTCTGCCTCCTTGTTGGAGGACGTGTCGGCGGGATTGAGGAGCTCTTCGAAGTATTCCCCCCACCGATCCACAACGTCCCGAGTCGAGGTCAACAGCTCCCCATCCCCACTGTATACAGTGTTGACGGAGCACTCCTTCCCCCTCCTTAGACGCTGGATGGTGGACCAGAATTTCTTCGAAGCCATTCGGAAGTCGTTCTCCATGGCCTCTCCAAACTCCTCCCATGTCCAAGTTTTTGCCTCAGCAACCGCCGAAGCCGCGTCCCGCTTAGCCTGCCGATACCTGTCAGCTGCCTCCAGAGTCTCACATGCCAAAAAGGCCATATAGGACTCCTTCTTCAGCTTGACGGCATCCCTCACTGCTGTTGTCCACCAACGAGTTCTGGGATTGCCGCCGCGACAGGCACCAACGACCTTACGGCCACAGCTCCGGTCGGCCTCCTCAACAATAGAGGCCCGGAACATAGCCCACTCAGACTCAATGTCCCCTGCCTCACTCAGAACATGGTCGAAGTTCTGCCGGAGGTGTGAGTTAAAGCTCTTTCTGACAGGAGACTCTGCCAGACATTCCCAGCAGACCCTCACAACACGTTTGGGCCTGCCAGGTCTGACCGGCATCCTCCCCCACCATCTGAGCCAACCCACCACCAGGTGGTGATCGGTTGACAGCTCCGCCCCTCTCTTCGCCCGAGTGTCCAAGACATGCGGCCGCAAGTCCGACGATACGATTATGAATTCGATCATCGACCTGCAGCCTAGAGTGTCCTGGTGCCAAGTGCACATGTGGACACTCTTATGCTTGAACATGGTGTTCGTTATGGACAGTCCATGGCGAGCACAGAAGTCCAACAACAAAACACCACTCTGGTTCAGATCAGGGGGGCCCTGCCTCCCAACCACACCCATCCAGGTCTCACTGTCGTTGCCCACGTGAGCATTGAAGTCCCCCAGCAGAAGGAGGGAGTCCCCAGATGGAACACCCTCCAGTACTCCATCCAAGGACTCCTAAAAGGGTGGGTACTCTGAACTGCTATTTGGTGCGTAAGCACAAACAACAGTCAGGACCCGTCCCCCCACCCGAAGGCGGAGAGAGGCTACCCTTTCATCCACCGGGGTAAACCCCAATGTACAGGCGCCAAGTCGGGGGGCAATAAGTATGCCCACACCAGCTCGGCGCCTCTCAAATTATATAATAAAAATTGATTTGAAAATACAAAATCCATGATATATGATTAAATAGGAGTTAAAAGAACATTTATTTCATAAAACTTGGACTACCAGAGTTGAAATTAGTGAAATGGAAAAAGGCAATTATAATTTCAACATTTGAAAGCAACACGACTCCAAGGGGAGGGGTATAAAAGGGAGAGCCCCTCCCACTCTCAGTCTGTTCTGGTCAGTGAAGGCAGACACATCGCAGCTCTAGCCTGATAAACTTTTTTTGTGTGCCTTAGCCTGAGGAAGACCCACAGGGGGTCGAAACGTTGCTGCTGTCGCACACATTTCTTTTGATTTTTTGATTTCATATTAAAAAACAAATTCATTTTATTTTTTCATTTCATTTTATTTATTTTATATATATATATATATATATCATAAAAATCATTTAATTTAATAATAAATAAAGAATAAAACATGTAAAACAGGACAGGGGGTGGACAGTGGTCCAACGCGGGAGGTGCAGAGGGCATCCCCGTGCACCCCGTTATTTTCAGGGTCCACCGCCACCCCAACAAGCTTTTCCATATAGGAGGGGGGGAGGACGCTGGGGGATGGACCGTGCCCGTCCCTCCTCCCGCATGAGGGGAGATTGGGTTCAGTCTCCTTCCCCTAAACCCTAACCCCTAACCACTAACCCTAACCCATAACACTAACCCATAACCCCTAACCCTAACCCCTAACCCTAACCCTAACCCTAACCCCTAACCCCTAACCCTAACCCTACCCTAACCCCTAATCCTAACCCCTAACCCTAACCCTACTCTAACCCCTAACCCTAACCCCAACCCTAACCCTACCCTAACCCTAACCCTAACCCCTAATCCCTAAACCTAACCCTAAGCCTAGCCTCAGGATTCGTCCTCTACGGGTCCGAGGATAAAGAGACGTTCTGTCTGCAGGAGCCAACACCGGCATCGGTAAGGCCACCGCCATGGACCTGGCCAGGAGAGGAGCCAGGGTCATCCTGGCCTGCCGAGACCAGCAGAGAGCCGAAGCCGCCGTCCATGAAATAGTCCAAGTAAAGAAAGTTAAAGAAATGACTTTAATATTCAAAGTATAACAACCTAACCTCTGCTCGCTGTCCTCCTGGACAGGAGACGGGGAACCAGCAGGTGATCTTCATGCACATTGACCTCGCAGATCTGCAGTCGGTTCGCTCCTTCGCTGAGAACTTCCTGCGGTCCGAGTCCAGACTGGATCTGCTCATCAACAACGCTGGTCAGACGTGTTTCCTGTTTATCTCCTCGATGCTTCAAAGCAGCCGAACAAACATCACAGATTAGTGACAGAACAGTTCCTCGGTTTTCCTCTTCCTCTGAAAACATCATCTTTATATCTTTAACCCCTTAAAGCCCAGATTTAAAATGACATCAGCCCCCTTTAAAGGGAGCTTTTATTTTGAAAGGGTTAAAAGGGACCACGTAGAGTTTTAACACAAATGTTGCTCTTTGATTCATCGTACCAGAGTTACCTGAGACTGGCAGAGCAAGATTCAAACCCAGTATCCAAATACTGTCGTAGCTTCGGTACCGTAATGATCCTCCACCTCTGATGATGATGGCTTTAAATCTCTTTATCTCTTTAAATCGTCTGATAAAATGTTCCCTTGTGTCGTGGCTTTAACTGACTGTCCAGCAGCTGAGAGGCCAAAAGGTGAAACAGGTGCGTTACATTCATGTAAATGAGTTAAAATGATCAAAGTCCCATCGAGACATTTAAGACTCTGGATGTTTGGAGAAGTTCAAAAATGTTCTGAAGTTCCTAAAGCTTCAAAGATTATCTTTGTCTAAGACTGTACAGTCATGGTGTTAAATGATTTCTACCAGAGATTTTAGTTCATGTTTGTTCACTGACTCAATAGAACTGATAACGGCTCGAACAGGAGGAAATGTATGAAGAATGGATGCACAAATATCATCTGTGATGGCGTCTGACGGTTGTGGTCAGAACAACAAAGCTGCTGTTAATCCGTTTAAACGACTCAAGCTCTTTGGTTGGTGTCAAAAAACAGCTTTCTGGTGTAAAAGGGCAGATTTTCCAGATCAGATCAGAACTGTTTGCTCTGAGAAAGATGACGAGTCGTGAATGTTTAGTTGTTCATGAAATAACTGATCATCTATTAACTAGTTTTCCATCGTCTTCTACGTTCTCTTTTTAGACGTTTAACCTCTTAATTTCTCCAGGGAACTGTTTTAAACAGAAGTGCTCTTTTTTAATGATGCTACTTCATCAAGAAAATCTTAATTGAGCGTTGAAAGTGTTGACAATAAAATTAAAGGAAGCAGGTAAAACAGCTGGAGGAGGTTCGTCAGATGTCAGGTTAAACTTCCTAAAGTTTCCATCTTCTTCCAGTTGTGTTGGTGTTTGTGTGAACACACATGTATGTGTTTGTAGTAGGGCTGGGCAACTTAACGCGTTATTATCGCGTTAACTCATTAATTTATTAAAGCTGACATTTATTTTATCGTGCGTTAACACATGTTGCTCACATGTTTTTATTTTGAAAAGTTTCTTACTGGCTGCTGCAGAACCAAAGAGAATTAGCAGGTAAACACGTGGAAAAGCTAAAACAGACATGGAGAAGGTAAAAATCAGTGAACTTTACAGTTCAGGTAGCAACTCAGGTAGCAATATTAACAATTCTGTCTGGAAAGAAATATTCTGGACTGCAGCAAAACTTTTAAACCGCTTTGTTCAAGACGATGGCATCATTCCTCCATGTTCTATCAGATCTGCTCCATGTGTTCACTGTCCTGCTGTTCTCTGCAGTGGTTACTGCAGTG
The DNA here is from genome assembly GCA_018398805.1 of Hirundichthys speculiger. NCBI lineage: Eukaryota > Metazoa > Chordata > Actinopteri > Beloniformes > Exocoetidae > Hirundichthys > Hirundichthys speculiger. The sequence goes on along the minus strand of JAGFBZ010000872.1, from coordinate 134,436 downwards.
CGGCTCCATCTAGTGGCCCAGATGTGTAATGACAACAGGAAGTCTATTCCTTGATTATTAAATGACCTCCATTTTTGAGAATCTGACTTCTAGATTAAAATATCGTCCTATATTTGGGTCAGTACAGTAGTTTGATCAATGACTTATTCAACAGCAGGTGGGTGTCCTGCAATGATGGAAATGAGCGTCAGATTCTGAGCTCGTCATGAAAGCTGGAGAGGCTTGGTTCATCAAAATATGAGCTGAGTTTTCATTCACATTTACACTATATTATAAATATTATAGTCTGTGCATAGGCGAAAATCCCGGGGGGGACACAGGGGACGTGTCCCCCCCTTCCATAAAGTTTTCCACCCCAAAAAATCATTGTAAGCACACAAAAACAATTGAATAATAATATAGTCATGTTCAATAGAAGTACAACACAAGCGCTGCAAATTATAAACGTAAAAACCCTTTTTTTTTAATTGTTGAAACATTGCGACCCCCCTATTTCTCAAAGTGGCTTAGTCCACATGCTGTTTCTAACGGGCGGGGCTACCTGCAGCTCCGTGTGTCAGTGTTGCCCCCTTAAAATGACCACGTGGCAACAGCTTCTCCTTTTTTTGTCTTTATTTGAGCTCCAAAAAGTTTGTTACATTTTAACACACACAAACGGTCCCACGTCCCACAGTAGATCTAAGCATGAAGCTGGTACCTGCACCGCAACCCATCTCACCTGAGAGTGACTGTGAGCCTGCTTATATGCGTACCTACTGGGTCACGTGACGTCGACTTCCGTTTGATAAAACCAAACATAACATTAATATAACGATTTAAGATCAGTGAATTGAACTATTTCTTTGCCATCACCTCACAGACTCCAGGTGGCATAACAAAAATACTTAAAGTGCACCAAAAAATAGGTTGGCTACACCCTCCCCCACTAAAAAAAAAAAAAATGTTAAACCAACATTTTAAAAATATACCAGGGCTCTAGCACATCTAACTATAGTATCAACAGTCACACCATTAATCTGATGTCAACTAGCATCCTAGCATGGGTATCATGTCCATTGCTTTTCAAGTCCATTGTCTCTGGTACAAGAAACACAAGACCAGTCGTCCACTTGTGTCGTTGGGTGGCACGTCCGAAGCATTGGTGGGCCCCCCAATCTTCAGAACTCACTCAAGGAAAGTACCTTGACCCAAAATTATATGGCAACAATACCATGTCCCGTGAGACTTAGAGCCATATACTACATAAAAATATGTTACTTAAAATACTATCACTATACTGCATCCAATAAGGACTGTAAAGTGCAAGGTGCTTTACTGTATAAAGCAAAAATATAAAGTGCTTTAGCTGTTCTTACAATCAATAAAACACATGTTACTACTGTACTGCAACTAATCATAAAAAGGATATAGGTTGGTCGATGCGCTGTGGTCTCGAGCCCTCGCTGGCCGAGACACGACGGGACAACTCTGCAGTTCTCGAGTTGTGGGCTGGCCAAGGTGGTCGTAGGTGAAGAGGAGCCTGGGATGTCTCGCTCTCGCTGGTCTGCTAGGGTGTGGCTCAGGAGCTTCCTCGGAAGAATCGGAGGATGATGGTTCAAGCTCTGATGAATCCACCCCTAATGCTGGCTCCGGCTCCACCTCCGACACGATCACCTCGACTCTCTCTGCAGGTGCAGCTCTCTGCTCAGTCTGTACAGGTGTAGGTGCTTTGGGCTGAAACTCTTGGGCAGAGGGATCGAGTGGCTGAGAAGCAGGTTGGTGTGGCATGAAGAGATGGTATTCTTCATCACTGGAGCTCTCCGTAGCTGCAGGCTGGATGCTGTACTTTGTCCTTCTCCTTCTCCCTCTTTCTGATGATCCTCTAGCACTCATGATCCTTCTTGGGGGACCAGTGACAGCAGGGGCAGGCTCAACCAGGTAAGGGCAAGGCAGGAGTAGATTCCTGTGCAGCACCCGTTGTCTTCCTGCAACATTCAGAGGCTCAACAAGGTAAACAGGACTTTCAGGACCTTTACTTCCTCTCACCACATGAATGACGTCTTCCCAGTGGCTGCGAAGCTTCCCTGGACCTCCTCGCTGTGTGAGGTTTCTCACCAGCACATGGTCACCTGGCTTCAGGGTGGAGCTCCACGCACGCTGGTTGTAGTAGTTTTGCCCTCTTTTTGCCGACTTCCGCATGTTCTTTAGGGCAATGTCATATGCTTCTTGCATCGCCTCCCTCCACTTCTCAGCGTAGCCCGCAGGAGTCTGCCTTTCCGTCTCACCGGCTTTTGGAAACAGGAGATCTACAGGGAGGAGGATAGGTTCGCGTCCAAAGAGCAGAAAAAAAGGAGAGTAGCCCGTTGCCTCGTGAACGGTGGAATTGTAGGCATGAACCACTTTGTTCAGGTGCTCCTTCCATCTGGTCTTCTCCGTCTCCTGCAGGGTCCGCAGCATACTCAACAGAGTCCTGTTAAAACGCTCAGCAGGGTTAGCTTGGGGGTGGTAAGGTGTAGTGCGAGAGTGATACATACCACAATATTTTTCAAGTTTTTCAAAACAACTGGTTCTCAAACTCCCGCCCTTGGTCATGGTGGATCTTAGCTGGAAAACCAAAGCGTGGGATAAAATCATCAAACAGTTTTTTTAGCTGCAGTCTTCCCAGCCTTGTCTTTGGTTGCATAAGCTTGAGCATACTTGGTGAAATGGTCCACCAAAACCAAGATGTACTCTTCACCCCCCTTGTTCTTCTCTAGATGTAAAAAGTCTATGGATATCATCTCAAATGGTGCTGAGGTCTCAATACTTTGGAGTGGTGTTCTAGTGACTCTGTTGGGCTTTTTCCTTTTAATGCAGGTGCAGACTTGAGTGACGTAGTGCTCCATCTCCTGTCTCATTTTTGGCCAAAAAGAAACGGTCTCGGGCCAGAGCTACCATCCGATCAGCACCTAGGTGTCCCATCTCCTCATGGAGGAGGTACTTGTACACGAGGGGCTTCATGGACTCTGGCACTACCAGTTGCATCCTGTTGTTGCATTTCCTCCACAGCAGTCCATCTTCCTCCAGCCGCAGTTTTGGCCATTCCCTCAGGAGGGCTCTGATTGGTTCTCTCTCTCTGCAGCTTTCTCCCTATACTTTAGGTAAGTATGTGTTGTTTTCAGGTTGGAGACCCGCTGGATGACTGGATCTGCCTTTTGTTGGGCCTGGATATCTTGAATGGAAAAAGGCTGTATTGGTGGCATAATACTGCCATCTTCTGGCAAGACCTCAACATTACAGGTTACCGCAGAAATCCAGGTTGTCTCACCCATCTGGCTGCTCTGTAACGTCTTGCACACCGTGTCCAGAACTTCCGGTTGGCATTCCTTGGTGCACTCTTTCATGATGGTCTCAAAGGGCGTTGGTCTGCGAGATAGAAAGTCAGCGTCTCTGTTGGCTGCTCCAGGCCTGTACTTCAGCGTAAATCTGTAGTCTGCCAGCTCCGCAACCCAGCGATGACCAGTGGCGTTAAGCTTTGCTGACTTGGTGACATAGGTTAGTGGGTTATTGTCACTATAGACGGTGAGGTGAAGTGTGGCGCATGGAACAGATAATCACGGAAACGCTCAGTTATAGCCCATTTTAGTGCCAGGAATTCCAGTTTACCTGAGTGCAGCTTGTAGTTCTTTTCTGCTGGTGTCAGGGTTCTGGAACCGTAGCCAATCACCCTCAGGATGCCATCCTGCCGCTGGTACAATACAGCACCGAGTCCTTCTTCAGAGGCATCAACATGGAGGATGAAAGGCCGCTCAAGATCAGGGTATGCCATAATAGGTGGATTTGTCAATTGGTTCACAATACTCTGCAAAACAGCTCTATGGGTCTCTGTCCAGTGCACTGGAGAGGAAGGTGGGAGCTGAGCACTAGGGTGTTTTGTCCCCCTCTTGTGGCAGTGTTTTAGCTCACCTTTGGGCTTCGCTAGCAGCTCATACAGTGGTTTTGCCATCCTGGAGAAGTCCTGGATGTAGGCTCGATAATAGCTCAGAAATCCAAGCAGTTTCCTCACATCCCTCACTGTAGCTGGAGTCTGATGTGTGAGCGCCTTTACTGCCTCCACCTCCTTCGGGTTCATCCTGTAACCTTCTGCAGAAATAACACGCCCGACATTAGTAACCTGTGGCTTGAATAACTCACATTTTTCAGCCCTGAGTTTCATTCCACAGGCCCTCTGTCTTCGCAGGACCTGTCTGACATCTTGCATATGCTGTTCAAATGTGCGGCTGAAAACAAGGACATCATCCAAGTAAGGTACACAGACTTCATCCCTCAAGTCACCCAGACATCCCTCCATGTGGCGTTGAAAGACAGCCGGGGCATTTGAAAGCCCAAATGGGATTCTGATCCACTCATAGAGTCCCCATGGTGTTATAAAGGCTGTACATGGTCTACTCCTCTCACTCATGAAACCTTGGTGATAGGCCTTACCTTGGTCCAAAACAGTGAACCAGGAATTTCCACCCAGGTTTTCCAGAATTTCCTGGATTCTGGGGATGGGATGTCGATCTGGCAGAGTCTTTTCATTCAGCAGCCTGTAGTCAATGCATAAACGAAGAGTGCCATCCTTTTTCCTAACACACAAACTACAGGTGAGGAATAAGAAGAATGTGACTTTTGGATCCAGCCTCTGTTTAGCAAGTCCTGAATGTGAGCTTTCACTTCTTGGTACAGGTGTCGTGGGATTGCATTATATGTTCTTTGGACAGGAGCAGGGTCTCTCAAACTAATGTCCATTTGTAAATCAGTAATGCAACCAGCGTCCCACTCACCTCTGGCAAACACGTCACACTCCTCCCTCAGCAGCTGCCGAACTCCGCGCTGCTGCTTTGCGGAGAGGTGACTCAGGTCCACCGGCGGGTCCCAGGACTCCTCCTGTGGCGCCTGACTAGGCTGCTCCAGTGGTGATGCGGTGCTGCTCTCCGATGGCTGACACTCTGTAGACTTGGGCTCCAACGGATAGATTGCATCAATACTACACAACCAGCCAAATGTTGTGCGGCCACACAGTGTGATGTTACAATTTGTTGTGTTCTCAACAGTCACTTTCACCCTTGTGTTATCTTGAGGGAGCTGAATGAGTTGCTCTCTTACCTTGAGTCCTGTGGGCCACGGTGTCTCCAGGTTGGGCTCTAGCAAAACGTGAGGTCCAAGCTGTGCACTCTGTTGGAGAAAATTACATTGCACTACAATGGTCTTATTTCCTGGAACAGTAACTGGCCATCTCCCTGAGCGAACCAGAAGGGAGTTGTTTTCATGGGTCTGCTTCTTTAAAACTGCTAAGACAGCTCTGGCCGTTTTCTGTCCCACCTCTAGTGCAGAACAAAGTCTCTTTACCATGTGGTCAGCTGGAAGACAGTTCTCAGAGTCCTCACTTTTCAGAGCCAATTCCTCAATCACATTAAATCCAATGATGGGACGTTCCAACTCTGTCGCAACCACGAGAACTGGTACAACCACAGGCTCGTCACTCATCCCAGCTACAGCATTTTTGCATAGTGTAAACTCCACTTCAATCCAACCCTGATATGGGATCTGTGTGCCATTTGCCGCCGACAGGTCCAGCCCCCCTTCCTCCAGTAACTCCTCCACCGGCCTCACAGCAACATCAGGCAAGTGTCTCTGCTTCCACTCGGCCCCGATGATGGACACTTGAGAGCCAGTGTCCCACAGCACTCGGGTGTCGACGCTGTTTCATGGTAGCTCGGACCAGACACCTTCTCCCCACTAACTTGGCTGTTTGATGTTGTTTACCAGTGAGGGGCGCTGTGGCACAGAAGAGATCTACATTCCTTCCTGAATGTATTCTCTCAATTTTATTGATTGAGGCTGTGTTGTTCCTGGACCCTCTGCGGCAACCAATGGCCCAGTGGTCTGTACTCCCACACTTATAGCAGTGGTTGCACTTGCCTTCTGGGTTAGTCCGCTGGCACTGATGACACTGTCGGTTGAAGCGCGTCCCAGGTGGTAGTCTGTTGTAGTTGCAGCTGGCTTGTCCCCTCGGTCGGGGTAGGGGGTTGTTGGTCGGGGTAGCGGTTGTCTGGGTGGTTGATGCAGCGGTTGTCTGGGTGGTTGGTGCAGGCTTGACAACTGAGTGGTGAGGTTCTGTATGGCTTCACAAATAGCTTTATTCCCTTCATCAACTTTATCCATTAATGTATCTCGTTTCTTTAGCTGATCTTGTCTCTTATTTGTGGGATTGCTATTATACTCACAGCTCTCTGAGTCAGTAAAGTTGATCCCCTGACTCACGGCTGACACCTTGGCTCTGGGTTTGCTAGACAGCTTGCTCCTCCTCTCCATCTCCAGGTTGTAAGCAGCAGTCATTTTCTCCAGAAGGACTTCATCTGCAATTTTTGGAATTTGCAGATAAGGTTTTACATCTGTACGTACAGTGTCATCTTGGAGTCCAGTGAGTATTGTCTGCAAAAACTGATTCTGAATCAACTCTGGGCTGTACTTTAATCCACTGTCTGCTCTCTCTGAAGCAAAGTGTACCTGCTGCCTCAAGTCCATAACTCAGACTAAAAACTGGACTGGAGTCTCTCTGGGTTCTTGTGCAGCACGAGTGAGAGAGTGGTACAGCTCAGTAGCATCTTTTTCCACAAAATGAGTCCTTAGAATTTGTTTTAAAGCCTGAAGTGACAAATCATCCCTACTTTCCAGATAACTCCTCAGTTTTGTACCAGGGATAATAGCTTGAATCACTGCATCCACAATTTCACTTTCATCATATCCCTTTTTTAAGGCTTTTATAATTTGTCTGTCCAAACTGGCATATCCTAGTTTATCCTTTTGATTCTGTTCACCAATTTGACCATATATTTTCCAGTCTTTTCTATACATGGGGTGAACAATTGTTTGAGTTCTTTCAGATAAATTAATAGCAGTAGAAACAGTGGCAGCTGTGTGTTTTACCACATTTTCTGTGTTGGGTGCAGTACCAGCTGTGTCCACCGAGTGGCGGTTCGGGAACGTAGGACCGGACTCGGACGGCGTCTTTAATTCATCGATTGCATCATTCAGTTGTAATAATAAGGACATTCCTTCGTCTTCCAACGATGTGACATCATCGCCTTCCAAATGCTGAAGAAGGATTCTTCTCAGTTTACGGGCTGAGTCCTCATCATCACTTTTAATGTCAATCTCAAATGCTGTACAGAGACGAACAAGCTTCGAAGCAGGTAAGGTGATTAACTTTTCCTCAATTTTCTCCAGCAAATCTTCCCATGCAGAGGACATTTGCTGTCCTGAAGTTGTCATAATTAGAAAGAGTCTTTTACCTTTGCTTTGAAGGCGACCTGCGTTGTGATCTGTTGTGCTGTAGCTGCTGTTAGCATTAGCTCCGTTCCAGCTCCGTGTTGGCGTTCCTCGTGGCTGTCCACCCGCGATACGGTCCACACACGAGCTCCGTTTGTAATGATCCACAGTAGCGTCCACGAACTTAATCCAACCAGGCGGAAACACCAAGATTTTGTTGTTGCCCCCTTAAAATGACCACGTGGCAACAGCTTCTCCTTTTTTTGTCTTTATTTGAGCTCCAAAAAGTTTGTTACATTTTAACACACACAAACGGTCCCACGTCCCACAGTAGATCTAAGCATGAAGCTGGTACCTGCACCGCAACCCATCTCACCTGAGAGTGACTGTGAGCCTGCTTATATGCGTACCTACTGGGTCACGTGACGTCGACTTCCGTTTGATAAAACCAAACATAACATTAATATAACGATTTAAGATCAGTGAATTGAACTATTTCTTTGCCATCACCTCACAGACTCCAGGTGGCATAACAAAAATACTTAAAGTGCACCAAAAAATAGGTTGGCTACATCAGCGAGTGTCATTTAAATGTAGAAGGGATTTTTAATTGTATTTTATTTTAGCATTTTTAAGTTGCCATATTTATTGGCGTAGTTGTAATATGTTGTTGTATTTTGTTTGTCAAAAAATACAACACTACAATATAATAATAACACCTAATACCATTGTTGATTTTTCAGTTTGAACATTGAAAAACCTGTATACAGGTAGAATATGCACTGATACACAACAATGCTACAACTACTATTACTTTTTCTAACATTCAACAGGCTGTGGCCTCAACCCTGCAAGGCAAGTTCCAAAGGAGCAGGAGAGAGAGAGGGAGACAGCATTTTTTTTCATGTCCCCCCCAGGAATTACTCTCTGAAATTTTACTGTTTATTGTACCCCCCCCCCCCCCCCCCCCCCCCCCCCCCCCCCAAATGAAATGGGATTTTCACCCCTGAGTCTGTGATTCCATGATACCTGAACTGCTGTACAAAGCCATTTCAGGGTCACGTAAACCAGACAATTAAATATTAAAAACAAATTCAGTTCTGTGGCCTGATTTTTCATTCTGTATTTTTGATACAAGTCTAAAATTTAAATACAAAAAAACAAAAAACCCAGCCATTCGTTTTTTGTGTTTTTGTAAATATGTCACTTTTTAATTTTTTTTTAAATTTTGATTGAAAATTGAAAATGGAAAGAATGGATGATACACGGATTGGTAAAGTTACAGAACTTTAACATGAACATTTTCATTTTAAAGTCCTCCCAGACGGAGGATTCAACAGAAACAAGGTTATTTGTAACAACTGACAAGTTGAACTCCCCGTTAAAAGTTTCTGCTGTTACCTCAGAAATTAATGTTTTAATGTTCTGATTGTGGCTCAGGATTTTGTTTGTAGACTTTTTTATTTTTATAAAAACAGGATGACATTAGTGCCCTGGCAGTGCCAATAAGCCTTATTTTATTTGACATTTTTTAAGATGAGATTTACACTAAATGTGTTACTGACAAGTGCTGATGTTAAAAGTGTTTGAACAACAGATGTTATGGCACTTTAGTTCATATGGCAGCAGAACATTTCAATAAAAGTGACCTTTACACTTGTTTTGAATTCATTACTTGATTTTGCGTATACAATGTGATTAATCGTGATTAATCAGGGAAATAATGCAATTAATCACGATTAAAAATGTTAATGGTTGCCCAGCCCTAGTTTGTATATGTGCTACTACTGTACATCTGTAATCTATATGTATTCAAATATATGCATAAAGTATATATGTGTGTGTACACATGTTTATTGTGACGAGTCAGGTCAAGGTGCGACACTCAGGCAGATAGTTCCATTTAAACACGCCGAAGTGTGGTGTTTATTTCAAGTAATCAGTGTAGCAAACTCAAAAACTCCCCCTTCAGGAGTTTTACTCAAGCTCCTATAATGCCTAGGGTAGGAAAGGAAAAGTGATTAATGTCTAACAAAACTCAAGTTATGTTCTTCAAACCATAGAGGAGCAACACTTACCGCCCGACAGAGTAGTTCCTCCTGCAGGAGCCAGCCACACAGTGAGGAGGGGACCCTGGGTCTTTTTAACCAAAGCTGGTGATTACAAACCTGGCCCAGCTGGGCCCTGCACAGGTGGCAGTGCATCCAGCTGGTGGAGCATGTAATTAGGGATGTATCTTCCCTCGAAGACCAGACCAAGTGAGGGTCGCTGTTTCTCACTGTGCTGGCTGGCCCTCTGCCTACTCTCACCTAGTCGGGGGTGAAGTGAGGCTCCACATATCCCCCCCCCTAAGGTCCTTGTCGGGGCAAGGGGCTTCCTGGTCCTCGCCCTCATAACAGCGAGACATGGCGTCCGCGTGCCGGATGTCCTTCCCTGGACGGTGTTCGACCGTGAACTTGAAGTTCTGGAGGTCCAAGAACCATCGGGTGACACGGTCGTTGTTGTCCTTGTTCGTGGCCATCCATTTGAGGGGTGCGTGGTCCGTCACCAGGGTGAATGGTCATCCCCACAGATAGTACCGTAGGTGACGGATGGCCCACTTCACGGCCAGGCACTCCTTCTCCACGGTTGAGTAGTTCCTCTCGTGTTTTTGCAGCTTCCGGCTGATGAAGGTTACTGGATGTTCCTCTGAGTCCACCTCCTGGGCCAGGACTGCACCAATACCGGTGCCGGAGGCGTCCGTATGCAGCACGAAGGGTTTTTCGAAGTCCGGGGCCACCAAGACAGGTTCTTCGCACAGGGCCTGCTTCAGGGCCTTAAATGCAGCTTCCGTTTCCTCGGTCCAGCGCACATGGGTGGGGGCCTTCTGGCGGGTCAGGTCGTGGAGAGGGGCGGCTATCATGGCATAGTTCCTGATAAACTTTTGGTAGTAGGAGGTCAACCCTAGGAAGGACTTGACCTGTTTTTTGGTGACAGGTCTGGGCCAGCCTTGTATTCTCTCCACCTTTCGGGCTTGAGGCCGCACACAGCCTCGGCCTATTGTGTAGCCCAGATAGTCTGTTTCCGTCCAGCCAATTCGACATTTCTTGGCATTAGCCGTTAGCCCAGCCCGTCGTAGTGCCCCGATCACCGCTTCCAGTTGTTCCAGGTGTTGGCCCCAGGTGGCGCTTTGGATCACGATGTCATCCAGGTAGGCTGCAGCATAGGCCTGGTGGGGGCGGAGGACCCGGTCCATCAGCCGTTGGAAGGTCGCCGGGGCACCGTGGACACCGAAGGGGAGGACCCGATACTGAAAAAGGCCATCTGGGGTTGCGAAGGCCGTTTTGGCTTTGGCCTGCTGGGTCAGGGGCACCTGCCAATATCCCTTCGTCAAGTCCAGGGTGCTGACGAAGCGAGCAGGCCCGAGGCGCTCGATGAGCTCGTCGACCCGGGGCATGGGGTAGGCGTCGAACGTCGAGATTTCGTTTAGTTTTCGGAAGTCGTTACAGAACCTCAGCGATCCATCTGGCTTTTGCACGATGACTATGGGGCTGGACCAGGGGCTATAAGACTCCTCAATGACTCCCAGGTCGAGCATCTTTGCCACCTCCTCCCTGATAGCCTTCCTCCGTGCCTCCGGGACCCTATACGGTCGCTGCCGGACGATTTTTCCTGGGGGGGTCTCTATATTGTGCTCCACTAGATGAGTGCGCCCGGGGGTATCGGAGAACACATCCCTGCTCTGACTCAGGAGCTCCTGGATCTCCTGCACCTGGGACGGGCCGAGTTCAACTCCAACGACGACTGGTGGCTTCTGGGGAGAGAGGTTAGTTAGGAGGGCAACTTGTGGCAAAGGTGGTGGGGTGTGCCAAGGCTTCAGGAGGTTCACGTGGTAGAGCTGTACCCCCTTCCGTCGGCCTGGTTGTCTCACCCGATAGTTCACTACGTTAACCCTCTCCGCAACCTCATAAGGTCCCTGCCACTTGGCCAAGAACTTGCACTCCACAGTGGGTATTAGCACCAGGACCAGATCACCCACCTTGAATTCACGTAGCCTGGCACCTTTGTTGTATGTCCGAATCTGGGTCACCTGAGCCTTCTCCATGTGCTCACGGACGAGGGGCCAGACCTTCCTTGCCCTCTCCTGGAGGTGCTCAACGTGGTCGATGACAGTCCGATGGGGGCAGGGCTGGCTTTCCCAGGCCTCCTTAGCCAGGTCTAGGAGGCCCTGTGGGTTCCGGCCGTAGAGTAACTCGAAAGGTGAGAAACCTGTGGAGGCATGCGGCACTTCCCGGATGGCAAACAACACATAAGGGATTAAGTGGTCCCAATCTCTTCCGTCCACGTCAATCAGCGGATGTTAAATCCATTTTAATGTCCCATTAAACCTTTCAACTAAGCCGTCGGTCTGGGGATGGGAAACCGACGTCCGGAGTCGCTTCACCTTAAGCCAATTGTACACCGCCGCCAGAACTCGCGACATGAAATTCGAACCCTGGTCTGTTAGGATTTCGTCAGCGATGCCCAACCGGCTGAAGAGCAATAAAAGCTCGTGCGCAATGTTCTTGGCACTCGGGACCCGTAGGGGAATGGCCTCTGGGTATCGGGTGGCATAATCAACTAACACTAAGATATACTGATGAGCCCTTGCAGACTTGGGTAGTGGCCCCACAATGTCCATTGCCACTCGGGAGAAGGGGGTACCTATGATCGGTAGGGACACAAGGGGGCTGCGAAGGAACGGCCGTGGAGCCGTTCTCTGACATTCTGGACAGGTGCGGCAAAAGTCCTCCACGGCCCGCTTCACCCCGGGCCAGTGGAATCGCGCCACCACCCGGTCATGTGTTTTCTGTGCCCCCAGGTGAGCCCCTAACTGGTGCGTGTGTGCTAAATACAACACTCGGGTGACGTAACTTTTTGGTACTAAGAGTTGGTCTATAATCTCCCCCCCCTTATCCTTCGAGCAGCGGTACATGAGTCCCTTTACTGAGAAGTGCGGGAAGGTTAGATTGCTCACCCCAGAACATAGCTGGCCGTCAATGGCGGCGATGTTTTCGCGGGCAGCCGCCAGATTAGGGTCGGCCCACTGGGCGGCGGCGAACTCTCCCGGGGGTCGGTTAACCTCGACGTCCGCCCGCGGGAACTCAGCGAACGGGTCCTCCCCTGGTGGTGGCGTCTCTCCTCCGCTGGCACCCCCCTCGGACCGGTCACCATCGGCGGGAACTTCAGTTGATGCCCGAAACGCAGGGCAGGCAGCTCGAGGGGTCTTTGTTGCCGGATGATGCTTCCGTCGTCTGAGGGCTCTCGACTGGGGTCCTGACTCCCAGTAGCGCTGGAAGAGGACGCAATCCGTGCTGATCAGCAGGGGCACCGGCAGGTTGGGCACAACCCCAGCAGTCACGACCGCGTCGCCCCGGGGGGTCTGGACCCGTATCTCGGTGACTGGATAGCGGCGTACGTCACCGTGAACACACGTGACGGGGACCTGCCCTGTCCCGACCGGTCCAGCATAGTCAGCATGCACTAGGGTGACAACACTCCCTGAATCGACCAGTGCTTGGGTGTCCGCGCCGCCGACGCGCACTGGTATGGTGGTGCGCGGGCAACTGGCATCCCCTATCTGCAGACAGGGCTGAGCTGGTTCAGAGCAGGCTGCGGAGGGCATGGAGACGTCAATCCGGTCGGGGCAGGCCCAGGAGAGGTGCTTGGCCTCACCGCAGACATAGCATCTCCTGGGGGGAAGTCGGGCTGCTCTCTCTGGCGTGGCTTCCTGGGGTGGGTTACTGACGGAGCTCTGTCGGCATTCTCGGCTCGTGTGCTCTGCTGGGGCAGGGCGGCCCCAGTGCTCCGTAACATTTGTGTGCTGACCTGAAAGTTCTCAAGCAAAGCCACCAGGGCATCGAGGGAGATGGGGCTGACTTGGGCAGCATATTTACGGCAGTCGGGCGGCAGGGAGCGGATACATCGGTCTAACACCAGTCTCTCAATCCATGGTGGGCCGGCGCCAGATGCGAGCCAGCTTTGGGTGCGGTGCATTAACTCTGCAACCTGAGCCCGTGGCGGCTGGGAAGCGCAGTAAGTCCAGGCATGATATCGCTGCGCTCGTGCAGGGAGACTATATCCCTGGCTGGCTAAGATGGCTGCCTTTAGCTTCGTGAAGTCCTGGGCGTCGGCCGCTGTCAGATCCCTGCAGACGCGTTGTGCTTCCCCAGTGAGGAAGGGTGCAAGGATCCAGGCCCAGTCTGATGTTGGCCACCGTCGTTGGTGGCGGTACGCTCAAAAAGTTCCAAGTAGGCCTCTGCATCATCCTCTGGGCCCAGTTTGGTGAGCACTTCACCTGGTGCTCGGGGAGCCTTCTCCAGTCTTTTACACAAGTTCTGGACTGTAGTCTGCAGCTCGGTCTGGCTTTGGAGGAGGGCTGTTACTGCTGCCTCCATGGGGTTGCTGGTGTGGGTCTCTACCTGCATTCTCCACCACTTGTGATGAGTCAGGTCAAGGTGCGACACTCAGGCAGATAGTTCCATTTAAACACGCCGAAGCGTGGTGTTTATTTCAAGTAATCAGTGTAGCAAACTCAAAAACTCTCCCTTCAGGAGTTTTACTCAGGATCCTATAATGCCTAGGGGAGGAAAGGAAAAGTGATTAATGTCTAACAAAACTCAAGTTATGTTCTTCAAACCATAGTGGAGCAACACTTACCGCCCGACAGAGTAGTTCCTCCTGCAGGAGCCAGCCACACAGTGAGGAGGGGACCCTGGGTCTTTTTAACCAAAGCTGGTGATTCCAAACCTGGCCCAGCTGGACCCTGCACAGGTGGCAGTGCATCCAGCTGGTGGAGCATGTAATTAAGGATGTATCTTCCGTCGACGACCAGACCAAGTGAGGGTCGCTGTTTCTCACTGTGCTGGCTGGCCCTCTGCCTACTCTCACCTGGTCGGGGGTGAAGTGAGGCTCCACATTATATGTTTATAGGTGTGTATCCAAATGTGGGTTTATACACAAGTGTGTAGGTGTGTGTGTATGTGTATTTGCACAATATAACAGATATATAAATACTGTTATCAATATTAGTGAATTATTATGTATTTTACAGTATGTCATTGGTTTTTATATATATATATATTATATATAAAAAATCTTGCACATTCAAGTGTCTTCTCAACAGTTTTCTCTTGTCAATCTTGGATTACTGTGATGTGATCCTGTCAAAAGTCCAGAACTTTCTAACCTCTTTGCTCCAGTCGTCTCTGGTTCCTCCATTGATCATCAGACCTGTTCACTGATGCTCTGTTCTCACTGGTTACTGAGCTGCAGCTCCATCTAGTGGCGCAGATGTGTAGCACATCACATGTAGCGCCGCATATAGTGACGTTGAACAAGAACGTAGTTTAACTCGAGTGCGCCCTCTGCTGCCCTGGAGGTGACATCGCGATTCATGGCTTAATTAAATCGATTCGAATCGTATTTTGAAAAATCGATTTAAATCGATTTTTTTGAGGGATGCCTGTGTGTTACGGTCTTTCTAACCTGAACACTCTTTCACATGACCGTCTCCAACACGTTGACCCTCGCTGGTGTTTTCTGCCTCCAGGTCTTTGTAAAGACGGTAAGACAGACGACGGCTTCGGGATGATCTTTAGCGTCAACCACCTCGGTCACTTCCTGCTGACGGTGTTGCTCCTGGACCGGCTGAAGGCCAGCGGCGCCAGCCGGGTCGTGACCGTGGCCGACGTCTCCCACAGATGGGGGGAAGTGGATCTGGACTGGCTGACCTACCAGAAAGACTTGTCTTTAGACGGCGGTCCGGTCCAGCTCTACAGGAAGTACTGCAGCAGCAAACTGTGCAACATCCTCTTCACGTACGAGCTCGCCAAGAGGCTGCAGGGAACCGCCATGACCTGTTACAGCCTCCATCCTGGTCAGAGACGACACTGTTGATCTGAAGGATCAAACCTCTAACGTCTAGAATCTTCTTCTGTGATTGATGCTGGTTGTTTGTCTTCTCTCTCCAGGACGGATAAAGACAGAGATCGGACGTTATTTCAGCGTCTGGGTTAAGCTCCTGATGTTGCCCATCTTCCTGTTCTTCTTCGTGGATGCTGAGGCCGGAGCTCAGACCACCCTCCACTGTGCCCTGGAGCAAGGCATCGAGGGCCTCAGCGGTCACCTGTTCAGCCGCTGCGTCCCGCTGTTGGACAGTGAGGCGAGGACGAGGGACGACAGCGTGTCCAGGAGGCTGTGGGAGCTCAGCGAGAATTTCTGCAGTCTGACTGAAAACTAAAACCCCCTGAGGGGAGTTTTACCCCGCGACCACCAGTGATGGCACTGGTTTTACTGGGATCTTCTGTTCCTGTTCCACCTGAGCTTTGATTCATGAATCAAATGAAGTCTTAGTGTCCTTGAACGCATCAGTACAGACAATTAAGCTGCAAACGAGTATAAACGTCTCTGTTTTCCATCAAAAGCCTTTTGAAAATAAAATATTTGATTCCTACATTTAATTTGACTTTAATTTATTTGCAGACGGTTTGAACCAAAGGTATTTCATGTTTTTCTCTTGTCAACTTCATTTTATTTCTTCATTTACATCCACTGTTAGCATGTCAGAACTAAAGATACCAGAGATGAAACGTTGCGTGAGTTGGGCAACGATTAAAATTATTAATCACGATTAATCGCATTATTTCCCTGATTAATCATGATTAATTCCATTGTATACGCAAAATCAAATAATGAATTCAAAAGTAGTGTAAAGGTCACTTTTTTTAAAATGTTCTGCTGCCATATGAACTAAAGTGTCATAATATTTGTTGTTTAAACACGTTTAACTTCAGAACTTGTCAGTAACCCATATTTAGTGTAAATCTCATCTTAAAAAATGTCAAATAAAATAAAGCTTATTGCCACTGCCAGGGCATTAATGTCATCCTATTTTTTTAATAAAAAAAAATTTAAAAGTCTACAAACAAAATCCAACAAAATGATTGTATCTCAGCACAATCAGAACATTAAAACATTAATTTCTGAGGTAACAGCAGAAACTTTTAACGGGGAGTTCAACTTGTCAGTTGTTACAAATAACCTTGTTTCTGTTGAATCCTCCGTCTGGGAGACCTTTAAAATGAAAATGTCCATGTTAAAGTTCTGTAACTTTACCAATCCATGTATCAATCATTCTTTCCATTTTCAACTGTAAATCAAAAATAAAAAAAAAGTGACATTTTATTCCTTTTTTTGGTTTTAAATCTAACACAAAAAAAATGAAAAAAATGCCTGTTTTTTCTATATTTCAATTTTAGACTTGGATCAAAAATACAAAATGAAAAAACAGTCCAGAGAACTGAATTAGTTTTATAATGGAGGACTGGACTTTCTGTTGTCGTTACACATCTGTGCCACTAGATGGAGCCTCACTGCAGTAACCAGCTAGCGCACAGCAGGACAGTGAACACATGGAGCAGATCTGATGGAACATGGAGGAATGACAAGGAAGTTTGGTTGTAGTCCAGAACTATTAATTTTATATATTATATATATATATATATATATATATATAGATATATATATAATATATATATATATATATCTATATATATATATATATATATATATATATATAGATATATATATATATATATATATATATATATAATATTATATTATATTAAATTATAATTTTTTCAGTCAGAATTGTTAATATTGCTACATGAGTTGCTACCTGAACTGTAAAGTTCACAGATTTTTACCGTTCTCCATGTCTGTTTTACCTGCCAATTCTCTTCTGGTTCTGCAGCAGCCAGTAACAGACTTTTCAAAACAAAAGCATGTGAGCAACATGCGTTAACGCGTGATAAAATAAATGTCGGCGTTAATAAATTAATGTGTTAACGTGATAATAACACGTTAACTTGCCCAGCCCTAGTGAGTTATTTTTTCCAGTTCTTCCTACAAACTCATCAAGATCTTCAACACTACAAAGACGTGCAGTCGTCTCTTCATGTGGTCCTTAATGACCTTATTCAGTCATTAAATAAGTCATTTAATGACTGAATAATTAGCTGCATCAGTTCAGCATCATGTAAATGACGAAACAATCCAGAAGCTGAAACCAGTCACCTCTAAAACCACCTCAGCTCAGCTGTTCTTCCAGCTCTGAGAAGAGCATCACTGATGATCCTTATCTCCTCTAAACTATCTGCTCTCTTGGTTCCAGATTCTTAGTTTTCCTTCTCTGATTCAGAACTTTGGTTCTCAGATCTGAACATGTGACCGGACGGTCCCGACTCCTCATGTCTGGAGCTTCATCATCTCCAAGGGTCTCCAGCAGATTGAACCAAGGAAACTGCACCAGATGTGAAGTTTACCTGCAACACCACACGTTCTGGTGTTCATTTCACTTTCAGTACAACTCAACATGAGCGGGAACGATCACGTACAGAACCTTAGAACAGAATCTGATGTTCCCCAGGTCTTCATAGGTGTTGGGTGAAGCTGAACACTGGTGACCCGGTCTTCTACAGTCCGGTTCGACCGGCTCATCGTTGCTTCTCACTAACGAGGCCCTTCGTTAATGAGAAGCGTTGAGCCTCAGTGGACTGCTGTGTTCGAAGGTCTCCTGACGTCAGTCTGTGTCTCTTCAGGTAAATATTAGTTGACAGGTGTGTGTTTGTCCTCCATCTTCTGCTGCTCTGATGTTTCAGGAGTAAAACCAACCTGTCGCTGTCTGACTGTAAAAACAGGATTCTGGAAGGGTCAGAGCTTGTTTTTAACCTTTGATCTGTTTCTGGCTCGGTTTTGGTCCATAACTGACCCAGTATTTGCCAGCAGACTCATTGAGTCATCTGTCTTTGTCTCTGCAAAGATTAATAATGTTCTTCATCAGCTTCACCACAGCAGTTACAGTTACTGGTCCTCAATTGAGGGCAGGACGGGGGTGGGGGGGGGGGGGGGTGTGTCAGGGGGGAGGGGACCTGCAGTGACCTCATAAAACGTCCCCAGAAGTCCACCAAACCGGGCCACACACACAGCCAGAGTCCAACAGAGGAGCCTTTGTGGGTCTTGAATCTCTGTCCAGGACACATTAGTGAATGAATCCTCACAAACGCTGAACAAACACTCCCACCGCTCCATAAACAACACAACGGCCCTCTGATTACCCAGCATGCTCTCTGTTGGCGCTCTCTGATGTGCTTCAGCTGAGAAAAGCTCCTCTGATGTCACGTCTCTGTTCAACACTGAGCAGAAGATACACATAACTTTAGATTTCATTTAACTGGTTTTTAATCAAGAAAACCAGATTTAGATTAAAACATCTAAATCAGTTTTCTCACTTCTCATCGTTGTTTTTCAAACATGTTCCACATTTCAAGTGTTTATCGTTTATCCTGTCAAAACAACATTTATTTCTGCAGCTTCTGTGAGTCGCAAAGTAGTTCCTGATCATGAAATGTAGGCGTTAACTCGTTACCTGTTACCTGGTATCGATTTTTAACGTGAGGATCAATCCTTAAAAATGAACCATCAGGGTGGACGTATTGAGAGTTTGATATCAATCCGCACGTCAGCAGGCGCTCCGCTCTGTTAGAGTTACTGAACCAATCAGACGGTTGATAATAAATAATCCTGATAATAAATCATCCTGATAATAAATCATGCTGATAATAAATCATCCTGATAATAAATCATCCTGATAAAAAATCATGCTGATAACAAATCATCCTGATAATAAATCCTGCTGATGATAAATCATCCTTATGATAAATCATGCTGATGATAAATATTCCTGATGATAAATCATCCTGATAATAAATCATCCTGATGATAAATCATCCTGATAGTAAATCATCCTGATGATAAATCATCCTGATAATAAATCATCCTGATAATAAATCATTCTTATGATAAATCATCCTGATAATAAATCATCCTGATGATAAATCATCCTGATGATAAATCATCCTGATAATAAAACATCCTGATAATAAATCATCCCGATGATAAATCATCCTGATGAGAAATCATCCTGATAGTAAATCATCCTGATGATAAGTCATCCTGATAATAAATCATCCTGATGATAAATCACCCTGATGATAAATCACCCCGATGATAAATCATCCTGATGATAAATCATCCTTATGATAAATAACTCTAAATCAGTCCTGAGGACCTCCTGGCTCATCAGTTCATAATCATCGGTCCTGGAGGAGCTGATCATCCACAGACGGTCAGACTTCTAAGAAAACAGAGATTTTGGCAGTTTGCTGGTCATGGGCCCGTAGATAACACAATGCCAAGAGGGAAAAACATCAGCAAGTGGTCTCAGAGAAGCAACTGTTGCTGCACATCAATCTGGAGAAGGTTTGAAAAACATCTCCAAGCTGTTCAACCCTCGATGGTGAGGAACACAAAGAAGGTTCCTCAGAAGGTTCCTCAGTCATGTGACTACTCCAGCCAGGTAGGAGCAGAAACCTGATGGAGGATGCAGTCGTTGTTAATATGATGGAATATAGTTGATTCTTTGGACCGTACTGAAACTTTAATGCTGGTCAGAACCTGATGAAACCTTCTGCTGATCTTCTTCTGAGATCCAGTCCTTCATCAGCCTGAATGGACGACAGACATCAGCAACATGGATAAAATCCCAGTTCTGATATGAGCTGGAGCTCCAGAGAGAGACGAGCTGGCGTCCTCCGTCCTCAGTCCTGCTTCCACGGCGTCATCAACAATCAGGACAGCGTGGATAA
The DNA here is from genome assembly GCA_018398805.1 of Hirundichthys speculiger. Classification (NCBI taxonomy): domain Eukaryota; kingdom Metazoa; phylum Chordata; class Actinopteri; order Beloniformes; family Exocoetidae; genus Hirundichthys; species Hirundichthys speculiger. The sequence goes on along the minus strand of JAGFBZ010000872.1, from coordinate 114,439 downwards.
GATCCAAGGACAGCACGTCCTGCAGACTTTAATCAGCTCTGATGGACGTCCATGGATCATCTAGCAGCCTGTAACTCAGTCCTCCCTCAGATCTGATATCAGTCAGCTGCTGGACGTCCAGTCTGATGACGTCAGGAGGTGCTTCTGATGGTCTGGTCCGGTCTGTCCTGAACAGTCATGATCTGTCCTCATCTGTCCTAGTCTGTCCTCTGTCAACAACTCCAGATATTTGTTGATTCTGTCTGTAATCAAGTGAAATCAAAGAAAATTCAAGGATTTTAACAACTTTTTTAAAATAAAGTTCCAGATTCCTCTGATCTGTGGTTGGATCTGCTGTTCTGGATCATCTGGTCTCTGCGGTCCAGTCCTTATAAATGTATATAAACAATCATCTTTTCTTCCCCTCATGACGTCATCCAGACGGTTTAAGGAGGTATTTTTGTAACTCGCTCTCAGGAATTTTGGACTTTTCTTGGTCTGGTTGTTCTTGCTCCTCTCGACCACCGGAGGTCGCTGCTTGTCTTGTTTTCATCCTTCCAGGTGGAACCTCACCTCCCTCCACTCTCAGACGTCTGATAGTTTACTTCTTGTATGGACTTTGTCTGAACTCTGGTTCTCCTCTCTGTTTTAGGTGTTTTAATAAATTAAATAAAATTTTAAGCGTTTTAATTCAGTGAGGCAGGTGTCCCTGTGGTGCCGCTGTTCAGGAGAGATTTCAGGTGCACTTGGAGACATGCGCATTACAGCCACATCCGAGGTTTATTTATTTATTTTTTAATAAAGATAAAGTTTTCAGGTGCTCTGTTCTGCTTCTACCATTGACGTCACAGACGTGAGGAGAAATCTGCTCTGGTACAGAGGAGAACCATGTTTAATGTGATTGGATGACGCCCTCATTTCTATTGGAAGCCCTGCCTCCCAGGATCCTGACAGGGACGAAGAACACACCCCTCGCTTTAAATAGAGAATGAACGTGATGGACCTGTCAGGAAGCCCCGCCCTCCCAGGATCCCTGAGAGGGACGAAGAACACGCCACCTCACTTTAAATAGTGGATGAATGTGATGGACCTGGACCGTAAATCTCTTCTGTTTCCAGAGTGATTGTGTTTCATCTGGATCCTGTTTGGAAGCGCAGTCCGATTTTTATTCTTTTTTATTCTTTTCCCTAAAACCCATCTGGGGTTCTGGGGGATTTTATCCAGCTGCTACAGATGTGCATTGTGGATATTCGCAGCTGTTTCATCATCAAAGCAGCAGACCGACGTCAAACAGGTTTTATAAAGTACACAATTTTACAAAAAATGTAAAAAAAATTAAAAAAAATCACGATTTTAAAACAAAAAAGTTGGTTTTGTCAAAAAGTCAAACTATTCGAAAATAAGTGCTTTATGTCAACTGTTGTGACTCTACTCTCCTATACTCTACTTTACCCTGCTCTACTATACTCTGTTACTATGCTCTACTCTATTTTACTCTACTCTCCTCTGCTCTGCTTTACGTTACCCTGTTCTACTCTACTTTACCCTCGTCTGGTCTGCTCTTCTCTACCCTCGTCTACTCTACTCTGCTCTAATCTACTTGAGTCTATTTTTACTCTACTTTACAGTGTTCTTCTCTGCTCTTCTCTGCGCTACTCTAATCTGCTCTACTTAAACCCACTCTAGTCTACTTTGCTCTACTATTCTCTGGTCTGGTCTATTTAACCCCGCTCTGCTCTACTCCATGTTACTCTATTCTCCTCTATTTTACACTGCTCTACTTTACTCTACTCTATTCCACTTTACTCTCCTCTACTCTGCTGTGCTCTACTTTACTCTGCTCTACTCTACTTTACTCTGCTCTTCTCTGCTGTGCTCTACTTTACTCTGCTCTACTCTACTTTACTCTGCTCTTCTCTGCTGTGCTCTACTTTACTCTGCTCTACTCTGCTCTACTTTACTCTGCTCTACTCTACTTTACTCTGCTCTACTCTGCTGCTCTACTTTACTCTGCTCTTCTCTGCTGTGCTCTACTTAACTCTGCTCTACTCTGCTGTGCTCTACTTTACTCTGCTCTACTACTTTACTCTGCTCTTCTCTGCTGTGCTCTACTTTACTCTGCTCTACTCTACTTTACTCTGCTCAACTCTACTTTACTCTGCTCTTCTCTGCTGTGCTCTAATTTACTCTGCTCTACTCTGCTGTGCTCTACTCTACTTTACTCTTGCTCTGCTGTGCTCTACTTTACTCTGCTCTACTCTGCTCTACTCTGTTGTGCTCTACTTTACTCTGCTCTACTCTACTTTACTCTGCTCTACTCTGCTGTGCTCTACTTTACTCTGCTCTTCTCTTCTGTGCTCTACTTTACTCTGCTCTACTCTGCTGTGCTCTACTTTACTCTTCTCTACTCTGCTCTACTAGAGCAGAGTAGAGTAGAGCAGTGTAAAGACACAGCAGTGTAAAGACACTGCTCTACTCTACTTTACTCTGCTCTACTCTGCTGTGCTCTACTTTACTCTGCTCTTCTCTGCTGTACTCTACTTTACTCTGCTTTATTCTGCTGTACGCTTCTTTACTCTGCTTTATTCTGCTGTACTCTTCTTTACTCTGCTCTACTCTGCTGTGCTCTACTTTACTCTGCTCTACTCCACTGTACTCTACTCTGTTCTATTCCACTCAATTCTACTGTACTTTAATCTACCTTTTCCGCTACTCTACTATATTCTGGTCTATTTTATTTTGCCCTACTCTACTCTACTGATTTTGTAAATCATGACTTTTTATTGCAAAGCATACCACAAAAATGTTTTGTGGTATAATCGTGACATTTTCCTAAAATATCACAGTTTAACAATATAATGATTTCCATTTCTTTTTAAAATCTTTAAATTATAACTTTGGTTTGAAACTTTTATATATTTTGCTCCCAAAATTAAAAATTTTGTTGAAAAATTGCAAATATTGTAATATCACAACCTTTGTTATAAAAAAAATCAAACTTTATCCAAAAATCTCAAATTCCACAAAATCAAGTTTGTGTTCAAGAGTCATTTATTACAAAATACAACCTTTTGACAAAAGTTTTTGAGGTAAAGTTGTACATCATAAAAGTGCTGTAAATTTTTTTAAATCTCACAAAATCTTGACTTTTCATGGTGAAACAGCTGCTCAGCAGAAAGGAGAGCAGATCAGAGAGGAGTCTTGATGGAGGGGCTGGAGGAGGAGGAGGAGTGGATGAGGAGGAGGGGAAGAGGAAGAGGAGGAGGAGGAGGAAAAGGGGCTGGAAGAAGACAAGGAGGGGCTGGAGGAGGAGGAAATAGAGGAAGAGAAAGGGGGTGGAGAAGAGGCGAGGAAGAGGGAGTGGATGAAGTGGAGGGAGAGGGGCTGGATGAAAAGAAGGAGGAGGAGGAGGAGGGGCTGGAGGAAGAGGGAGGTGAGGAAAGTCTGGACCTCTCTGTTCATCCTGCTGCCTCCTGATCCTGGTCAGGAGAAGATCAGGAAAGAGTTGATCAACCAGTTCAGAAGAGAGCTGAAGCAGCTGGATGATCCAAGAAAATAAATCCAGATGACTTCTGTTGAAAGATTCTCAAAAAAACAAAAAAAAAAAAACAAAAAAGAAAAACATCCTGAAGCTGCAGCAGAGTGAGCCAGCACATCCCTGGAGCTGTCAGGTCAGAGGTCAGAGGTATGAGGTCAGCTGTTCCTGCTCTGTTTGCTGCCCCCTGCTGGAAACAGGTGGACCTTCACAGAAACACGAGAAGATCAGGGGCCCTATCTTGCGCCAAACCTCCTAAACCTGCTATTAAGGGATAGCAGGTAGCAGGAGGGGTGTTCCCCCACAAAGAACGCAATCTTCCACCTCCCGAAACCCACGATATTACCTGCAAAAACCACTATATTATGCACATATTATGCATGGGAGTGGTTTGGGCGTTCCACCTGTTTAACCAATCAGTGCGTCAGTAGCCATTGCCTTTAAGAGCAGGTTGCGGTACCTGCAAACTGCTATGGAGCGTCTTTTCACCCAGATCGGAGCAGCTGTCATTAGCAGCTCGTCTGGGACTCTGTTGTAGAGCTTCCTTCTCTTTTTTCCTCCTCCTCCTCTGCACTGATATATACATAACTAGCTCTAACTAATGTGGAGCAAATGATTTAATCATTTCTTTTGTACTCCGAGAAGTTCCAACAAACTGCTCAGTAAAAAATAGAGCCAATGAGCTTCAGGGAAAGCATTTCTTAACTAGAAAAGCACTCAGAGAGCGCAGACCTGCTCCAAGCACAACAGTTCTCCCATACAGCGATATACAGATTGTGATAAAATCCGCCTTCTGGATCAGATCCGGATCAGCCTCTGAAATTTTATAGAGGTTTTTATTGTCAATACCTGAGTGAAAAGTAATGAATTGTGGGCAATAATAACGGAGATGTTGAAACAAAATTTCCGGCCCCATTGAGCATATGTTACGGTCTCAAGGCAGGTTGTGAACCGCAATCTTCCACCTCTGCGGCTTCTGCGCAGAACCCACTGCGCCACCTTCAATCCTCTACATAGACACTCAGATCCACCTATGTTTTACCTTCCCATCCGACGAGCAGCCCAGGTGTGGCACTGCACACCTGTACCTATTCAGTCATCATTCAACCAGACTCATCGCCAGATCTTCCCATAGAAACGCCTGATCCAGCCATTCGCAGTGCCACCTCCTTGCCTTCGTCGTCCCCTGGATTGTTGGTTTGGCTGCCAACCCCCGAATCCTCCTTTTTTACATCTGAGAGAATTAAACTCTTAAAATTCCAGAACTCTCTTCCTGTCTCCATTGTGGTTGCTTTAGGGTTCAAGAAACAACTAAACAGCGCAATGTTATCGAAAATTTGAAAGTGATCCAGAATCCAGGATTTCTTCGGGATCACACCCAAAATAAAATCAGTTCTTCCTTTTCAGATTTCTGACAACTCCTGAAAATGTCATCAAAATCCATCCATAACTTTTTGAGTTATCTTGAACATATCCCCTGCGCAAAGACGCACAGCTGCGCCAAGAGGCATAGCCGCTGGGAGCGGTGCTTTTTAAAATACTGCAGAACGGATCATTGGATGAGCATTGAGCCAGAGGAACAGGTATGATGACATCTACCTTCTACTACTGAGAACATCTCGGGTGCTCCGAGCTCAAGGAGAGGATCAGAGGGATACGAGGACAGAACAAGAAACTCCACAACAGAGTTCTGTGATCTCCTCGATTCCTCCACAGCAAACATCTGAATGAGATCATGCCACAGCTGTACAGACATCCTCTGCCCTTAAGAGAATAATAACGTATGCAAGTAATACAGTGATGCATAATCGAGAGGTAGAGCCGGTTGTGCAGTCCACATGTGACTGGGTGGACGTGCAATGACGGGATTTGGACGCGCTCTTTTACTCGCCGACATGCCAGTTGCGCTTTCCACAAACTCGGTATCTTGCGGTACTGGTATCTCGCAGATTTTGGGTATTGGGTAGACAGGTACCGCAAGATACCGAATTTGTGGAAAGCGCAAGAGACACGCCCATTGCAGCGCCCACAATGTGAGTAAGGGAGTCCGCATAATGGGTAGAAGGTTTTGGGAGCGGAAGATTGCATTAGCGGTTGGCAGAGGCTCCTAAATCTGCAATTTGCAGGTAGTGGGTAGTGGGTAGTGGGTAGCAGGAGGTGTAAGATAGGGCCCCAGGAGTCCAATACATTTCCTAAAGTGTTAGACTTATGAAAGCATCCAGCTGAACCTCACTCCTCTTAAAGTGGAGTTTTTTCTTGCCTCTGTTTGGCTTAAAGGTTTTTTCTCCCTCTGTGGGAGTTTTTTACCTGTCATTATCCTTGATTTGGATTTAATATAATAATTTTAGTTAATGATATTTGTTGGGGGTCATGATCTGGGTCTCTGTAAAGACCTGGAGACAACTGACATTGTAACAGACGCTATACAAATAAAACTGAATTGAATTGAATTCCATGTTGTTTTTCCTTGACAGCAGTTCCAGTGAGATCATCTCTCATCTTCTGGGTGTGTCAGTCCGGACCTGGAGCTGTGGGAGGATGAGCTATTCTCTGTCACAACAGCCTAATTTTTGGACCAGAACACCAGAGCCCAGACGTTAAGGTGCTGCCTTTGTGCTGGTGTCAGTTTTATTTGTGGGATCATGAGTTTCTCTCTCTGGTCTCAGATTCCAGACTGATTCTGTTGACTCACCCCACCACCCTGGAGACAAGCGAGCATCGTCACATCTGCGTGGTGTTTTATGTCTTCCAGTGGCAGGATGAGGAGGGAAAGAGCTTCTGAAAGGTCAGAGAGGAGATAACGGAAAACAAGCAGAAAGAGGACAGAAAGACTGGTAGCTGAGTCACGACGTCCCAGCTCATCCACAGCCGTTCATCAGGGCCTGAGCTGCTCAGCCAGCATGACTCAGCTTCTGACTGTCCATTACACTGTAAAAAAACAATCGTAAAAAAACTGTAATTTTCCGGCAGCTGGGGCACCAGAAGAAACAGAAAATTACTTTCTCATAAAAATACATTTTTTTCCCATAATTAAAATACAGTTTGTAGTTGTAATTTTAACAAGATTTTGCCTTATTTTCAGGTTGTTTTTACCATTTAATTAGAAATATTTTCACATTTTAAAACAATTAAATTACCTAGAAATATGGTAGGTAAATGCTGTATAATGAATAATAATGCTTAAATTTACAGAAATGTGCTGTTATTAATTGTTTCAATGACATTATTTTATGTAAAGAAGTTATATAATTTGTGTTTTATGTAATATAACAGTATATAACACAAAAAATAATGTGATTCATCTTTCAAACATGTCAAAAAATTGTTGAAAAACTAGATATTGGATTAAAATATTGCTACAAATTTAAGGACTGTAGTCTTTGCATTGTAGTGGATCCTGGTCTGCAACACCTGACAGAACCATGACTCTAGTTAAAGGAGGATTTTGTAAACTTCCTGCTTTTGTACAGCACAAGTTTTCCTCCGCAGCGCTAAGTTCAAGTCCAACTCTTTATTATTTACCCTCTCAAGCTTTCCCCTTTCCCTATGTCTCTTTAGATGTCTTTTCAAAATAAATATCATTAATAATCATTTATTAATATAATGTTGATAATAAATAATAATAAACGTTACCATCTAGAAATGAGAGTAATTGTAGTTTTTTTCAATGAAAATATTAGTCAATTGACAAAGAAATTATAGTCAAATTACAAATTTTTACTATTAATTCCTCAGTAATTTTAAATGATTTTTTCTTTTTTTTTTTTTTAGAGTTTAAAGTTGAATTTTACAGTTTATTCCCTTAAATTACAGACAAATATTTGTGAAATTACAACACATTTGTGAACGTATTTTAACAATAAATATATGTATTTCTAATGTTTTTTTACTCTAAAAGAACAGAAATACCGTACTGTACCATCTTCTTCCACTTATCCGAGGTCGGGTCACGGGGGCATCAGCCGGAGTAAGGAAGCCCAGACCCCCCCTCTACCCGGCCACTTCTTCCAGCTCCTCTGGGGGGATCCCGAGGCGTTCCCAGGCCAGCCGCGAGACATACAGAAATATTTTTGTGTTTTCACAGTTACAGTGGTTTAATGTTATTTTACATTTGGTATGAAAAATCACTGTCTATTTTTGTAAATTAAATGGTATTTTAAAAATACATTAAAAAAATCTGTAAAATAGACAGTAAAATTCTGTTATATTACTTTTTTTTTTTTTACAGTGCAGCTGCAGCTTCACTGTTCCTCTCAGGATGAAAGCTTCAGTCAGTTCCTCCACATGTGGAGAACTTTGGTGCACAGATAAAAACACTAAAGAGTAGGATGTTGAAAATACAAACAGGGGCAGGTAAAGGTGAGCTAAGATAGAGTCAAACATTATTAAGGCGCATGAGGCACATGGCAGCTGGGGAAACAAACTGGTGCAGCTTGTAACAGTTCAGGTGTTCTGGTTGGTTCTTCAGGCCTCCATGCTGGTCTCTGCTGCAGGAAACAGTCCAGATTCTGTTCAAAGTGACCGTTGTGAAGGATGGTCTCACGAAGCCCTGGAGGGGGCTGCAGGAGCACCAGGCGGTCAGGATGCTCTCCACGCTCTGCTGTAGGTGATGATGGAGACGAGGCTCTGGCTTCTCAGTTTCTGGAGGAAGCAGAGTAGAGCTGCTGCTCCTCCAGGAGGAGAGGAGCCCACTGAGGTGGTTCAGCTATGTAGTAAGGATGCCCAGGAAGGTGACAGGAGGAGCTCCTGAGACAGACACAGGACACGCTGGTGAGGTAATAGCTCTCAGCTGGCCTACGTCAACACCGACGTTGTCCTCCAGGAAGAGCTGCAGAAGGTGGACGGAGACAAGGTCTGGAACTGAGTCCATCAGAGCAGCAATAATCACATTACTGACCGTAATCTAATTAAGAGTATTCTGATTAAGGTGTTTATGAACTGATTTTAAACTCGTCTCTACATAATCCAGGGTTACGTGTTAAAGAGCTCCATTAAAGGGACGTCTCTGATGTCAACATGTCTTTATTAGATGAAGGCTGCTGTTTAGCTCTTTGATCAGAGTTTGGCCTTAATCTGATAAAGATCTGAGGATCCTGGTCCACAAAAAATGCAGTCAGATGGTCTCACCAGAGAGGCTGTGGAGGCAGCTGGAGGTCTGGGGGCAGAGAAGACCTCCAGAGAGGGAGTGTGAAGGACTTTGGCAGGATCTGGAGGCAGTGTTGGGCAGAGGTCCACAGGCTGGGGGACGTCTGGGGAGAGACAACGTCAACAGTACAGCTGCTCAGAAGGTCCCCAAACATCTGGAGTAAAGTCACTTCACAACAATGTAAAGTCACTCACTTCACAACAATGTCCAAGGTTTACGCCTGTTCTCTCTTCTCCATCACTGAATCTGATGTTCTAACTTTAAAGTGTTGCTCCTTTAATACTCAATCACGTTCATAAAACACAAATTCATCTGATGACCGTCGGATCTTCCAGAACCGCTGGTTCCATAAACTTCCCCTTGTCTATGAATGTTGGTGGCTTGATTTATGTTTTCCCAGCAGGCCTGAACACATAATTTCTCCACTGACAGTGTTGAGAAACCTCAGGATTGCTCATCCTATTTCACTGCTGTGACCCAAACAAGGCTCCTGCTGTGACCGAACATGGCTCCTGCTGTGGAACGCAGGTCAAGATGGTTTCCTCTCAGGCATCTCTGACACTTCTGCTTCCCTGGATCTCAGAGAAAAAAAAAAAACTCTGAAAAACAAAACTGATCACATCATTTGTCCACCTTCATCTGAGGCAGATGCCACTGCAGCATGAGTTTGGAGCATTTTTAAGTCTCTATTTGTTAGGTTAGGTTTACAGGACAACTAGGGTTTGAGTCAATAAATTTCACACACGCACACACATATATATATATACATATCTACACACATATACACACACACACACACACACACACACAAACATATATAGATATACAAACAGATATATATATATATATATATATATATATATATATATATATATATATATATATATATATATATATGTGTGTGTGTGTGTGTGTGTGTGTGTGTGTGTATGTGTGTGTGTTGTGTGTATAATGAGAGAGAGAGAAAACCAGAACAGAACCAAAACCACGACGGTACCGGAACTGAACTCAACTCTGATCCTAAACCTTAACTGGCTTACCGGAGGTGGTGTCGGGTTACGCCCGCCCACTTTGCCGGGTGCTGATTGGCCGAAGGTCGCGTCGCTCAGGGGTCAGGCCGCAGCTGATTGGCCAGCGGAGTTCCCCATCTTCCCCTCTCAACTTGCCGCCGCAGCCTCAGGTCCGAAGCTGAGGGAACCGTCGTGGCGCAGTTGCAGGAGTCGGTCCGGCAAAGAAAAGCAGACGAACCGGAGGGGCGAACCGGTCCGGGTACTGAGTCTTTGTTGAGTCCTCGTAAAAGTTCGTACAAGGAGCTACAGAGCCGAAACACATTTATCAGAGCTGGAACTTATCTTATCTCAGGAGTTTGACAGAAGAAGAATATAAAAAGAAAATGGCAGACAGTGACGAGCAGCACGTCTCCTCCACCACCCCTCTGTTCAACGACGAGATCCACCACTACCAGGCCAAGCCCGAACCAGAACTCAGGCAGGACCTGTTCAGCCTGGATGATATTGTGGACTTAGTCGGCGGGGCTCAGGACGCCCTGGAGCGGCACATGGCCGAGGACGGCGAGTCACACGACTTCACGCAAACTTCTGCGGGTCCTCCGGAGGAGCCCGTGACGTTAACCGAACCGGAACCAGAACCAATGCTGGAACCAGAACCAGAACCAATGCTGGAACCAGAACCAGAACCAATGCTGGAACCAGAACCCGAACCGGCGCCCCTGCTACAGCCGATGGTCCCAGACTCCACCACCACCCCGACTCCTTTTGTTCCGGAGGAACCCGAACTTCTGCACCCCAGGGCCGAACCCGAGAGCACGAAGCTGCCCCCGGAGCCGCAGGCGGCCCCCGCGGCCGAACCTGCCCCCGAGAGCGACGCCCCCCCAGCGGCTGCACCACCGCCAGCCCCCGCAGCCCCCGCAGAGGCGGAGACGACTGAGACGCACAGAGCACCGGCTCCGGTAGCGGGTGAGTATCTGAGCCCCGGTACTCCGCTTCTTTACGGTTCCGACCACGTTTATTCAGCAGGAAACCACAACCGTGGTTCCAGTGAGATGAGGGGGTTTGAGCCGCTTTATGACGGGTTTCCCGGTACCGGCGGAGCGGTGAGCCGCCGCTGGTCCCACCGGTGGCGGAGCCTCGTCGCTGCTGTCTGACAGCCGGTTTTCCGGTGATCGTGGCTGCATTTCTGATGAAACGGAAACACGAGGGTTCGTTGGATTTTATTTCTGCGGGGATCGGCGCAGATGGAGCCGCAGATTAGCAGCGGGTTCCGCCGTGTTGTCCGGATGCGGCCCACCTGTTCGGAGAAACGGGAGCCGCTGCTGGACGAGGCGGCGAAACCTCCCCGCGGATCAGCCTGCATCGGTCTCACGGAACCGCGGGTTCGTCGGTGGTTCTGGGAGGAAACGCATTTTTGGAAAGTTCGCGTTTCTCGACGCCGTTTACGGATGTTTTTATTGCGCTCATGAGATATTGTGTCCGATAATGGACGCTGGTAAGCCTCAGAGCATGCGCCCATCTTCGGACGCGGGTTTTAGCGGCCACGTTTCTAGTGTAAAGAAAACATAATAAAGCTGTCAATTAACATATGATCTGTCAAATTAACGCCGAGTCGGCCTGATGGTGTTATTGTGATGGGGGTGGTGGGTTGTGTGTGTGGGGAGGGGGGGGGTCTGAACCGCTCCTGTGGATGCTAGTGTTGTAGCATGATGGTGCATAAATAGCGAATCTGATTGTACATCTCTGATGTAGTTCTTGGGTCGTGAGAAGGATTTTATTGGAGAATAAAGCACCTTTCTGGCTGGTTAATGCGGTTGAGGAGCCGCATGTTGGGCGAGGGTCCGTCCGATAATGGAAGCAGGGGCCGCTAGCAGGGCGCCCCGCAGATTAGTCACAACAAAGGAATCCACTGCGCGTCCGCGCCCCGCCGGCTTCCCAGTTTCCACGCTGCTGGCCAGGCCAGCTTCAACACCTCCAGTCACCATTACAGGGTTTATTTTGTTGTTGTGATCTAGATTGTTCCACCTCCTGTTCCAGCCTGAAACCAGGAGCATCTCTACTCACAGCCTCTGGACCAGATGTTCTGGAAACACCTGGTTCTGTGGGGTTTGGTATGATGTTGAGCGTTTTTGTGGCTTGTGTTTAGTTGGTTTTTTTCTTTATCTTTGGGCTCAGGGATGTGGCAGGTAACCAGGCCCGTGAGGGGCAGGGTGGGGCTGTGGCAGGTAACCAGGCCCGTGAGGGGCAGGGTGGGGCTGTGGCAGGTAACCAGGCCCATGGGGGGCAGGGTGGGACTGCTCAGTGCTGCTGGGGGGAGGACTAAGCTCCAGATGAACAAAGATGCCTGACAGGAACGACCCAGTCTCTCCTCATTATTCAGACTGGAATCAGGCAGGTTTTTTACTGGCCTCCAGGAGCTCCACCTGATCCACCTTCAAGGTCTGTTTCTCAACATCTGGAGTAAACTGACTCTGACAAGGACTGTTTATAGGAGGTTTCAAGCATGAGAAGTTTGATTTCTGAGATTTCTGTGGTTGTAAACTCTGATTTCAGCTCTCTTCAGTGTCCCTATTCTTTAATTTTAATGTCTGGTTCCTCTTGAGCAGCTTTGCAGCCAGAAGAACTTTCTCTAAATCCCAGGGAGAGCTTCTTTCTGGAAACAGCAGATTTGGCTCCAGTGTTTTCTGATTGGTTGAATTCCTGGAGGCCTGTTGATGGGCGGGGCTAACGGCTCCTTTAGTACATTTTCAACATTTCCTGTAAATAAGCTCAACATGTCAAATCGGTACATGTCAGAGCATAGCCGCGGGAACATGTTCTCAGCAGGGGGTGCTGGGGGGTGCTGGGAGTCTGAGACAGCTGTGCGATATATATATATATATATATATATATATATATATATATATATATATATATATATATATATATATATATATATATATATGTATACATATATATAAATATATATATATATATATATATAATTTGTTTAAAGTGTTTGTGTGTGCGCCGTAGCAACTATAAAGTATATAACTCCATTTGTCGCGGTAGACAAGACGACGGATGTGACAGTAACGCGGCGCAGCTGATATTTTTAAATACTGCAGAAACGAATCATTGGATGTCTGGGCCAGCGCACAGAGTAATACGCGGGACAGTTCAAGAAACTCCACAACAGTGTTCTGGAAAATCTTATCTGCCAGATAAGGGACCGATCTAAAGATCAGGAACAATTAATATTCCTGTCCCTCCTCGACCAGCAGTTTCAGACATATCAGAAATAAATTCCCCATCCAACCGTGGCTGTGACTATTCCCAGATCTACCGCAGATGCTGACCAGACATCCGCTGCCCTCAAGAGAATAAAAACGTCTGCAAGTAATACAGTGATGCGTAATCTCTAAATTACGCAGCGCCCTCTTCTTGTTATATTGTGTTTTTTTTTTCTTGGTGGCTTGTATGATTAAAACGTCATGGTGGATTAAGTAGTTAAACCCGCACTGGCCCAGGTACCAAATAAACGACCACCACTGAATAATACTGTAAGAAACATTAAACCAGACCACTAGAATTTAGAGTAAATTTTAAACATTTTAATTTTTTTCCTACCACATTTTTCCTCCCTTGTTTTCAATGGGGTTTTTCTTTTTGTTTGTTTGGGATTTATTTATGTATATTTTTGAGGTGCTGCAGCCCCACCAACAGGGGGTGCTGCAGCCCCCCCAGCACCCCTAGTTCCCGCGGCTATGTGTCAGAGTCAAAAGGGTGAAAGAGGAAGCTGTGAAACACGTGTTTCTGGAAGTAAAACGCTGCCTGAGTCAGAAAATGTTTGTAGGTCAGAAATAGAAAAGCTGCGGTGAAGATGCATATATAATATATATATATATATATATATATATATATATATATATATGTATATATATGTATATATATTAGGGCTGAAACGATTCATCGAGTTACTCGATTAATTCGATTACAAAAATGCATCGAGGCAAAAAACTCTGCCTCGAAGCGTTGTTTTATTCCGCGTTTTTATGGCGCGCTGGGATCTCACGCGGGGATATTGTTCCACACGGGCCGTTGTCAAGGAAACACACCACGGGCGCGTATTTACTCGGCGATGGCGGAGAGTCAGGGTGGCCGTAAACGGCAGAGATTGTCGAAAGTTTGGGATCATTACATCCTAAAAAAGGAAGAGCACAAGGTGCAGTGTATTTACTGCAAAGTTGAACTGGCATACCACAACAGTACGACGTCAATGAATCAGTATCTAAGCCGAAAACATCCGCTCCATGCTGCTTCACCAAGAGTCGCTGAAACAAGGTAAGTTAACGTTACATAGCCTGCCCTACTGTATTTGTAGCGATGTCGTGTTGTGGTTTAACAAAATATGATGTTTAGCTTGATGTTTTTAAGTAGTAAACGTATTCACGTTCAACTGCAAGAGAGCATAGCCCCCAAAAACTGCTGCTTTACACACACACGTATGCACCTTCATCTCATCTCCCTCTCCCTCACACGACAGGCATACCCCAGACAGAGTTTCCGTTGTCCGGTAAAATATGCCGAAGTCCGGTATTTTATAATCTCTCCGGTCAAAATGTCCGGTGAAAATACTCCTCCCAAGCACAATTTCAGTTGTAATAAAATGGGTAATTTCCACATCATTTTATGAAAAAACATATACTTTTTTTGACGAATGAGTATTGTGTGAGGACGAGTCGGCTCCAGCCACAGCCCCACTCATTGATGCCACAGGTGCGCAGAGA
>JAGFBZ010000872.1:0-95000 GCA_018398805.1 Hirundichthys speculiger | reverse complement strand
GCTGCGTCGTCCACTGTCTACTGTTTGATGTTTATAGACCCTTAACGGCAGCAGAAACCAGGTGAATCTGCTTTAAATCGACTGTTGTGTAGTCCTGAAACACCTGAACATCTGAGCTGCACCTGATTTTTATGCCACAAAAATGTTGGATCATCTTTGGATCAGTGGGAGGAAAGAAGTAGTTTATTCCAGTTATCTGCTGTCCAAAGCTCCTAAGAATAATCTTCACCTCCTGAAGGTTTAACTCTGGAACTCAAATTAAGTGTTAATCTGATTTAAGATTCAGTTTTCATCCCATCAAATGAAAATAAATGTTAACATTTCCTGGAAGATGAATCAGTGTGTGACTCATCTTTTTCCAGTTACATCCAGTGAATCACCTGCTGTGATCTTAAACCTCAGCAGGACAGGTGGGTAAAACCTGTTCAGGTGAAACTCCATTAGTTTTAGGAGGGTTGGATTTGGACTGCAGTTCCTCTACTGAGCACTAGAGGCTGCGGTTCCTCTACCGACCAGTAGAGGCTGCGGTTCCTCTACCGACCACTAGAGGCTGCAGTTCCTCTACCGACCACTAGAGGCTGCGGTTCCTCTACTGACCACCAGAGGCTCCGGTTCCTCTACTGACTACTAGAGGCTGCGGTTCCTCTACCGACCACTAGAGGCTGCGGTTCCTCTATCGACCACTAGAGGCTGCGGTTCCTCCGCCGACCACTAGAGGCTGCGGTTCCTCCACCGACCACTAGAGGCTGCATTTCCTCTACCGACCGCTAGAGGCTGCGGTTCCTCTACAGACCGCTACAGGCTGCGGTTCTTCTACAGACCGCTACAGGCTGCGGTTCCTCTACCGACCGCTACAGGCTGTGGTTCCTCTACCGACCGCTACAGGCTGCGGTTCCTCTACCGACTGCTGGAGGCTGCAATTCCTCTACTGACCGCTAGAGGCTGCAGTTCCTCACCATGGTTGGTTGAAGGTAGAAAATGACCTAAAGTCACTGATCTGTATTAGTGATCGACCGTTATGGTTTTTTCAGGGCCGATACCGATACCGATCATTAGTAGTCAGGAAGGCCGATAGCCGATATTTTGAGCCGATATTCATCAATTTTTTATTAAATGTTATATTTTAACACTAGAACCACCGAAGCAGTCTCACAGATGGTTAGGGATGTTATTATGTGAATAACTTTCTCCAAACAAAATTTACAGGTCTGCCATTACATTTCTTTTCCTAAATATGTATGTTTTATATTTTCTGAAGTCTTTAACATATTAAAATAAAATACATAGGAGTTCTAGTCACTTGTTCCTCAGACCCCCACAGCCGTCCTGCAGACTACCATCATGTACAATACTACACAGTTATTTGCGATTACTTCAGTCCCCCCACCCCCCGCCTCACACACGCACACATAGGCAGAGACATGCAAACAAAATATGAATAAGTGTAACTGAAAAAATTCCACTTCAAGAACTAATTGTTGTGCGATAACAATTACATCATATCTGGCGGTCTGAGAGACGGCTGCAGCACTTCGACGGGGTGCTATAAAGTTCGCGGTCCCGCCTCTAAAATAAACTATCAAAGACAACTTCACCTAACATTTTTGGGATCTCTCAATCAACACAAAGAGATAAAGTTAAATAACTCGGTAGTTCAGCAGTTATTATTGTCCGACTGTTTTCTGTCAGATGGACGGTGCTTTGCTGCTCTGCAGTTACTCCCGTGGTAACACACTATTCTCTATCCTCGTCACGCTTTCATGCAATAAAACTAGACTGAATTTAGTTTGAGTTTTTTTCTCACACACATACGCTTCGACTATAACGGACTGTTCTCATATCGATTTTTTTCAGCAGCTTTGTCTCAAATCATTCAGACGCGTTGGGAGCTACTACGAGCCAGCAGAGCTGCCGCTGATGTTTATTACATTTTTACGGTATTCTGCTCATAGTAACGTTACTAGTAGTTGTGACATGCAGAGGACTGGGATGTTTATTACAATTTCAGGAGTTTCCAACGTACCTTTGACACATTCGTCCACACTGGAGCTTCTCCACACGAGAAGATTTATCTCTCCGCCGTGTTTGAGGACCTTGCAAACAGTTTCAGCTTCTGATTGGCTTTGTGTCTATGTGCTTGGATTGCGTAATCAAGATGGCGCTGTGAGCGGGGCAGTGCTGGAGACAGAGAAGCGCAGCTGCATCCGAGCCAAAATAATTTAGTTTTAAATCGGCCCGTTGGATTAAAAAAAGGCTGATGCCGATATACGTAAAAATGCCAAATATCGGCGCCGATAATCGGTCCGGCCGATAATCGGTCGATCCCTAATCTGTATCACCTGTTTTGGCTTGTTGCTTTATTGACTCAAAGTAGTCATATTTGTAAAAAGTCTCAAATGCAGCACGTTACTGCCACCTGGAGGATGAAAACAGCAGCATTTCTACAGTACTTGATTCTATTGATACTATTGGATAGTTAATTATTTAATCAGTGTATTGATGCAGACTGTTCACTACTATAGATTGTAGAAGAAGAACTGGACCAGGCCTCTGTGATGTCATCAGCTTCTACAGACTGGTTCTGAAGTACTGACCAGCGTCACGTTGTAACAGGGTGGAACCAGCAGGACTGAGGAGTCGACTGGACCACACCCACCTGATGTCAGTCACACTTTATTAAATCGGTCAGACAGGTCAGGCCGTCGGTCGGTCCAGCAGTCGGAGCATTGGTCAGTCTATCTGTCGGTCCTTTGGTCAGTCGGTCCGTCGGTCTATTGGTCGATCTGTCGGTCTATCTGTTGGTCCGTCGGTCGGTCCTTCGGTCGGTCCTTCGGTCGGTCCTTTGGTCGGTCCTTCGGTCATCTATCTGTCGGTCTGTCTTTTGGTCCGTCGGTCGGTCCTTCGGTCGGTCTGTCTGTTATTTCTTTGGTCGGTCCTTTGGTCGGTCTTCGGTCAGTCCTTCGGTCGGTCTATCTGTCGGTCCTTCGGTCGGTCTATCTGTCGGTCCTTCGGTCGGTCTATCTGTCGGTCCTTCGGTCGGTCTATCTGTCGGTCCTTCGGTCGGTCTATTGGTCAGTCCTTCGGTCGGTCCTTCGGTCGGTCTGTCTATTGGTTGGTCGGTCGGTCCGTCGGTCCTTCGGTCGGTCTTTTGGTTGGTCTTTTGGTCGGTCTTTTGGTCCGTCCTTCGGTCGGTCTATCTGTCGGTCCTTCGGTCGGTCTGTCTGTTGGTCCGTCGGTCGGTCCTTTGGTGGGTCCTTTGGTCGGTCCTTTGGTCGGTCCTTTGGTCGTCCTTTGGTCGGTTCTTTGGTCGGTCCTTTGGTCGGTCTATCTGTCGGTCCTTCGGTCGGTCTATCTGTTGGTCCGTCGGTCGGTCTGTCTGTTGGTCCGTCGGTCAGTCCTTTGGTCGGTCCTTTGGTTGGTCGGTCTGTCGGTCTATCTGTCGGTTTGTTGGTCGGTCCATGTGTTGGTCCATCTGTCTGCTGTTGATGGAGATAGAAGCTCTTCAGTCAGGCTGCCTACCATCGTCAGCCTGAGAATGGTGGATAATGACAGCAGACCTCCTCTTGGAAGCTCCTGAGATGATCCTGCATCGCTGGAGAAGCTGGAGATCCTCAGTGGAACCTCCTGTTCTAGATGCTGTTTCTGTGGCGACATCAGCCGCAGCGGTAATAATGAGCTGAGCTTTCTCCTAGCTTCTTGGTGAGTCGTCCATGTAGATGTTCAGACTCAGATCAGACAGGATGGAGGGCGTCTGAGGACATTAGCTGGAGGCCAGTTTCCCTCCGTCTGCAGACGCGAACACACGATATAAATGGAACAAAGTGGAATGTGGGCTACCAGGTCCTGGTGTTGGAGCTGCTCGTCTGGTGGTGATTTATTGATGTTTGTGTCTGGATTATATAACAGCTGGATTAGAGGATGAGCAGACTGCAGCAGAGGTTCCTGCAGATATCTGTTTACTACCGCTGGATAAAACTAATAACAGCAAATAAAACAATAAGAGCCAACAGTTTAAAACTAATATCAGCAAATAAAACAATAAAAGCCAACAGTTTAAAACAAATATCAGCAAATAAAACAATAAAAGCTAACAGTTTAAAGGGCTCGATGGGGAGCCGGGTCTTGAAGGAGCAGCGAAGGCGTTGACAGCTGTCGTACATGGAGTTCCTGCTTTTACAAGCAGGCAGCAGGTGATCCGCCCGAAGTCAAGTTTCCACATCAAGCTGCGACAGAGTTACTTTTAGCTGCAGAGAAATGAAGCTGAGCCTGTTGGTTGAGAGTCTGGAGGACTTCCTCATCTGAGGAGAACATGCTTGGTCCTGGTCCTGGTCCTGGTCCTGGACAACAAAGGACTGCCTTTATAGAAGATAAATAACAAAAACTAGGCCTGTACAATATGACCACAAAATAAAATCCCAAATGTTTTTTTAGGGGTGCACGATAATTATCAACCCGATAACTATCAGGAAATTATGACGTCATCCCGATAACTCCGATATCACGACGAATAGCCCCGATAACATATATATTTTTGTCAACACAGCAGTGCCTCGCTCCCTGTGAGCCTTGAATGACCAGCAGTGAATGTTATGTTCAAGTGACGTCGGCATAATCAGAAAAATGATTTCTCAGTATGGAAAATCAAGAATACCCCCTCGGTAGTTGCTGACTTTAATTGATATTTGCAGTATTTTCCCACGTTACACATAAAGAATAGAAAAAATAGATAAGGCCGAAAGAACAACTAGCAAACGAGGCAACGGAGGAATTAACGTTACACCTTGATTGTAGCATTGCTGCACAGTGCGCTGATTTTAAAAAAAAAAAAAAAACAACAAAACATTGCTGCGATTATATAGAACTTCGTTCATACATAACATATATATATATATATATATATCGGTAGGGGTGTAACAGTACACAAAATTCTCGGTGCGGTACGTACCTCGGTTTTGAGGTCACGGTTCGGTTCATTTTCGGTACAGTAAGAAACATAAATACAAAATTTAAATGTGCTAGTTGTTTATAACACACTTTTGTGCTTTTTAACAATAGGAACATTAGCCTATACAAAGCTAGAATTCTGCTCAAAAATATAAATACAATATTCTAAAATGTAGATATTTTGAAAAACAAAATAAAAATAACATTGGCTCAGACTTTTGCTTAAAAAAATAATCCATCTGATGTGCAAAATTTGACAGTTGCAACACTGAACAGTTTCAAGTTGTTACAGGGCTCGACAATAGCATTTGCCCGATGGCCCGAGCGTTTTTTTCGCCTGTCTCGGGCCAGTACGGGCCAGTAAACTTTATTAAACACTGGCCCGTCCGGGCCACCACATTTTGAGGCAATTTCAGATTTTTCTTATGTATATATTCGTCATAATCGCCAAGAAATGACTTGTATTTTATTGGAACATGAAGATGGTCCGCCATGTGAAGAACGTAATTTCGTTGCAGGAGTGTGTCGCGTCTTCGTGCATTTCCGGAACTGTTCGGGAATGTTCGGCAGCAGCATCTTTAAATGCGCGCGAAAAGATACAAGACGGAGAAGAATCGAAACAACGAAAGCGTTGGTGGTCAGCAGGCAAGAGAGCCAGACGCCCAGGCTATAGTTCCTGGGAAGCCAGGAGCAGGAGTCAGCAGCCAACAGATGCAGAGTTGGAAGAAGAGTTGCTGCAGTTGGAGGAAGAACTGACTACAGACTGCTTTAGCACCTCCTATGGGTCTGAGGAGATAATGGTTTCTTTAGGCTGTGACAGGGTGGAGGACGAAACTGATGGCTGTGTGACAGGGTGGAGAAGGAAACTGCTGGCTATGAAGTGGTGGCACAGGAAACACAAATTACAAAACTATAAACAGTTAAACATGAAATAAATACTGAACAAAATGTACCTAGTCAAATATATACTCAGGAAGATGCCATGTGATAAATACCAATTTGAAAAAGTCTCATAAAGCATCTGTGATGAGAATTTATTTAGTCAATGCCAAATATAGCATAAAATCAAAATAATTACTTCAAAGGAAGGACTTGTGATGTCAGAGACTGTCAAACACTTAATATGTGTAAGTTTTTCATACATGATGGTTATTGCTTGATAGTAAGTATCAAGACATGAGTAAGTATTCTGTGCTTTTCAGATATCATCTAATATCACATTGTGAAAACAGTGAATAAAATTTCTACTTTGATATGTAAAATGCAGTTTGATTATTTTAGTGCCAAAAACAACTTACCACATACTCACCTGCTGCCTCCCTCACACTTTTATCCCAGACTTGGGACTGGGCTTGTGTGTTGTATGTTAGGTGTGTAATCATTTCATTAATTAAAGATTATATAAAAGTATATTATAAGATTGGAGGAGTGCATAATATATTAACCATCACCAAAGCATGAATGATAAATTTTGATAAATCTAACAGGTTATGGACCAAAAAGCTCCATGCTACAAAGAAGGTATTTTAGAAGTTTATACTAAAAGCAACAAAGCATCACACCACATTAACAACACAGAAGGTGTTTTACGACAGTAATACTATGTGCATCTACAATGCAGGCAGGAAAATCTACGGGGTTATTCTTCAAGATTATATGTGCATGCTACCTGCAAACAGAAAAAAAGTTATTCAACAAAAATGTTGTGTCAGATAACATAATGCTAAAATATGTGAGACTTTTTATTTCTTCATTTCAGTGTCAGAATGCACCAAATTACATAATTTTTTCAAAATTCCTTCGGCGGCCGCTGTTCCGCGCGCCTGCGAATAGTTGGGCCACTGATTTTAGAGCACTGGCCCTGTGGGCCAGTGCTCTAAAATGCTTATTGTCAAGCCCTGTGTTAGTCAGATTAAATAACATGAATAAGGCTCAGGGTGTTTCTTTAAAAACTAATCTTTTTATTCTTTCAAAAGTCCGGGTATGACTTTCTGGCTAAAATGTGGATGAGAAGGTAATAGATATCGGGGCTCAATTACCTTTATCATGTGTTTGAAGCCAGCATTCTCTACCACTGATTAGGGTGTTTGTGTGCACGCGCGTCGCCTCGCCTGTGTATGTGGTGACACGCGCCCAGTCCACACACAGAAACTCGCGCTGGCTGTGCACTGAGCCCGGCAGAGAGAGACGGAGAGAGAGTGAAAAGCGCAGCTCGCGAGGCAGACAGCAGCCAAGTGATGGCTTCAAACCTAGCGGTTTGAGTGCGCGTGAGTCTCAAAATCACCAGAAAAAGTAGCTAGATTTGTCTCTAGTCGCTTTTTACAAATTAAGTCGCTAGATATAGCGACAAAGTCGCTACGTTGGCAACACTGACCGTGTGCGCACAACTGTGCATGTGCGGCTGCAGCGCTCTGCTCCACAACGTGCGGTCCTCTACTTAATATGTCCGTGTGGAAACTCGTTCGGTACGCCCCCGTCCCGAACCGACCTACCTGTACCGAAACGGTTCAATACAAATACATGTACCGTTACACCCCTAGTTATCGGGGCTATTCATCATGATATGGGACTTATCGGGATGACGTCATAGTTTGCTGTTATCAGCCCGATAGTTATCGCGCACCCCTATCTTAGGTATATGTGTGTGTTATCGGTATCAGTATCGGCCTTTAGGAGCTGAAAGTTATCAGAATCGGTTTAAAAAAACAGTTATCGTGCATCCCTACGTTGCGTAGTTGAGAACATCGTGATGGTGTGTTTCTGTCTCGTAGTCGTGGAGTCTTTACCAAACCTGACAGGACTGGTTGAGTCTTATCTGGAGTCTTTACCAAACCTGACAGGACTGGTTTAGTCTCATCTGGAGTCTTTACCAAACCTGACAGAACTGGTTGAGTCTTCTGGAGTTACCAAACCTGACAGGACTGGTTTAGTCTCGTCTGGAGTCTTTACCAAACCTGACAGGACTGGTTTCGTCTCGTCTGGGATCTTTAACAAACCTGACAGACTGGTTTCGTCTCGTCTGGAGTCTTTAACCAAACCTGACAGACTGGTTTTCTAGTCTTCTTTACCAAACCTGACAGACGTCTCGTCTGGAGTCTTACCAAACCTACTGGGTTTCGTCTCGTCTGGAGTCTTTACCAAACCTGACAGGAGGAGTTTCGTCTGTCGTCTTACCTGACAGGACGTCTCGTCTGGAGTCTTTACCAAACCTGACAGGATCTCTGGAGTCTTTACCAAACCTGACAGGACTGGTTTCGTCTCGTCTGGAGTCTTTACCAAACCTGACAAAGGAGTCTCATCGTCTTAAAAGTCTGAGTCTAGGACCGTGACTGGTCTGGAGTCTTTACCAAACCTGACAGGACTGGTTTCGTCTCGTCTGGAGTCTTTACCAAACCTGACAGGACTGGTTGAGTCTCGTCTGGAGTCTTTACCAAACCTGACAGGACTGGTTTAGTCTCGTCTGGAGTCTTTACCAAACCTGACAGGACTGGTTGAGTCTCGTCTGGAGTCTTTACCAAACCTGACAGGACTGGTTTCGTCTCGTCTGGAGTCTTTACCAAACCTGACAGGACTGGTTGAGTCTCGTCTGGAGTCTTTACCAAACCTGACAGGACTGGTTGAGTCTCGTCTGGAGTCTTTACCAAACCTGACAGAACTGGTTTAGTCTCGTCTGGAGTCTTTACCAAACCTGACAGGACTGGTTTCGTCTCGTCTGGAGTCTTTACCAAACCTGACAGGAACTGGTTGAGTCTCGTCTGGAGTCCTTACCAAACCTGAAGTCTTTACCAAACCTGACAGAACTGGTTTAGTCTCGTCTGGAGTCTTTACCAAACCTGACAGGAACTGGGTTCGTCTCGTCTGGAGTCTTTTACCAAACCTGACAGGACTGGTTGAGTCTCGTCTGGAGTCTTTAACCAAACCTGACAGGACTGGTTGAGTCTCGTCTGGAGTCTTTACCAAACCTGACAGGACTGGTTTCGAGTCTCGTCTGGAGTCTTTACCAAACCTGACAGGACTGGTTTCGTCTCGTCTGGAGTCTTTACCAAACCTGACAGGACTGGTTTCGTCTCGTCTGGAGTCTTTACCAAACCTGACAGGACTGGTTTCGTCTCGTCTGGAGTCTTTACCAAACCTGACAGGACTGGTTGAGTCTCGTCTGGAGTCTTTACCAAACCTGACAGAACTGGTTGAGTCTCGTCTGGAGTCCTTACCAAAACCTGAGACAGACTGGTTTTAGTCTCGTCTGGAGTCTTTAACCAAACCTGACAGAACTGGTTGAGTCTCGTCTGGAGTCTTTACCAAACCTGACAGGACTGGTTTGAGTCTCGTCTGGAGTCTTTACCAAAACCTGACAGGACTGGTTGAGTCTCGTCTGGAGTCTTTACCAAACCTGACAGGACTGGTTTCGTCTCGTCTGGAGTCTTTACCAAACCTGACAGGACTGGTTTAGTCTCGTCTGGAGTCTTTACCAAACCTGACAGGACTGGTTTCGTCTCGTCTGGAGTCTTTACCCAAACCTGACAGGAACTGGTTTAGTCTCGTAGTCTGGAGTCTTTACCAAACCTGACAGGACTGGTTTGAGTCTCGTCTGGAGTCTTTACCAAAAACTGACAGGAACTGGTTTAGTCTCGTCTGGAGTCTTTACCAAACCTGACAGAACTGGTTGAGTTCTCGTCTGGAGTCTTTACCAAACTGACAGACTGGTTTGAGTCTCGTCTGGAGTCTTTACCAAACCTGACAGGAAGGAGTCTCGTCTGGAGTCTTACCTACCAAACCTGACAGGACTGGTTTTGAGTCTCGTCTGGAGTCTTTACCAAAAACTGACAGGAACTGGTTGAGTCTCGTCTGGAGTTTACCAAACGACTGACTGGTTGAGTCTCGTCTGGAGTCTTACCAAACCTGACAGACTGGTTTGTCTCGTCTGGAGTCTTTACCAAACCTGACAGGACTGGTTGAGTCTCGTCTGGAGTCTTTACCAAACCTGACAGGACTGGTTTTCGTCTCGTCTGGAGTCTGGAGTCTTACCAAACCTGACAGGACTGGTTGAGTTCGTCTGGAGTCTTTACCCAAACCTGACAGAACTGGTGAGTCTCGTCTGGAGTCTTTACCAAACCTGACAGGAACTGGTTTAGTCTCGTCTGGAAGTTACCAAAACTGACAGGACTGGTTTAGTCTCGTCTGGAGTCTTTACCAAACCTGACAGGACTGGTTTAGTCTCGTCTGGAGTCTTTACCAAACCTGACAGGACTGGTTTCGTCTCTGGAGTCTCTTACCAAACCTGACAGACTGGTTGAGTCTGTCTGGAGTCTTACCAAACCTGACAGGACTGGTTAGTCTCGTCTGGAGTCTTTACCAAACCTGACAGGACTGGTTTAGTCTCGTCTGGAGTCTTTACCAAACCTGACAGGACTGGTTTCGTCTCGTCTGGAGTCCTTACCAAACCTGACAGAACTGGTTGAGTCTCGTCTGGAGTCCTTACCAAACCTGACAGAACTGGTTGAGTCTCGTCTGGAGTAGGGCTGAACGATTAATTGCATTTGCGATAATCTCGCGATATCATAAAACGAGATTTTCTAACCGCAAAGGCCGCGATATTACTTGTCACGTGATTTGGCGACGTCACGTGACTTGCGAGTGAGCCCAGCTGAGCTGAGCAGAGCAGACAGGGCAAGCAGTGTTGCCAATTTAGCGACTTTCCAGACCCCCCTGGCGACTTAATTTGTAAAAAGCGACTAGCGACAAATCTAGCGACTTTTTCTAGTGATTTAGAGACTCACGCGCACTCAAACCGCTGGGTTTGAAGCCATCACTTGCTGTCGTCCGCCTCGCAAACCGCGCTTCTCTCTCTCTCTGTCGGGCACAGTGCACAGCCACAAACACCCCGCCCGCCGCGCGAGACAACTCGAGCTCCTCTCCACCCCCCCACCCCCTTTTCCTTGCAAAAAAATCTGTGAGCTCCTGAGATCTATACAGACGAATCTTTCTGGCTAACAGTGCCATACTCATTTTGCACTTCAGTATGTTGTGTGCTGCTGTTACTGAGTAAATATAATATTTCTATTAGTGTTCAAAAAGTTTTTTTTTGAAAATGTCCAATTGGTTAGAGCAGATATTTGTTCCTCTTTATTTTCCTGTGTGATGTTACTGACTGGAGATCAGTAAGCTTTATTTTTTTCTATATCTGTATATTTTATTTATTTATTTATACACTGTCCTGTCAATCTCAGACAGTGTTTAAGAAGTGTAGTCCACATGTTTACATAAATGTTACACATGTTTCATGAAACGTGAAAAGTTAGATGTTGAAGAGGTAAAGCCACAGATTTGTTTGCTTTATTGTTGTAATCTGCACTTTAAATAAATCTGATATTGTTTATTATGACAGTGTTTGAAAAATACATGAGAAGAGGACCTTAAAAATAATCGCGTATTAAATCGCAATCGCAATTTTGAGGAAAAAAATCGCAATTAGATTATTTTCCAAAATCGTTCAGCCCTAGTCTGGAGTCTTTACCAAACCTGACAGAACTGGTTTAGTCTCGTCTGGAGTCTTTACCAAACCTGACAGGACTGGTTTCGTCTCGTCTGGAGTCTTTACCAAACCTGACAGGACTGGTTTAGTCTCGTCTGGAGTCTTTACCAAACCTGACAGAACTGGTTTAGTCTCGTCTGGAGTCTTTACCAAACCTGACAGGACTGGTTGAGTCTCGTCTGGAGTCTTTACCAAACCTGACAGAACTGGTTGAGTCTCGTCTGGGGTCATTACCAAACCTGACAGAACTGGTTGAGTCTTGTCTGGGGTCATTACCAAACCTGACAGAACTGGTTTCGTCTCGTCTGGAGTCTTTACCAAACCTGACAGAACTGGTTGAGTCTTATCTGGAGTCTTTACCAAACCTGACAGAACTGGTTGAGTCTTGTCTGGAGTGGCTCTCGGAGCAGCTGAGGTCTTCAGGTGCAGAAACTGTTGTGTTTGTCATGTTTATTTTCTGCCCTAAAAGTGTCCTTCAACTGTATCCTGGTCATTTTCTGCTTGAAGGAGACTGCTGTGGGTTTTCTCCTCAGGTCAGAGAACTGAGCAGATGTGTGAGGTGATAATTAACTTTTATCTGAAGATTTTTCTGATCTGTTCTCAGATGAATTAAACACTGGTTGATGGTTTTTGTCTTGGATGTTAACTGTTCCCACACTGGTGGATGGTTTTTGTCTTGGATGTTACCTGTTCCCTCGCTGGTTGATGGTTTTTGTCTTGGATGTTACCTGTTCCCACACTGGTTGATGGTTTTTGTCTTGGATGTTAACTGTTCCCACTCTGGTTGATGGTTTTTGTCTTGGATGTTACCTGTTCCCACTCTGGTTGATGGTTTTTGTCTTGGATGTTACCTGTCCCACGCTGGTTGTGAGAGACGTCCCGTCCTCTGAAGGGTCGGTGCTTCCTCACCTGTCCTCCTGGTGGCTCTTCTCTCATCTGTAATCCTGCTGCTTCTTTCTCTTCTCTGGTTTCCTCCACAGATGAACCTCTTCCTCCTAAAGCTCAGCCTCGTCCTCTGATGCAGTTCCCTACAGGCAAGTCCTCTCTGCTCGCTCCCTTTCCTCCTTCATTCATCTCCTTTCACCGCTTCAGTTCAGTCCCGTCTGTGATTTATTCTTCTTTTTTTTTTTTTATTTGTTCAGAAACGACTCGCTGCATGTCAGAAGCTGTAGATGTGTCACCTCTGGATGTTTGTGGAGGGTTGACGTCTGCCATGGCTTGTGTTTGTGCTGCATCGTGACTCGCCACTGTAGAGTAGACCGACGTGAACTCACGACTAGTTTGTAGATGAATAATGATTCTCTTCAGAGACTCGCAGCAGAGTTGATGTAAAAATGATTTTACAAGGTCATCTGAGAGGAATCATTATGTTCAGACACATTTGTTTGCTTGACCCACATGGTTAAATGGCACCAGACCTGGGCAAAACAGATTTTTCACTAGGGTGGTGTCCAGATCACCAGACAAATGCTGTGACCGCTGGCTGTTGGAGGATTTATTATAAAACAGAGCTTAGGATCTTGTTTTCTAGGAAACTGTAAGATGAGATGATGGCTGCTCTTCCTCTCTGGGTTTCCAGACGCGTTGAAAAGCTCCACATACCGTATTTTCATGACCATAAGGCGCACTTTAAAGTCTTAAATTTTCGGTGCACCACATGTGTGCCCTGAGCTCCACGGTACGTGCACAATGCAAACATTGTTCTGGACTTGTGAAAATGGCACCTGAGAAGAGACACGCTTACGAAGCACATTTTAAACTGCAAGGGATCAGCTACGCGGAGGAACATGGAAATTGAGCAGCTACAAGAGAATTTAAGGTAAATGAATCCATGGTTCGCAAGTGACGAAGACAAAGCGGAGTTTCCGCAGACAAAAGGCGAGGTGGCCCGTGTTGGAAGACCGACTGAGAAGTATTTCTACCGTCACCATTCGGCTGAGGGCCACGGCAATGAAAGAGTGGTTGAGTGAGGTGTACATAAAGAGACCAGTTTTTTTTTACACGGATCACCATCCCCGTTAATCTGTGACTCCATGCGCGCCCATCTAACTGACGCTGTGAAAAACAGTGCGGCAAATGAACTCTGAGCTTGCCATTATTCTGGGAGGCTTAACGAAAGAACTCCAACCGCTGGACATTGGTGTGAACAGGGTGTTCAGAGCGAAACTGTGGATGGCTTGGGAGCGATGGATGACAGATGGTGAGCACAGTTTTACCAAGAGGCAGCGCCGGGTGAGTTACGCAACAATTTGTGAGTGGATTGCGGATGCTTGGGCTAACTGTCTGCTTCCACTGTTATTCAAGCTTTCACCAAACCCGGAATCATTAATGAGAAGCTGCACGACAACGAGACTAAGTCTGAGAGTGACGAGAGGGAATCTGTTCGATGGAGAACTAGCCCAGCTGTTCACTTCAGATACAGAAGATGAGGACTTTGATGGATTTGTGGATGAAGACTAAAAAAGAATGTGATTACATTGTTAAATACTTAAATAAAGTACAACCAAACTGAGTTTTGCTCCTGCTGCCTTTTTATAAACACGTTAGCATACGTGCTTTAAGCCGACGTACTGGCATGTTTCACCATGGCCGCGCCCTTTAATCTGGTGCGCCTTGTGTGTGTGTAAATACAGAAATAGCGCCCCCAACTGAGACTGCGCCTTTTAATCCGGTGCGCCGTATGGTTGTGAAAATACGGTATGTAGATTTTATCATAGTTCCATTTAGACTGTTCAGACTCCTGTTTCTGTTCTGCAACAATAAGAAAATCACAACTGTTGATTAGAGTTGATGCAGCACCAACTTCCTCCAGTGTTAAATTCTACACAACTATGAGATGACTGGTCTACAACCAGGAGTTGGTGTTAGTATGGGTTAGTGGGGTTGGTGTTCGTTAGTTAGGTAAGTGTTACTGGGGTTAGTGTTGGTTAGTGGGGTTGGTATGGGTTAGTAGAGGTAGTGTGGGTTAGCGGGGTTGGTTAGTTGGGTTAGTGTTGATTAGTTGGCTTAATGTTAGTGTGGGTTAGTTGGGTTATTGTTAGTGGGGTTAGTGTTGGCTAGTTGGGTTGGTGTTGGTTAGTTGGATTAGTGTTAGTGTTGGTTAGTGTCAGTATGGGTTTGTGAGGTTAGTGTGGATTAGTGGGGTTAGTGTTGGCTAGTTGGGTTGGTGTTGGTTAGTTGGGTTAGTGTTAGTGTTGGTTAGTGTCAGTATGGGTTTGTGAGGTTAGTGTGGATTAGTGGGGTTAGTGTTGGCTAGTTGGGTTGGTGTTGGTTAGTTGGGTTAGTGTTAGTGTTGTTTAGTGTCAGTATGGGTTTGTGAGGTTAGTGTGGGTTAGTGGGGTTGGTGTTTGTTAATTTTAGTGTGGGTTAGTGTGGGTTAGTTGGATTAGTGTTAATGGGGTTAGTGTTGTTAGTGGGGTTAGTTGGGTTAATGTTAGTGTCAGTTAGTGTTGGTTATTGTTAGTATGGGTTAGTGGGGTTAGTGTGGGTTATTTTTGGTTAGTTGGGTTAGTGTAACTGTTGGTTAGTGGGGTTGGTATAGGTTAGTAGAGGTTGTGTGGCTTAGTGGGGTTGAGCCTCGAAACATGGAGGGTCTCTGGTCCATGAACAGCATGGTGGTGGAGGGGTGGTGGTTTTTCCACATTAACAGCAGGATTAACAGCCAGCCTTTCAGCAGCGTTTGTCTGGTCTCCCTCCTTAATCTCTGATGTCTCTGTAGGTGTTCTGCCCAGGTGTGGTGGTTGCTCTCAGGAATGGAGTATGTCTTTGATATGTGCTGTATTGCATTCTCCCCCCTCCCTCTCTACTCAAGAACTTGGGCAGAAGGGTGATTCCCCTGCCCCCATCTCTCCTCTCTCCCCCCTTCACTCACCCGACTCTCTGGAGGAGCTTTCTCTGACCGAGAGTCCCAACCAGCCCCCACCTCTGGGATCCACTGCGCCGCTGGGCTCCTTCTCCACCGAACCCCCCAGAGCTCCCAAGGACATGCCCTGGGAAGGTGAAGAGGGTGATTCTGGGCCGACCCGTAGTAGAAATAAGGAAGATCTCCTAGATTCGTTAGCCGGCCCCTACCTGAGCTTAGGGAAAGACCCAGGGCCTCATAACCCCTGTGAAGACAGTGGCATTTCCTTCTCACCTGAGGAGAAGTTTGTTAGCCCAGACAGGTCTTCCACCAGGTCCTCCACCGGCCCCTCCCCTGTGAACCCCCAGATGAAGGTTCCTGAGTCTGACCATGCTTCCTCTAACCCAACAGAGCACTGGGATTCACCGTTCCTAGCATCTCAAGACATCTGCAAGACCTCCATGGATTCCTTCCCCCAGGACAAAGTCTCAGTTAGCCCCCCCAGACCTGAGCCGGACCCTCACAGTGACCCTTCTGAAGAAGATGACTTGATGTATGAGGTGAAGAAGAACAACAACCCGTTTGAGGGCTACTCCCCACTCGCCGACAGTGGGTACTCCCACTTTGGAGAGACCATGTCCGACAGCAGGGCTTCCAAAATGTCAGAGAGTCCGACACCGGATCTGGTCCAGTACCGGCAGACTGGAGAACCCCAGGAGAGCTTACCGTCTGTGCTGGACAAGGGGAAGCCATTTGAGGCCAGCAGCAAGGCAGCCGACTCACTCCTGCAGTCGATGAATCAGTTCTCCTCCGGTCTAAAAGACGACCAAGAGGAAGAGGACACCTCTCTGCCGCCGTCACTTCCAGACATCCTGAAGTCTTCCCCCCTCAACCCTGACAAAGTTGACTCCGGCTCCTCTGAGGGAAGTCCGGAGGATCAGAGCCCCATCTTTGAGCGGAAAATGATGGAGTCCCCGAACCCTCCGATCAACCTGTCCGCTAACAATCCCTTTGCGTTGGAAGCTAAAGTGTCCCTGCTGAAGGAGATGACGGAGGAGATGGAGGCGAGAGCCACCGACAAGCCAAAGGTCGAGGACGATAAAAGCTTCGGTATGTTTGATCTGGTCAAAGAGGCGGGGGAAACCGCTAAGGTCAAAGAAGAGGAACCCGTCAAGATTGAGCAGAGAGATTGGTTCTCAAACCACGATTCCCATAAAATGATGGAGAAGTTTGAACCACTTGACTTCCAGAGTAAAAAGCCAGCTGCTGAAAATTCAGATTCTGAGTCGCCGACTGCAGACTCGCTGTCTCCGGTCCTTGAGGCCATGGCCAAGAACCCCTCCAGCTTCCAGGTGGAAACCCAGAAGAAGGAAGCGAAGATGGAGATGGAAGAGCCAGAGGTGGCCGAGGAGGTCTCCGAGCACGAGGTCTCCTCTGAAGAGTTCGAGTTCATCGAGAGACCACCAAGAGGCGTCATCGATGAGTTTCTCGAAGCTCTGGACACTTCCAAGTTCGCCTCCTCCAAACCCCCAGAGATCCCCCTGGATGAGGACCTCTGCTTTGAGCAGAAGGACCCAGAACCAGCTGTTGCTCTGCCTCCTACAACAGTAGCCCTGCCCACCAAGGCTGAAGTAGAAGCCCCCAGCCCGAGCTCCTACTGCCTCCTCACCCAGATCTCCCCCCAGAAGAGCAAGGCTGAGCTGGAGAAGCCCGTCCAGCAGCCCCTCGCCCACCCCCCCGCTGGCGAACCAGAGGAGCCGGTCGCTAAGAAGAGCGTGGAGGCCAGCAGAGTCTTTAAGATGCCAAACGTGAACATAAGAGCAGGTAAAATAAATCCATGGACCCCCAACCCCCCCACACCCTCCTCAGTTTCCACCGCCGCTTCCATCTTCATCTGCACCATCGTCACTCTTTGGTTCTCCTCACTTCCTGTCTTCAGTCCCATCAGCCAATCAGCATTTACTTTAAACCCCATCTTTTACTTTGCTTCATCCTTTTTTTTTTTTTTTTGCATATTTTGAACACTAACATTTGCATTTTGTAGCTAGTTTGGTTGTGTGTCATCATGGTTGAACCTTTTGGCTTTGTTGCATTTCACTCATGACATTAACATCATTTCTGTGCACCTGGTCATTTCATTTCATTTATTTTTTTACCTGTAACACAACCTGGTAAGTGATGTGATGGTGAAGCAGGGGAAATGTTTTCAGCTCTCTCTGAGGATGGTTCAGGACGGTAGAAAACCAGCAGGCGTCTCTCCTGAGGTGCTGGGGGGCGTGTCCTGGGGCGTGGCCTGCAGGGTTTATTTATGTTTCATTTATGGCTGGTAATGGGGTTGGGGGACAGTTGAGTCTGATTTATGTTTCTGCAGAGAAGCAACAGTGTTTCTACGTCGTAGATGTAGCCGCTACGCCGGACCCTTTTCCTACATCTCGGACACCTGGCCCACTAGGGCTGGGTTAAACGATTATTTTTGTAATCGATTAATCTAGAAAATAGTTTTTCGATGCATCGATTAATCTAACGATTCATTTTTAAATCCGATTCGATTCGATTTCGATTCGATTATCGATTATCTCCCCATAATTTGACCTATATAGCAATTAATGCAAATTTAGCTCCATGAATAAAACACAAATTTCTTCTTTCAAGTTCAAAAATGAATTGTAGTGAACAATACAACAATAAAGTACACACAGTTGTAGTGCAATGGAATCCTATAATAAAAAATAATGAAATAAAACTTTCCTTCAATAAATAAAACTGCAAAAAACACAATCTGAACCAAAATCTTATCAACATAAAATAAATAAAAAATAACAGCAGCGGTGACAGCTGCAGTTTACAATTTTGTAAATTACAAAACAACACAATGTGTGACAGCAGCAACTTAGCCTAATCATTTAAATCTGTGAAATAAATAACAAATAAATTCAAGTATTAGGCCTATTACAGTTAAGTGAACAGTAGTTTAACTTTTAGTAGTTAGGATGCTCTCAGTAAGTGCAGCAGCCTCCTGGGGGGTGCAGGGGGTGTGTTTTTTTTTTTTTCATCTGATAGTAGTCCTCCAAACTTTTCTGCTTATCCCTGTCCCTGAAAACATAAATCACAACCACAGTGCACAGGTTAATAAAAATATATACTTCTAAATGATCTGCCCATACCAATAAAGTATAATAATAATAATAATAATAATAATAAATTAACCTAAAAGTTGAAAGTTAAACTAACTTTAGCGTGTATTTGAGGAGTGTGTGTCTGTGTCAGTTAAAAAAAAGTGTGTCAGCAAGAGGCGAGTGTGTGAGGGGCGCGTGTGTGTGTTTAAGTGGGCACATGTTCTGTGTGTGTGAGGCTGGAGCACAAGTTACGTGGTGCGGTTTGGATGAATGACGGGGTTAATCACCGCAAACAAGGAAAGAAAAAAAAGTTGAAAACTTACGGCGTCCTCTCCTCCACACGAGCAGCTCCCGCGTGCCTCCTCTTAAGGTGCTGGTGCATCGCGGTAGTGCTTTTATGATATGCCATCTCTATTTTGCACAGGTCACAGACCACCGAATCGTTACCTTTAGGTGTAAAGTACTCCCATACTTTTGACATCCTGTTACGATATAGCTTCTTCTCCCCCGACTCGCTGCTACTCGATGCCGCGGCCGCCGCCATTTTTTGATTCTGAGTGACGACGCATCGACGTGCAGATTTTGCGTCGACGTATTTTTTGCGTCGACGTAATCGATGACGTCGACGCGTCGTCCCAGCCCTATGGCCCACCTGGTCCGCCCCCCTCTCCAAATGCAACAGCAATTGTAAATGCGATTGGTATTTCCCACTGCTGCTTCTTTATTGTTTTGCGGTTGGGCAGAAGGACAGTTTGCTGATCATCTGAAACACTCATCAGCTCCAGCTCACATAGGTCTGCTTCATGCGCTCTGATGTCACGTCTGAGCTACATACAGGAAGTAAAGTAAAGGGAGCTCAGCGTCTCACAGCAGAAGCCACGCCTCCCCACAGAGGGACAGAAACAAGCCGACATCCACATCTGCTCCACAGGAGCATAAATCTGGTTTCATGAAGAGCTGAGTCGGACCTCGGCTGCAGCTCCACCAGGTTCCTATTTGAGCCAGAATACCTGCACGTTAGATTATTTTATTTAATCACTTATTGCCTTAATTTCACATCTATGTCTTTAAACATCTTTCCGCCTTCAGAACGTTGCTGAGAATAATCAAAGTAAAGGAAACCTTTGGTTTCTTGTCCTCTATTCTGGATCTGAGCATCACTGAGACTGGATTCATTCCAGTTTCTGGAAGTTAAAACCAGTACTCCGATACATCCATCCTTCAAGCAATTTTAATCACACACAAAATAAACACGAGAACTTGGTAGGAGTGCACGATAACTATCGGGCCGGTAACAGGAAATTATGACATCATCCCGATAAGTCCGATATCACGACAAATAGCCCCGATAACATATATATTTCTGTCAACACAGCAGTGCCTCGCTCCCTCTGAGCCTTGAATGACCGGCAGTGAATGTTATGTTCAAGTGACATTGGCATAATCAGAAAAACGATTTCTCAATCAGGAAAATCAAGAATACCCCCTCATGCCAGAAAACAACTCGTTAACTCGGTCATAATTTTAGTAGCTGCTGACTTGAATTGATATTTGCAGTATTTCCCCTCATGTTACACATAAAAAAGAAAAAAAGGTAGAAAAAGCTGAAAGAACGACTAGCAAACGAGGGAACAGAGGAATTTACGTTACACCTTGAATGCAGCCTGCTGCACGGCGCTGATCACAACAAACATGGCGGCGTGGAACTTCGTTAAAGTTTCAGAAGAAGATAGTTTGGTGGTTATTTGTGACGAATCCTCCGAGTGAATTCTACGAGGAGGGAAGCACAAGCTTTAATACGTAAAACCTGATCAGCCACCTACAACATAACAATCGCTTCCATGGAGTTTTGAAATCGCGCTAACGCAAGCTAATGCTAACGTGCGTTAGCCAGCAGCAGTCTCCCCTCTCCCTCATCTCTCTCATCTAAAGCTTCCATGAGATTAAAAAAAAAACAAAAATCACTGAACCTCATTTACTTTAAAGGTATTAATTTAAATGGAACCTTAAGTCAAAATCCTTTAAATGTTAATCTTTTTCAGTTAGTAATTCTGATGCATGTATTTCCATCAGTTCAAGGAGCCTTTATTTTTTATATCAGTCAGTAATGTACCTTGTTTAAGTTAATGTGAGATATCAAATAGGTTTGTTTGATAGCTTTATGAAAATGTTTGAGAGGCTTGACAATAGTTTTTCATAGGAAAAAATAAATATCTGTTCATATAAAAAGTCAAACCTATTTTTGATTTTGTTCATAGTATTGATGTAATGATCTTAGGTATATGTGTGTTATCGGTATAGGCCTTTAGGAGCTGAAAGTTATCGGTTATCGGTGTTAAAAAAACAGTTATCGTGCATCACTAAAACTTGGCTTTAAGATGATAAAAACATTTTCAAATAAAACACCATCCTGCAGGTCGGCTGCTGAAGATAGATGTTATAAGATGTTACACAGAAATGAAACCTGCTTTGGACTCATGAATGGAGCAGCGTTAGCAGCAGCGTTAGCAGCAGCTCCAGTGTCTGACGGACAGCTGCTTCAGCAGCGGCAGTTTTGGAGGATGAAGCTCAGCTTTCACAGTTGAGCTCCGTCTGGTGTTTCATGGTTATGCTAACGGATGTTCAGTTATCAGCTGCTCATCTGACACTTGGGATGAACCCCTCACCAGTTCAATGATCACATTCGATCAGATGAGTCTTCTGCTCGGTCGGTGAGTGTTTTCACGCCGGTGGTTCAGCAGCGTCTCCACCTCCAGATGTGTTTCAGTTTAACCTTTCACCCACTGAGCATTTCTGCTGTCGACTTGCATTACTGACGCTCTGCTTCCAGCTCCTCCAGCTGCTCTGGAAATAACTTCAGATGCCAGTCTGCAACCCAACACTGCCTGAGGAACCCAGCCGCCGTTAAAGGCAGTGCGTACGCCAGCACCAGTTGACCCCTGACCCCAGACCTCAGACCGTTCAGAGATGATGAAACTGTTCAGCAGCGACTCTAACTGGTGTGAACGAGCGTTGGCTCTGAGATAAAAACTAATAAAACTAAATTAGTAACAGGACAGAAGCTTTTATTTCAAAACCAGGAATCTGTTCTTGATTAAAAAAAGAAATTAAAAAAACAAAAATAAAGTAGGAAAAATGTTACTGTGAAGGTCTGAGATGAGTTGAACATTTAACCTCGATTATGATTAATTAGTAGTAGGGGTGTGAAAAAAAAATCAATTTGGCAATGAAATGAAAATGAAATGAAATGAAAAATACTTTATTTATCCCATAAAGGGAAATTCAATGTAGTAAGGGCTCTCTCTTTTTTTTTTATAATAATAATAATAATAATAATAATAATAATAATAATAATAATAATAATAATAATAATAATAATATAATAACAGGTGTTAAGTCTTGTTGTGGAGGCTGATGGCTGCTGGCAGGAATGATCTTCTGTATCTTTCCGTCTTGCAACGGACCTGAAGAAGCCTCTCACTGAACACACTCTGTTGTTTGATCACTGTGTCGTGGAGAGGGTGTGAAGAGTCCTCCATCATCTTCATCAGCTTGTGCAGCATTCTTTTTTGTACAATCAGCTCCAGCGGCTCCAGAGTTACACCCAGCACAGATCCAGCTTTCCTGATCAGTTTGTTGATTCTCTTCAGGTCTCTGGTTCTGATGCTGCTGCCCCAGCAGATGGCTGCAAAGCTGATTGCACTTTCAACAACAGACTTATAGAACATGTGCAACATTTTGGTGCAGACATTAAAAGATCTCAACTTTCTTAAAAAGTAGAGTCTGCTCTGACCTTTCTTGTAGATGTAATCTGTGTTGCATTTCCACTCTAGTCTGTTGTCAAGCTGAACTCCAAGATACTTGTATTCCTCCAACACCTCCACCTCCTTTCCCAGGATGGAAACACAGCTGTGTTGATTCTTGCTCCTCCTGAAGTCGACAATCATCTCCTTAGTTTTGCTGGTATTTAATACGAGATGATTGTTAGTGCACCATTTCACAAACTGACAGACCAGTTCTTTGTACTCTGCTTCCTGTCCATTGCTGATACACCCAACAACTGCAGAGTCATCAGAGTATTTCTGCAGATGACAGGACTCAGAGTTGTACTGGAAGTCAGAGGTGTAGAGTGTGAAGAGAAATGGTGAGAGAACAGTTCCTTGTGGTGCTCCAGTGCTGCTGACCTCCATCTCAGACACACAACCTTTCAGTCTCACAAACTGTGGTCTGTTTGTGAGGTAGTCATAAATCCAGGAGGTTGTGGAGGAATCCACCTGGAACTTATGGAGCTTCTCACATAACGCAGGTTGAATTGTATTAAAAGTAGGGATGTTCCTGGCGACTAATTTCCCTGTCGACTAAACGAAAATTTTAATTAAGACTAGTCGACTAGTCTAAAAAAAAAAGGAAAACACTCAGAAAACAGTGAAAATTTAGGACAATTTATTGAAACATCGAA
The DNA here is from genome assembly GCA_018398805.1 of Hirundichthys speculiger. Classification (NCBI taxonomy): domain Eukaryota; kingdom Metazoa; phylum Chordata; class Actinopteri; order Beloniformes; family Exocoetidae; genus Hirundichthys; species Hirundichthys speculiger. The sequence continues at coordinate 72,108 of JAGFBZ010000872.1, read as the reverse complement.
ACAGAATTTGAAACATTGTCCCAAAAAATATTGTGTGTAACAAGAGTTCTTTAAGCCTTTAATCACAATGTTCAACAACCATGTCGGATTTTAAATGCCGCTGAAGTACGAGACACTTTGCACCGTGCAGTATGAATGAATGTTAATATGAAGGCAATTCAGTCAAACGTTAACCACCAAAATAAATAAATTGCCTCTGACACATTGAATCTTGCAGATTATCCCACAAAAATTATTGCTTTAATTCACTTTCAAGTTAATAAAACATCTAAATTATAATTGTATTTCAACCGAAACGAGCAGCATTTTGCGCCGTGCAGTATGAATATAAACCCTGCACATCCGACAAAAACTCACTTTAAGTTAACAAATAATGTAACATCTAAAAAAGATAAATTGCTGCTGAATTATTAAGCTCTATGCGCAGTTCAATATGAGTGTAAAATTAAACAAACATCTAAAATCTCTCAGACCGGACGGGAGAACACGTTTCCAGGTAAACAATGTCAAATCGGCCTGAGTGTGGCTAGCACCGCTAGCATCAGCAGCCGTCGTCTCGCGCAGATTAACATCCAAATGCTTGAGTGGAATGTGGTTGCGCATTGCTCCAGTCGAGTGATTGTATGCCAGTTGTTTCAGAACACAGTCTACATACTACCTTGTTTTCATTTTCTAGATTAAAGTACCGCCAAACCGCGCTAGTTTTGCGAGACTATCTTCCCACCGTGCCGTTTTAAAACTCCAGTCTACTCGAGCATTTCCGCGGGGAGGGGGCTGCTGTCTGACGGCTCTGTAGCCCCGACTAGTGGCGGGAGGCTGTATGACAGTTAAACGGCCTTGTACATGAATAAAACACAAATTGGTTTAAACGACTAATATTTCTGGTGCCGACTAGAAAGTGGGCGGAAGTTTAATCGGTTAGACGACTAATCGCACGCATCCCTAGTCCACACAGAAGTTTATGTAATCTGTCACACACTCAGTCATGGTGTTGATGTTGTCTCCATGAGGTTCACAGAGGGCATTCCAGTCCGTAGCCTCAAAGCAACCTTTCAGAGCATCTTCAGCTTCATTAGACCAGGTTTTGATAGTTTTTATGATCACTGGTTGCTGCTGAACGATGGGCTTGTAGATGGAGGTGAGAAAAACCAGATTATGGTCAGATCTTCCTAAAGGTGGCAGGGCAGAGCAGCTGTATGCATTTTTAATATTTGCATAAAATAAGTCCAATGTCTTATTTTCTCTGGTGGAGCAGCTGACAAACTGTTGGAATGATGGTAAAGCTGTAGAGAGGGAGACATTGTTGAAGTCTCCAGAGATCGCCATAACTGAGTTTGGATACTGTGTTTGCAGCCTTGCAATAACGGAGCTGATGACATCACAGGCTGCGTCTGGAGCGATACCAGATACAATATAAACCGCTACCAGAACAACACAGGAAAACTCTCTGGGTAAATAATAAGGACGGAAACTCACAGCTAACAGTTCAAGGTCCCTCGTGCAGATCTTCTTCTTGACGGTGACATGTCCAGGATGACACTAACGCTGGTTAACCAGCACTGCAATCCCACCTCCCCTCAGCTTCCCGCTGAGTTGCTTGCGGTCTGAGCGGACCGTCTTAAAGCCGCCAACAGACACGTTACAGTCCGGGATGTGTTCATGCAGCCACGTCTCGGTGAAACACATGAGACTACATTCTCTGTATTCTCTCTGGGACCTGGTTAGCATCTCAAACTCGTCCGTTTTGTTAGCTAGCGATCTGACGTTACCCATCACAACAGTTGGAAGAAACGGTTTAAATCTCCACCGCTTTTCTCTCTGCTTCACTCCTGCCCTGCATCCTCTTCTCTTTCTTCTCAACTCCATCGGGATTTGTCGTGTTATTTCACTGCCAATCCTCATTTTAGAGAGTTTTAGCAGTTGATCACGACTGTAAACAAGTCCAGCGTTGCCATGGAGACACATCATAACAAGTATCGGAGACAGCCAAAAAGAGACAAAAGTATGCTGAAAACTCTCCCGTGCAGCACAGCATCCGAACCGACGTAAAAACCTCTTCAAAAAAATTGATAAAAATGACGGCTGTATTACAAAGACAAAAAGAAAATCGAAAAAATTATTAAAACTATGTGAGAGCAACTACAATTTGCAGCCACCTTGCGGCGCAATATATCGCAATTTCGGCCGTCCAACATAATATCGATTTTTCAGCTTCTAATATCAATTTTTTATTGGTTACTAATGGTTACTTAAATGTGCAAAAAAACTAATAAACAATATATAGGTTGTTTTGAAGCAAATAGTTTTGACTCAGTTTATCCTCTGATTGATCAATATCATCTGATGAACATATACAGCAACTACAGCAACTCTACTTTAAATTTTGATATTAACTGGGTAGAATATCACAATATATTGTGATAATATCGTAATGTGACCCAAGGATACATATTGTATTGCAAGGTCCTTGCCAATACTCACCCCTAATGAGCAGTTATTTTAGTCTTTATTTTTGTGCTGTGAATCTGTTTGGATGTTAAACCTGGGAGGTTTTCTAGAGAATGGGTTAGGGTGAAGTGAAAACAGGATAAAAGAGAAACTGAAATGATGAAGCTAGTTGAGCAGGTCCAGAATGTTTCCATCTTCTGCAGAGACCTTCAGCTCAACCTTCAGCCAGCTGAAACAGGTGTTCAGAGTCGTGATGAGGAAGACGGCAGCAGGACTGCTGTCCTCTGGGATGAGCTGCTGAGGACTCTCCTCCCCCTTCTCCCCCCCTGCATTGCGACACTGGCAGCCCCACAAAGGGTTCTCCGACCCAGAAACCACTCAGCAGATCTCCTGGTTGCATAACTGGAGGTGCAGCACAGATCCTCCTAGACACGAGGAGCCACGAGATCACCTCCATCACAGACACGTTAGATGTTTTGATCTGATGGATGCGGTTGTTTGGACTGCAACAGTGCAGAAGTGGCTGTTTGATGCTCTGAAACGACTCTCATTTTCAAATCTGCAAGCTGAGGAGCTGAAAACAGTTGGATTTCTTGTTATTAATATTATGCTGCCATAATTTAGTGAAGCAAATAAGCTCACCGGGTTTCCAGGACATCCTCAGATGTCCATCGACGCACCAGCAGAACCAACAGAACTGATGCAAAAGAAGCAGCAAGTCTGTGGTGGCGGATACATTACTGATACATTACGATACGTTACGTTATTGATACGTTACTGATACGCAACCGATACGTTACCGAAACGTTATTGATATGTTACTGATACGCTACCGATACGTTATTGATACATTACTGATACGTTACGATACATTACCGATACGTTACCGCTGCGTTACCGATACGATACATTACCGAAACGTTACTAATACGTTACAGATACGTTATTGATACGTTACCTATACGCTATCGATATGTTACCGATACGTTATTGATACATTACCGATACGTTACCGATATGTTATTGATACGTTATTGATACATTACCGATACGTTACAGATGCGTTACCGATACGTTACTGATAAGTTACAGATAAGTAACCGATGTGTTACCGATACGTTACTGATGCGTTACTGATACGTTACCGATACGTTACTGATAAGTTACCGATATGTTACTGATACGTTACCGATACATTACCGACATGTTACCGATACGTTACCGACCACTAAAGACTGCAGTTCCTCTACCGACCACTAGAGGCTGCAGTTCCTCTACAGGCCACTAGAGGCTGCAGTTCCTCTACAGGCCACTAGAGGCTGCAGTTCCTCTACCGACCGCCAGAGGCTGGGGCTCCTCTACCGACCGCTAGAGGCTGCAGTTCCTCTACTGACCACTAGAGGCTGCAGTTCCTCTACTGACCACTAGAGGCTGCAGTTCCTCCACCGACCACTAGAGGCTGCAGTTCCTCCACCGACCGCTAGAGGCTGCAGTTCCTCCACCGACCGCTAGAGGCTGCAGTTCCTCTACCAACCGCTAGAGGCTGCGGCTCTTCTACCGACCACTAGAGGCTGCAGTTCCTCTACAGGCCACTAGAGGCTGCAGTTCCTCTACAGGCCACTAGAGGCTGCGGCTCCTCTACCGACCGCTAGAGGCTGCAGTTCCTCTACAAGCCACTAGAGGCTGCAGTTCCTCTACTGACCACTACAGGCTGCAGTTCCTCCACCGACCGCTAGAGGCTGCAGTTCCTCCACCGACCGCTAGAGGCTGCAGTATCTCTACCGACCGCTAGAGGCTGCAGTTCCTCTACAAGCCACTAGAGGCTGCAGTTCCTCTACCGACCGCTAGAGGCTGCGGCTACAGGCTACAGTTCCTCTACTGACCACCAGGGTCTGCCTCCAACAGTGAGTCAGTCTCCATTGACCTCCAGTGGAAATAAACATACCTACAGGCTTGTATAAAAACAGTGATCAGTTATGCTTAATTAAAGGTATAGTATTTTAATTGATAGGTGTATCTACGCCAGTCGGTCGTTGTGTTGATTTTAGCTCCTTTGCGTTATAATGACTAGAATGTTCCCCGATCAGTAAATAGTGTAGACGAACACAAAAGTAAAGGTATTTGGGACATGACTCAGCCACTTCGGGTTCAGCCAATAGAACAACATGAATGATCACTTTCTGATTGATTTATTTGGCTCAGATGATGCCTCTATCAGTAGGTTTCTGAACCTTACTGGTCCCAGGGTTCTCCTCCTAAATAGAAAAACACGATCAGCAGATCCACAGCAGCTGTGCCAGTCACTCTGTCGCTAATGCACAACCCCCCCCCCCCCCCCCCCCCCCCCCCCCAGCTGAGCAGAGGCCATGCCCACCAGTCTTATTTCTGTTCTACAACCTTCTATTGTTCATAAATAACTGCAGCAGCAACTTTTTCATTGGCCGTGAATCTACTTGGTTTCAAGCTTTGACCAGTGAGAGGTGGGCGTGTCCAACCAGGAGGGGGTCCTGAGACAGACCCAGGAGGGTGTCCTGAGACAGACCCAGGACAGCTGCAGAGATTATCTCAGCTGGTCCGAGAGCATCTTCATGTCCTGAGCTGTGTAATGGGTTCACTGGAAACAATGGAAACACTTATCAGGCCATATTTTATGGCAAATTAATGCAGAAAATCAGTTAATTACAAGGTAGCTAACACGGAGAAGCTGTGTAATTAAGCTCTGTAATTAGATGAGGATGTGAGATGAAACTGCTGACTTTCACTCTGAGTGAGTAAGAAGTCTGAGGGGACCTGAACGCATCACGCTACAGAAGTTCAAATATGTCTAGCAGGAGACAGGTTGATGATTTTGCTCGTCAGCAGGCGGTTGTTCAACTTCTGCTTTAACCTGCTTTAACCTTCAGCGCCCCCTGGTGTCTGTACGCAGCTGTGGACTGAAAATGAACAGAGAAGAAGGGAAAAAAAAGCAGCTGTTATGAGGTCTGAATGTTGACTCTGAACAGGTCACACCCTAGAATGATTACAGCAGCAGTAATACGGTGGAAGGTGAAGGTTTCTGCCCCTGATGGAGGTGAAGAGTCACTCAGGATGGAGGTGAAGAGTCACTCAGGATGGAGGTGAAGAGTCACTCAGGACAAAGGTTTCCACTCAGTCATCTCTGAGAAGGAAACTTCCAGAAATGACCGCTAGCAGCATCACCGTTCATCTCAGGACAGAAACCTCCTGTTGGTTCGTCAGTCCTGGACCCATCAGAACCAGTTCTGTTGAAAGACAGTTGATTTATGAACCCAGACTGGCGCCCTCTAGTGGAGGAATCCTGGATTACCACAGAGGTGAACTTCTAACACAGATCCAGACTCACCTGGTTCTGTTCACCTAAATGTGGATGTTGTCTGTCTAGACGGGTCATTATTGTGGACCTGCGTCCCTTTAGGGGTTTTATTGTTTTCAACGACCAGCAGGACACATGCAGGACAAATAAAAACAAGATGATGTTGAAGACATCAGTCATTAACATGCTGATGGAACAACTTTGTTCTGCATTTTGACACGTTGTGACCAGAGTTTTGTGACGTGTTTCACAGTGGGGGCTGGACACAAACCTTTGACCTTTGTATATCAGTTGATCACATTATTTGATCCGTGATGGCGGACGTCATCAGATCCGAGCAGCTCCTGGTGCTCAGCGACACCATCGCAGCTCTGTGTTTCCAGAAAGATCTGAGGCTTTTGTGTCACAGCCAGAAATCATTCATCTGCCTCGTCAGCAGCGGGGGAGGGGGAGGGGGGGGTGACGAAGGGAGGGAGGTGAGATAAAACTGAGACGAAAGGGAGGGGTGAGGAGGAGGAGGAGGAGGCAGAGCCAGTTATAGTCGCTGCGTCAGAGCGCCGGCAGCAGACGGTCAGCTGACTCCTCATTCGCTCGCTGCAGTCGAGGCCCCCCTCCCCCCCCTCCTCCTCCCACAGGAAGTCTTACTGGGGTTCTCCCCTCCTCCTCCTCCTCCTCCTCCTCCTCCTCCTGCAGACCAGCACCGTCTCTCAGTCGTCTCCGTCTGCCTGGGATGTGTCTCTGCTGACCGGACAGCATGGACAACAACTCTGTGGAGAAGAAGGAGCCCGCCGCCATGCAGTGGAGGGAGCAGGGTATGCCTCCGCCACACCGCCGTCCACGCTCTCCTGAGCCGCTACGCGTCCGGGTTGGTAGCGCGCCGCTGCCAGAGCTCAGATTTCTCAGCTGCCGGTTGGTTTCTGATGTTTTAACGGCAGTGTTGCAGATCAGGAGCAGAACCAGACGTGACGGGTCACGGTCCACGGTTGAGGGTTTTACCATCAGAGCAGGTTTGGGCCCTTCAGGACTCAGGTGTGGTCCTGCTGCAGCCCCGGGCGCTGCTCAGAGGACCTTTGGACGCTCAGTCACTGTGACCAAAGGTGGATTTTGGGGGTGGGGGGTGACATGAGCTGGCGGTTTAATGATTGGCTGACGAGCCTCTGCTGTCAGGGGTCACGTCAGAGCTGCAGCTGCTGATTTCAGTTGCCTTTCAGGCTCTGAAAGACACCAGAGAAGAAAACCAACCGTTGTCTTTGACTGATTCACCAGCTGCCAGAGGAGCTCTGTGTTCCTGACATCCAGAAACCTGCTGCAGTCCAATAAAAACCAGCACCGGTCCTGAAAACTGCATCACCTCTGCAGGACAGGAGTGATTTTATTGACTGCTGTCTGCTGATCGTCACGCGTTCGCTGCCATTAGGTCTTCAGAGGTCGTTGCGACGCCTTCGTCTGTCGAGTTTCACGCTGAAGCCTTTGTGGTTTCTGTCTGAGATCATATGAGGAGATGCTGCTGCATCCGTCTGGACGGGTTCTGTGTGGCGCCGCCACCAGAATGTGACTCAGCATTATTTTCAGAGTGTGTTTGTAACAATGCTAAAATATCACAGCTTCGTGTTGTAACGCTGCTGCACCATCCAGGTAAACAGGTTACTGTGACAACACGGTGACCTCAGCAGCTCGAAGCAGGTGCCGTGGATCAGATGTGGCTTTGAAGAGCAGAGATGTCAGAACAAAAAGGTCTTTAACGCCATGAAGCTCCGTTAACTTAGCGTGACATTGATTAGATGAAAAATTATTCACACTTGTTGCAGAAAACCACATTAATGTCGTTGAATGTTCATGTGTTTTTGTAATGCACCACAGGAGGGACAGGTGGCAGTGTGACTTAGACGTAGCTCGCTAAAGAAGTGTAATATGTAAACTGACGAAGGAAGCAGCTAGCGAGGCCGCCGCCCACATCAGCCGTCTTCTGCTCATGTCTCCACCGTCCATGTTCTTGTGGTGAGCTGAGTTTCTGTGCAGCAGCGTTGTTAGCAAAGACAGCGAGGTTAGTCAGACCATCAGTGACCAGTAGCTAAACTAGTCAACAAGTGAGTCGGCCATGAAAATAGTCCTTATCTGTAAAATAGAGAGCGTGTTTCTATGAACTGGGGTCTGGAGTCGACCAGGAGGCTGGGTCCATCTGGGGCTGAGCTGGTTGGACCACTGAACAAACTACCGCTCCGAACCACCTGGTGGCAGTAGTCCAGGAGGCTGGGTCCATCTGGGACTGAGCTGGTTGGACCACTGAACAAACTACCACTCCGAACCACCTGGTGGCAGTAGTGCACCTCTTTTAATGTTTGGCAACTGCCAATAAATAAAAACCGGACCATGGTGCTTCTGAAATGTCATCTTTCACCCTCCCTTCTGGACCCCTTCATGAGTAGGTCTTTGAGTCCTTCTGATGGGACATTTCGCAGAGTAGATCCAAGACTAGTCTTGGAGTGATTGTCTCTTGGTTGGGTTAGGAACCCCAAGCCATCTCCCATAGATTTAGAGGAGGTCTTTGGACAGAAGGAGGTCTGACGCTCTCTGCTCAGACCACCGCTCCATAACCAGGACCTGGTTGAGCTGGTTCAGGTTGTGGATCTGTCATTCAGAGATCTGTCATGTCCGAGTATCTTTATAAGGACTCCCCCAGGCTGCGACTGTAGACCTGCTTCATCTGGCTGCGATGTCCAGAATCGTCCGTTGGACTGTTGGACAGGTTCTCTTAAATGATGGCTACCACGAATGCAGAGACGTGGAAGGATGAAGAAGTACAACACGTGAAAGTCAAGCGCTCTGTTGTAGCTGATATGTTCTGAAAATGTTTTACAACAGGAGAATGTGGACCTGGTCCTGGTTAGAGACAAGAGGACAAATTGGACTCATTTTTCTTTGGAATGGTTGCATTGATATACACGTCATTTCTAATTGCATCTTAATTGTCTTACAAGCAGTTGCTGAGCGACAGACCAGAGCGACTGCTGTCGTCAAACCGTTCAGACTGTAGGACGAAGGACAGCTGATTCAGAAACGTCTCCATGATTCTTTCACCACCGCGATCTGTAGTCCGAGGTCCAGGATCAGGATCAGGACCAGGATCCTGCAGGTTGGACGAGCCTTTGGTCCTCTGACCAGACTTTCACTTTCAGGGTCGTTCTAACTCTTTAGATGTCATCTTTTTGAAGAACATCGACGATTATGTGAAATAATGGAAGTAGTTGATCTTTGAAATATTATCAGATTATTGATAAATGTCATGTTTTACTGAGCAGGTCTATGAGCTTTGACTCTTCAGTCCAGTGGAGGTCCGAGGTACCAGACTGTTGAGAAGATGTTGTAATTCAGACTGAAGATGCGTTATCTCTGGTGACAGTTTATCTTCCATCTCAGGATCATCTTTTGGTTGGTGGACCAGCAGGAATGAAACACATTTATCAGTTTGTCCTTTGTTGAGGACCAGACTGTAGTTGAGGACCAGACTGTAGTTGAGGACCAGACCTTTGTTGAGGACCAGACCTTTGTTGAAGACCAGACCTTTGTTGAGGACCAGACTCTTGTTGAGGACTAGACCTTTGTTGAGGACCAGACCTTTGTTGAGGACCAGACCTTTGTTGAGGACCAGACTCTTGTTGAGGACCAGACCTTTGTTGAGGACCAGACCTTTGTTGAGGACCAGACGGTTGTTTTGATGAACCTTGTGGTCGCGGTTGGTGATCTGAGCCAGATGCTTCATGGCCTGATGGACCTTCTCAACCTGCTCTGCAGAATTATGGTTTTTGGCCTGCAGCTCTCCCAGCATGCATCTGGGCGGCTCGTAGCTCCTTTTATGGAACTTGAGCATATCTGATGGACACTTTATGACTTTATTTCCAGCCGTGAGAATTTGAATTTCTGACGTTTATCTCCTCTGGAGTCCTTTTACAGGCGGGTTATTGTCCTCTGGTCGCTGCTGTGAAGGACGCAGCTCAGAGACTCGTCTGTTCACGTCAGTCAAGCTGATTGTTTTGTAGTTGGTTTAAAATGATCTCAGATGAGTTATTGATTACGTACTTCTGCAGCAGTAAAGGAGTTTAGGGTCTAAACTTCCAGTACATAACGGTCATAACAACGCTTTTCTTAGGTGTAGATCAAAATAACTTGATTAATTTAATTTTCTTGGAACGAACAGTTCATTCAGTATTTAAAGAATGTTTGTTCTGATTCCAGTCACGTTATAGCAAACATACACTCATTTAAAAAAAAAAAAAAAAAAAAAAGGAGTAACAAAATCACAATTCTTCGTTGGTCTAAAAGCCAGCGCAGGAAGTTACGCAGTAGAGCCTTGCAACTTCCTGTTTTGAGTTAGCAGGTGTAGAAGAGACGCTGCCTTACTTATTGGACTGAGTCGTACTGGAACTGGTCATGTGACCCAGAGGTTACTGTGGTCATGTGACCCAGTGGTTACAGAGAGCACCTGAAGCCCTTCTTTTCCTCAAACTGCTGGGCAGGTGACAAAGACGCAGGTGCACCAGCACCAAGAACCTGGCCACGAACACCAGTCAGCTGTTTTTAGCTTGGCTGGTTTAGCTTCTGCTAGTCCAGGATGATAGTTGATTTGACTTCATAGTGATTTCTTTTTTGCCTCTGGGACCAAAAACCGCTGTCCACCATGGGCTTTACCACGAAGGAACCGGGCCAGCTCCCTGCAAAAGTTCCACTTGGAAGAATCCTGAAAGGATTTACCATGAGCAGTTCGGCTCGTTAGCCAAGTGGCGCTGCTAGCCCGTCATTGTGCTGTTGCCCAGCTCAGCTGAAGGCACTCCAGGCTCCAGCTCAGCTAAGCCGCCCAGCAACCCTCAGCAACAGTGACACGTGTCGGCCAGTACTCCGCTCTCTTCAAGTTGGAGCTCTGCTGGGAACCTGCAGTCCATCATCCCAGTACTGGGACCTCTGGTCTCTGATATTGCTTCAGTGGTGACAAATTACAGCAAAGTAGTACAATAAAACATATTGTCCTTATGATATGACCGTGATCTGTTAGGTTTTATTCACAGCTCAGGGGTCAATATTATGCTAAGTGGTAAGTTGATGACATCATAGCAGCAACGGGAGAGCTAATCGAACGGTGTCAATTAACGCCCGAGCATCTGATTGGTCAGATTTATTACTTAACATAGATTTATCTGATGTGGTACAAAAGAATTAACCCCGTACAGTTGTCTTGGATATCAAATCTATCTATCCAGGTAAAAATAAAAAATATATTTTGAACAAGGGTGTAAATATATTTCTGATGCAAAGTCGGTCCTTTTAACATGGGAGTCAACGGGGATCTGCTCTGGTTTGGAGCCAGCACCTAGTGGTCAGTAGAGGAACTGTGACTAAACGTACTTCATGGATGAGCTTCAGTCTGTCAGTGGGTTAGGGTTAGGGTCTGCTGCTTGATTGGAACATCTCTAATCCGATGTCATAAGTGACTCTTGGTTGCTATGTGCCATGAAAGCCATCAGATAGCTCTACATGATCCACACCAGACTGAACATGTTTCACATCTGATCGAGAAACTGAATATTCTCCAGTGACTGCTTTTCTTTGTCATTTGTCACTGTGATTTGTATATATTTGGTAGAAGGAAACTAGACGTGGAGACTTAACCACCATGACTGTGGTTGGTCTGGAGGATCAGCACCAAGTACAGAGCTAAGCTCAGCTGCTAAGCTTAGCTACTAACTGCAGCAGTCATTTCATGTCTCCACTGAAGCAACATCAGAGGTCCCACCACCCACTAATGAAACCGCTGGCTATGCACACCTGACGTGCACCCCTCTCCAAATTTAACTGTGCTGCATCAACACTGATTGCAGCAAATATGACGGGTCCATCTGGTAGATCGGTCTTCGTCATCCTGACTGGACCATCTGGTAGATCGGTCTTCGTCATCCTGACTGGACCATCTGGTAGATCGGTCTTCGTCATCCTGACTGGACCATCTGGTAGATCGGTCTTTGTCATCCTGACTGGACCATCTGGTAGATCGGTCTTCGTCATCCTGCTACTTCTTCGTTGTTTCCAGTCGAGCAGAACAACAGTTTGCTGTAACATCTGTAACAATGACTGACGCTGAATATTTATGAGCCCCAACTCTTCTCTGAGTTACATACAGGATGTTTGCTAAAGGAAGCTCAGCGCTGCACAAAAGAACCCACACCAACAGCTGAAGATTAACTGATTACAGTCACCCATTGAATATTTCTACCCACGCTCATCCTTGATGCAGTCCCACCTCCACCTTGAACTTCTCCGTCTCACCTATCCACTGTCTTCCAGCTCTCATCCATGTCCTGCTCCCAGTGTCGTACCTGAACGCTTCATTGAACAAAAGTTCACGAACTAGTTCATATTTTGTGCGAACGTGAACCGAGCGCGCTCTCTTTCTCCCTCACCAGCAGGGGGCGTGAACAAGTTCATTTGAGCAGTTGTGAACGACGCTCTTTCAAAGTTCACGCACGGTCAAAACCGTTCCAGGTTTCCAGCGAACCCCATTTAAAATACACCACAAACGAGCCTGATATGTATCTGAGGAAATCAATCAAACATGGCAACACGGCTGTCACGCTAATAATTACATCATCAAACATTTAAAAAGATCATGAAGGACGATGAGAGCTACAGTTACCCAGAGCTGGAGGAGACCCCCGACTCCCGGGGGGATTGAAATATTGAAATGGGGGAAAAAACATTTGCACCTTAAGGACCTGTTTTTGTATTATAATAAAGACCATTTGGCAGCAAGTTTTTCCTCATATTTTTAATATACTGTAGAGCAGTGATTCTCAGAGTGTGCGGCCCCCTGGTGGGCCGTCGTGGGACTGCAGGTGGGCTGTGAGAGCTCATTAAAATTAAACAAATGTGTTTTAAATCCTAGATCTTTTTAAAAATGTTTTTAATTACTGTTAAATATTCATGACATGATTAAAAATACATTAAGAAGTAATAAAACAAACCAGTTAAGTGTTATTCTGCCGTCACCTTAACTTAATATAACAAGTGTCACCGTATTTGTTGACCTCTTTCATTAATATCGGATCATGATTCCTGGTCCTGTATGTTGATCACAGTTGTGATTAAAGGTTTCGGTGGGCTGCGGAGATTTTTCACATTTAAATTGGTCCTTGGTATTCTGAAGTTTGGGAATGGCTGCTGTAGAGAGAAACTGAAAGGGAAATGACAGTTTTACATGGGCTGTCCCTTCAATGCTAATGCTAATGCTAATGTGAACCCTGGTTGGTTCAGGATTCAGAATTGGACCAATAGTTTTCGACAGTTAAAATGGATAAAATAGTTGCCGTTTGTGGTGGGGTAGTATATGGGCAGCGGTAATCATTTTGACAAATAATTGCTTACAGCAACATTAAAAAAAGAATTTTAAAAAGAACTAAAAATGAACTATTTAGTTAATTTTTTGAAATGGTGAACTGAACTAGTTAATTTTAATTTCTATGAACTATGAACTTAACTGTAGAAAGTGAACTCCCCAACACTGCCTGTTCTACTCTAACAACCTTCTCTGCTCCTCCAGACCTCCTCATCAGTATCAGAGCTCCTCTCAGCTTCCTGTCAGCTGCTTTCTCAAGTCTACAAAGACACGATGCAGCTCCCTCTAATCTTCTCTGTTCTTCTCCATCAGCATCCTCAAAGATACTATTTCATCTAAAGTCCTTTTTTTTAATATAAACATGAAACCATTCTGCTGTCTGTCATTCAGCTTCCACCACTCACTTTCCCTCCAAATTAATCTTTAAATTCAGGCTGAAGGGAGGAGCTGCGCATGCGCACTCCCTCCACTAAGTCTCCTTTCGTCAGCCTCGCGCAGGCGCAGTGCTGCTGTTGCGCGTTAACGGAGGTTCAAGATGGACGCTGAACGGGGTCAGTGCTGCTGTCTTTTCTCTGCTGCTGTCTCTGTCTCCCTGCTCGTGTCTCTGTCTCTGTGTCGTCGCTGCTTTGTCGCGTCCGCGTCTGTCAGGTGGCGGTCGTGTCGTCCCGGGGGGGGGGTGGGGGGCTCGGGGCGGACCGGGGGCGGACCGGGCCGCCTGCGGAGGTCATGCTGGATTCTTTGACGTTTGTTCTGACACCGAGAGGTCCCGGTGGTGGTGTCCCCGGGAGGAGGGGGAGAGGACGGTCCGGGACAGAGACGGCGCGGCGGGAGGGCCGGGATGAGATCAGCGGTGATGCGTCTCTATTTTTAGCTGATGGATGGCGCTACCATATGAAGGCAGGCGGCCACATTTGGACCGAGTCTCTCCCCCCCCCCCCCCCCCCCCCCCCAAAAAAAAAAAAAAAAAAAATTCTTTCATCATTGTCCTGTTTAGCTCCACACGCACCGCTGATCAGCGGATGGACCAGAACCAGCCGGAAGCTTCCAGAACCAGAACCTTTGTCTCACATTCAGAGCGAGAGCCCCGTCTGTCGGTCCGGACCAGCAGGACCAGGACCAGATGTTCACATCTGTCCCAGCTCCACGTTCACGTGCAGAGCTGAATCTAGATGAGGCGTTCAGGAGCAGCTTCAGAGTCAGAAAATACAAACGAGGACAACTAGATCGATTTAAAATGTTTTAGTTGTGTCAAAAAAAAAACAATTTAACACACATGTAACAAAGTGCTTTACTCAGGGATTAAGATGAAAATATTATATATATATATATATATATATATATATATATATATATATATATATATATTAAGAAAATAACAGCACAAGAATGGAATTAGAAACCCTAATAAATTAGGCTAAAAGGGAATAAAACAAAGCTTAGATCAGTGAAAACGTGAAATGAAACACTTAATGATGGAAACAGTTTCTTCATGTGTTGAAGCAAAGCAGATCAATTTTTGGTTCTGACTGGACCATAAAGATCTCAGAGCTACCAGGAGGTTAGATTGGACTCTGGCCCAGATTATTGACTGATTTATAAACCAACAACACTTTAAAGTCTGATCTGCAGGTAGCTGGTAGCCAGTGGAAGATCTCAGAGCAGCAGTGATGTTCTCAGTTCTCCTGGTTCTGGTCAGAACTCTGGCAGCAGGGTTCTGGATGGTCTGAAGACCAGACAGAGGTTCCAGTAGTCAGTCTGCTGAGATGAAGGCTGGAGGAGCTTCTCTAGATCTTCTCTGGATGTCACACCTCTGTCTCTGGATATTTGAGCAACACATTAGAAGGCCCAGAGCTTCTGAGAGACCAATCAGCCCAGTATGAAGATGCACCGCAGATCCTCTCATTCCGCCTCCACTCTCCCCTTCTGCATTCCTTGTTGTCATGAGGTGTGTGCTTCGTGTCTGTAGACACCGACTCCACCAAACCCTGGTTTGGTGTTAAAGGGGTGGAAGGATCAGACCTGGAGGCCACGCCCACCTCACTTCAGTTACACCCAGCCATTTTAGCGTGGTTGGCTTGTCTTTGACTAATTGATCTTACTATACTTTCATTCTGATCAAATGTGTCCAAACATTCTCGTTTCAAGTCCTGCAACTGAAACCAAGACCAGAAAGTTCTGCTTGGACCCACAGCTGCCCACCACCACTCCAGGCCACCTGTATTTCCCGCAGACCTGGTGGTCCAGGTAGTCAACGTAGACGGGTTCTAGAGGATCCAGCTGCTGCCAGAGGTAGAAGCTGATGATCCAGAGACAGTCCAGCTGGTGTCCTCTGGTCAGTCCTGGAGGACTCTGGTAACAGGGACCATACAGGTGTCACCAGGACACGGCGCTCGCTGCTTCCTCAGCTGGATTTGTTAGATTATGAGTTTAGCTGAAGGTTTTGAGATCACATGAATCACCTGGTGGTCTGCACCTGCACACGTCCTTATATGGTGGTTCCTGAGCAAGTTTACTGATAAATGACCTTAGTGAGTGCTCCCCTCCTGCGATCAGTTCATGAACTTACATACCTTTTACTACAACATCTGAGTTTTATGCAGCGTTCATGAATCCCTAGCAAAGTTTTAGTGAGGAGGTGATTAATGTGCAAATCTACTCAGAGATTTACGACTTCATGACTGAGACCCAGTATCTTTGAGATGAGAATGAAGATGCTCTGCTGGGATCAGAAGACATGACAGTCCCAGTTAGCTA
The DNA here is from genome assembly GCA_018398805.1 of Hirundichthys speculiger. Classification (NCBI taxonomy): domain Eukaryota; kingdom Metazoa; phylum Chordata; class Actinopteri; order Beloniformes; family Exocoetidae; genus Hirundichthys; species Hirundichthys speculiger. The sequence continues at coordinate 56,194 of JAGFBZ010000872.1, read as the reverse complement.
ACATCATGAAAACAACTCATTTTAAGTTGAATATCCTCACCTCTAGTTGTTCAGAGATTTCAGACTTAATTTAAATTCTACCTGATGAAGTACCAGATAAATCCCCCCATACAGTTGTTGAAGATATTTTTCTGCTGTGAAGTTGGATATTCAAACATAGAGGTTATGGAGACTAACTCACTGTTGGAGCCAGACCCTAGTGATCAGTAGGGGAACTGCAGCATCTAGTGGTCGGTAGAGGAACTGCAGCCTCCGGTGATCAGTAGAGGAACTGCAGCTTCCGGTGGCCGATAGAGGAACTGCAGCCTCTAGTGGTGGGTAGAGGAACTGCAGCCTCTAGTGGTCGGTAGAGGAACTGCAGCCTCTAGTGGTCGGTAGAGAAACTGCAGCCTCTGGTGGTCGGTAGAGGAACTGCAGCCTCTAGTGGTCGGTAGAGGAACTGCAGCCTCTAGTGGTCGGTAGAGGAACTGCAGCTTCTAGTGGTCGGTGGAGGAACCGCAGGCTCTGGTGGTCGGTGGAGGAACTGCAGCCTCTGGCGGTCGGTAGAGGAACTGCAGCCTCCGGTGGTCGGTGGAGGAACTGCAGCCTCTAGCGGTCGGTAGAGGAACTGCAGCCTCTGGCGGTCGGTGGAGGAACTGCAGCCTCTGGCGGTCGGTGGAGGAACTGCAGCCTCTGGCGGTCGGTGGAAGAAGAACTGCAGCCTCTAGCGGTGGGTAGAGGAACTGCGGCCTCTAGCGGTGGGTAGAGGAACTGCAGCCTCCGGTGGTCGGTTGAGGAACTGCAGCCTCTGGACATTCACCTGGTGGCAGGAAGTAAATATCAATTATGTTGATTTCTGTGATCAGAGATCAGGGAGGCTCTTGACATGACAAACTTTTATTGTGACAAACAGCTGTACAGGAAGCTTTAAATGGAGCCCCCCCCCCCCCCCCCCCCCCCCCCCCCCCTGCCAGTATGGGTGGGTTTCATGTGTTTTAATGATTAATAGTCATGAGTGGTGTATAAATAAACTCCAGGCCGTTTCTTTGTGCCGCTGGCAGCAACTCACTGCAGAAAATCTGATTAGAGCTTTTCAGCCTCATAAGCTCATTTATTGGCTGTAAAGTCATTTTCTGGGGGGGTCTGGTCAGCTGCCAAAGCTGCAGCAGCAGCTACAGCACCTGCCTTTGTCCCTCTGAACAGATCAGTTCAGCCAGACGCCGTCGTGTGCATTTTAAAGCTCATCGGCGGTGCCATCTGTCTGCCTGGAGCTTCGTTGTTCTGTCATGTGACCTCTTGAGATCAGACTCTGCTGGTCACAGGTCGTTTTTCGAGCATGTAAGACCGCCGTCCTGCAGGAACCCGCGACTCCTTCATTTCTAATATTGTCCCTTGACCTCCCTGGAATTCCCTGGTGAAACCTGAGCACACTCAGGAGCTCTACTGCGCATGCTCAGTAGAGTTCCTGAGCTCAGCTGCCTCTCAGGACCACGACCCCCCAGTGATCTCCACCAGCTTCTACCTGAATGAAGAACTGCTGATGATGATTAAAGGTTTAAATCGTTTCTGACTGCAGAGGTGATCAGACTACTGAAGATGACCTGGACTTGTTTGAATTTACTGTGAAGAACTTAAATTCAGCTCTGCTGGGTCTGAAGGAGATTTCTTTGACGTCTGAGTTTAAGAAGTCACGACTTCTGTTGTATTTTTTTTCTTGCAAATTTAAAAATGTATAAATTAGAGCTGGGCAATGATTAAAATTGTTAATCGCGATTAATCACATGATTTCCCTTAATCTTGTGTTAACTGAGAAAGACCTGAAAGCTTCAGAATAGATAAACCATCTAACGCTCCACAGATGAAAGCAGCTGCAGGACCTCATGGGTTTTTTCTCTCCCTCCAGTGGTGGATCTCCTCTACTGGCGTGATGTGAAGACCACAGCCGTGGTGTTCGGCGCCGCCCTGCTGCTGCTGCTGTCCCTGACGGTGTGCAGCATCGTCAGCGTCTGCTCCTACATCGGCCTGGCTCTGCTCTCAGTCACCATCTGCTTCAGGATATACAAAGGCATCCTGCAGGCCATCCAGAAGTCCGATGAAGGTCATCCGTTCAAGTGAGTAGCAGCTCCTTCCTGACAACCAGTCCAGCTCTCATGGGACGGTGGCCCAGCAGAACCAGTGAAGTCCACTGGTTTTAGGGTTCCAGCTGCCCAAAGATCCATCAGAGACCAGACCTGCTGAGATTCAGGAGACCCTGAAGATCTGATCTGAGCTTTTGATGTTTAAACTGATTGTTTTCAATCATCTTATATTATACGTCTCTACTGGTCGGTAGAGGAACTGCAGCCTCTAGCGGTCGGTAGAGGAACTGCAGCCTCTAGCGGTCGGTAGAGGAACTGCAGCCTCTAGCGGTCGGTAGAGGAACTGCAGCCTCTAGCGGTGGGTAAAGGAACTGCAGCCTCTAGCGGTCGGTAGAGGAACTGCAGCCTCTAGCGGTCCGTAGAGGAACTGCAGCCTCTGGTGGTCGGTAGAGGAACTCCTGAAATTCCTTCTGTTTCCACTGAGCGTCTTATATTTTTTGGTTCTTCAGTCCTCCTAAAACTCTTCATCCACTGTTACAATGAGCTGAAGGACTCTGAAGGTCTGCGGTTTAGGGGGTTGGGGGGGTTGGGGGGGGTTCCTTGAGTTAAACCTTCTCATGTGTTTTGACCCGATTAAACCATCAGAATAAATCATGGATCAATCATCTCAGATTATCAGAAACTGAGCAGCGACTCGGCTGATTTCTGGATTTTTCTCACTTCTGGAGGTTTTTCTGGTCCTGGTTCTGAGCCAGTTCTTTGTTAAAAACAAGCTTTGAACCAGGTCTTTCAGAACTTCTCCCATCAGAGCAGAGTTACTGGGCCGTCCCGTAAAGATCCTTCAGACCCCACGGTGGTCCTGGAGAGTCAGAGGTTCTGTGAAGACCAGGTCCCAGAGTGAAAACAGTCCTCATGGAGGCGCTGCAGCAGAACTCCTCAGCTGATCCTCCCTCTGCTCCTCCACAGGCAGTATCTGGACCAGGAAGTGGCGCTGTCTGAGGAGATGGTCCACAAGTACAGCGACCTGGTTCTGGCCAGGCTCAACAAGACCATCGGTGAGATGAGACGCCTGTTCCTGGTTGAGGACCTAGTGGACTCCATCAAGGTAGGAGCAGGTTCCTCTGCTTTATTGATGACCAGAGCTGGACCTGCGCTCCAGAACTGGCTCCAGGTCCAGCTCTGAACTGGCTCCAGGACCAGCTCTGAACTGGCTCCGGGTCCAGCTCTGAACTGGCTCCGGGTCCAGCTCTGAACTGGCTCCGGGTCCAGCTGTGAACTGGCTCCGGGTCCAGCTGTGAACTGGCTCCAGGACGAGCTGTGAACTGGCTCCGGGTCCAGCTCTGAACTGGCTCCGGGTCCAGCTGTGAACTGGCTCCAGGTCCAGCTGTGACCTGGCTCCAGGTCCAGCTGTGAACTGGCTCCATGTCCAGCTGTGAACTGGCTCCCGGTTCAGCTGTGAACTGGCTCCAAGACCAGCTCTGAACTGGCTCCGGGTCCAGCTCTGAACTGGCTCCAGGACCAGCTGTGAAGTGGCTCCAGGACTAGGGCTGGGTTAAACGATTATTTTTGTAATCGATTAATCTAGAAAATAGTTTTTCGATGCATCGATCAATCTAATGATTCATTTTTAAATCCGATTCGATTAGATTTCGATTCGGTTATCGATTATCTCCCCATAATTTGCCCTATATAACAATTAATGCTAATTTATCTCCATGAATAAAACACAAATTTCTTCTTTCAAGTTCAAAAATGAATTGTATTGAACAATACAACAATAAAGTGCACACAGTTGTAGTGCAATGGAATCCTATAATAAAAAAATAATAAAATAAAACTTTCCTTCAATAAATGAAACTGCAAAAAACACAATCTGAACCAAAATCTTATCAACATAAAATAAATAAAAAATAACAGCAGCGGTGACAGCTGCAATTTACAAAACAACACAATGTGTGACAGCAGCAACTTAGACTAATCATTTAAATATGTGAAATAAATAACAAATAAATTCAAGTATTAGGCCTATTACAGTTAAGTGAAAAGTAGTTTAACTTTTAGTAGTTACTGGAGCTCCCAGGACTTTACAAAGAATAATAAAAGAAATAAAAATTTCTTTTAATAAATCTGGGGGGTGTGTTTTTTTTTTTTCGTCTGATAGTAGTCCTCCAAACTTTTCTGCTTATCCCTGTCCCTGAAATTTTGAGGCGTTGCCAATGAAGCCGTCCGTCAGCACGGTGACCAGAGTGGCCTGCAGAGTCCTGAACCAGTGACCAGAGTGGCCTGCAGAGTCCTGACCAAAACCTGATAGAAGACTTCTGGGATATTGACTTTCTGGGCCAACATCAGTGTGTGACCTCAGAAATGCACTTCTGGAAGAATGGTCAAAAATCCCCAATAAACACACTTCCTAGAAGTGTTGAAGCTGTTCATGCTGCAAAGGGTGGAGCCACATCATATTGATTAGGAATGGGATGAACTAAAGCTCATATGTGAGTCAAGGCTGTGATCATTCTCATAATATATCATATACTGTGCCTGAAGAACAGGCAGAAAGGGGCGGGGCTTCAGGGGAGGCAGTCACATGTGCGGCTCCTCCAGCGTGTGTATGTGTGTCTGTGAGGTGAGGAGAAAAAAAAGGCAGCGACCACCTAATTACACTGTGTCCAGTCAGTCCAAACCTGGATTTTTGTGTCCGAACAAACGGCTGTAATTCAAAAGCTGAATACATTTTTCAAAAAATTCTTGAACCGTGAGCGCCACAAGGCTTTCAGGATTACAGGGATATATCTTTTGTTTCTGAAATGCCTACGGTTTTTAAATTACGGCAGTGTAAAAACATGAAACATTTTGTTGTCAGATGTCAGAATTCAGAAATGTCCCCATAAAAATAAACTGGAGCCGGGAAGGACCACCTTGAACTCTAGGCTGATTTTATGGAAAACTAAACACCACACAGACACAAAACTTACACCATCGGACAGAGGACAAAAATGCCTATGTTTTGATGTATAATTTATGTAGGTTGAGCAAAAGGAGTGGACGTGAAAGAGGAAAAGGCAGGTTTAAAAAGTTTTTTTCTTCTCTCCTCGGAGCTAGAGTGCGGACAGGATTCTGAAGATTTTGTAAAAATCATAAAACGTAAATCGCGAATTCTCAAAGACTGTAAATCACAACAATACACGGCTTCAATATGTTATAGGTCAATGTCTTGTGACTCGTTTAAACTTCGAATGGTGTCTCTGTGATGAAATATGGCCATGCTAGACAGGTCCAAAGAAGGGTGGGTTTTGGGCTTTTTTTTTCTGGAATTCTGCCAAATCCCATTCCCATGGGACTAAAATTCGCCGTTTTTTGGGATTTTCAGGAATACCGTTCGACGGAACGCCAGCAAAAGTCATAGCACACCGATCCCGATCGAGCCGGTCGTTTTGATGTATTTTTTGTTGGGTTTTTCTCAAAGCTGCGGGCTGTGAAAACCGTCAAAATTCTTGACGGAAGACGGAAGAATAATAAAAAGTTACGAGAATAAATATGTCGAATAGTAATAGGAGTGGCTTCAATGCTTGCATTGGCCACGCCCCACGCCTAATAATGATACATTAACCTTAAAGTTGAAAGTTAGAAAACAACAATCAATGTTGTATTTAAAAAAAAAAAAAAAAAAAGACAAAGAAATTAAAAATAACTAACTTTAGCATGTATTTGAGGAGTGTGTCTGTGTCAGTTAAAAAAAAAAGTGTGTCAGCAAGAAGCGAGTGTGTGTGTGTTTAAGTGGGCACATGTTCTGTGTATGCGAGGCTGGAGCACAAGTTACGTGGTGCGGTGTGGATGAATGACGGGGTTAATCATTGCATCAAGGAAAGAAAAAAAAAGTTGAAGTCCCGGCCCTATTCAGGACCAGCTGTGAACTGGCTCCGGGTCCAGCTCTGAACTGGCTCCGGGACCAGCTCTGAACTGGCTCTTGGTCCAGCTCTGATCCAGCTGGTCCTGGATGATCCCAGATCCAGCCTGATAACCGGAGGTGATGGGGTTTTCAGGGGCTTTTGGGGTTTTTGGTGGATTCAGGGGTTTTGGGTTTTTTGGGGGGATTCAGGGGTTTTCAGTGGCCCCCCAGTTCCTTTTATTATCAGCTGCTGACATTGTTTTATCACTTTGGTCAACTCTTGTTTTAAACGTAGAAATGAATTTAGACTCTTTTATCATAAATGTTGCGTTTGAACTTAACGAGGTCTGGACCAACCTGAACCTGGTCTGGACCGACCTGAACGAGTTCTGGACCAACCTGAACGTGGTCTGGACCAACCTGAACGTGGTCTCTGTGAACCAGCATCTGGAGGTCTGATGTGGTGGTTCTGGTTTCTGTCTCCTCTGCAGTTCGCCGTGCTGATGTGGGTCCTGACCTACGTTGGAGCCTTGTTCAACGGCCTCACTCTCATTATTCTGGGTGAGGACCACTTCCCACAATGCACTGGGCCTCTGACATGGTTCTGTTCTGTCATCAGCTGTGTTCTGACCGATGTTGTTCCTCCTCAGGTCTGGTCGCCGTCTTCAGCTGCCCCATCGTCTACGAGAAACACCAGGTACCGGCCCTCCTCTACCCACAATGCACCTCTCTGACCGTAGCCTGGTTCCGTTGGTGTGTTAACTGGTGTGTTTGTGTTTTTAGGCCCAGATCGACCACTACCTGGCGCTGGTCAACAACCAGGTCAAAGACGTCATTGGAAAGTGAGTTGATGTGTTTCTGTCGCCATCAAAGATATTCTGATGTGTTTGTGAAAATGATTCACACCTTTTTTTTCCCGCTCAACTGGTAAATGGTCTCCATAGCAACACCTGTGAACACGCCCCCACCAGCAGCTGAGCATTCTGGGACTGAAGACTGCATGAGCGTTATAATACCGATTCAGACTTTATCACTTAACTCAAAATTAAATATGTTAGCCTGACTTTAACGCAACAAGGAGGAGAGCGTCATGTGACTGCAGCTTTGTCAGGATCAGTGGTCCACGTTTAAATGATGTTAAGTGATGTTACGAGTCTGAGGGTTAGTTAGGGCTGGTTAGGGTTAGTCAGGGTTAGTCAGTGTTAGTTAGGGTTAGGGTTAGTTAGGGTTCGGGTGAGCAGCGCCACCTTCAGGACTGCTGGGAAGAAGGTCAGCTTGTTGAGGGCATACCATAATTACTGAAAATGCTCTTCGTCTTTGATCTGCGGGTCTCACACCAGCGCAGTAGAGGTCTTCACGGGTCCATTTTAATGGGCCCGAACCCGAATGGACCCGTGAAAATTCGAACCGAAACCGACCCGACTATTATCATAAGTTCAGGAGTCCGAACCCGAATGGACCAGCAATATTTGGACCTGGAACCGACCCGACCTGAGTCTTTAGTTTCCGACCACGATCTGAATCGAGTTACCTGAATAGAACCGAGACAATCCAGCCCATAGTTGCTCATGTTAAAGTTGTCTTAGGGTTGAATAAAACTTGATTTTTTTTACCTAAAGTTGTCTTCTTCTACCGGTTCAGTTGCTACATAGGCTACGTGATGTAAACAACAATAAATCCACGTCGTTATTTTCTTTGTGGATACAGATGCTATTGGTAGCAACTGCTAACGCTAATAGCCTACACCGGTCAGGACGTGTCGTGAATATGTTCTCTCATCCAACATTGTCATGTTGGCGATCCGTTGCCGGGCAAACCGCTAATAACACGCTAATAACACACTACGGCAACACGATTGTTTCATGACAAACACGCCACGTTAATGAATAATTAATTAAACTGCCCCGAGTCCTGACATTGGCTGCCACCGCCAATATCTTTACCTCTCTGGAGCAAACGTGGATCCAGCCTGTCAGAGAGCACCGACCGGACCCGAGACTAACTGTACCGATTCAGACCCAAACCCGGAGTCACGTCTTTTGAATGGACCAGAGACCCGATTCAGGTCGGGTCAGAACCTTGGGTTTTCTGGTTGTCGGGTTGTTCCGGAGACTTCTACATAGGGCTGAACGATTAATTGCATTTGCGATAATCTCGCGATATCATAAAACGAGATTTCCTAACCGCAAAGGCCGCGATATTACTTGTCACGTGATCTGGTGATGTCACGTGACTTGCGAGTGAGCCCAGCTTAGCAGAGCAGATAGGGCAAGCAGTGTTGCCAATTTAGCGACTTTCCAGACCCCCCTAGCGACTTAATTTGTAAAAAGCGACTAGCGACAAATCTAGCGACTTTTTCTGGTGATTTAGAGACTCACGCGCACTCAAACCGCTAGGTTTGAAGCCATCACTTGGCTGCTGTCCGCCTCGCGAACCGCGCTTCTCTCTGTCGGGCACAGCCACAAACACCCCGTCCGCCGCGCGAGACAACTCGAGCCCCCCCCCCCCTTTTCCTTGCAAAAATCTGTGAGCTCCTGAGATCTATACAGAGAATCTTTCTGGCTAACAGTGCCATACTCATTTTGCACTTCAGTATGTTGTGTGCTGCTGTTACTGAGTAAATATAATATTTCTATTAGTGTTCAAAAAGTTTTTTTTTTTTTAAAATGTCCAATTGGTTAGAGCAGATATTTGTTCTTCTTTATTTTCCTGTGTGATGTTACTGACTGGAGATCAGTAAGCTTTATTTTTTTTATATCTGTATATTTTATTTATTTATTTATACACTGTCCTGTCAATCTCAGACAGTGTTTAAGAAGTCCAGTCCACATGTTTACATAAATGTTACACGTTTCATGAAACGTGAAAAGTTAGATGTTGAAGAGGTAAAGCCACAGATTTGTTTGCTTTATTGTTGTAATCTGCACTTTAAATAAATCTGATATTGTTTATTATGACAGTGTTTGAAAAATACATGAGAAGAGGACCTTAAAAATAATCGCATATTAAATAGCAATCGCAATTTTGAGGAAAAAAATCGCAATTAGATTATTTTCCAAAATCGTTCAGCCCTACTTCTACAGCGCAGATATCACGACCTCCTCAACGTTCACCGCGTTTGGACTCGTCTCTGCCCCCTGGTGGACGTGATCCACAACCACACAAATGCAAATGGAGTATAAATGGGCCTCTGAACTCAAGTCCTGGACCAGCGCTGAACTGGAGACCAGTTAGACCAGCGTTCAAGAGTTTCAAAAGAACAAACCTTCTAGATGGTTCCTGGTGAAACTGGAGACCTCAAAACACCTGGATGTGTTCAGCTCAGGTGTCTCCTCCAGGGAAAAAACCAGGACTGAACTAAAAATGAATTCAGTTAAATGTGGTGCTTTTATTCATCAGTTCAGGTGTGTTCAGGTATCTTCAGGGTGGGGGGATGTTCCTGATGAGGAGTCAGTGATGTGGACGTGAAGGTTGAAGGTGACTCCTGCTCATGTTTCCTCGTCTCTTCTCACCTGCAGGATCCAGGCGAAGGTTCCTGGGATGAAACGCAAAACGGAGTGAAGGAAGTGGGAGTTCATTTCCAGGAAGGCCTGATCAGGACGGACGGAGGGGGGATTGTGGGTGAGGGAGGGGTCAGACGTGAAGGCGGGTCGGAGGAGGGGTGGGTGAGCGTGGTCAAATTAATAACACTTTCCAGTTAAGATTTTTTTTTTTTTATAATTATTTGTGATTTCCTGGAAAAGTTTGGACACGAGGTCAGCTGATGATCTTCATCTCCTTGTTTTTTTCTGTGGAAAACAACTTAAGCCCCGCCTCCTCCCCACCCGGTGCATTGTGGGAGGTCAGGAACTCCAGCTGAGGTCGGGTGGTTTGGACATTATTTTTCCTATTTTTCCCGTTTTAAATTTTCGTTTCCTGTCTGCGACTGACTCCAGCGCGGCGGCGGTGGCGGCAGCGCTCCGTCTGAAGGCGTTTTGGGTTTTTTTTTTTTGCTCATAGAAGTATTTTGTGATTTTTCTCATCCCTGAAGCTTCGAGCTCGTTTCTTCGGTAAACCGGTTTCGCCTCAATGTGACGAATGAAGTGTCCTGATGAGGCGGTGGAGTTGAAAGGGGAACGGGGGGGGGGGGTTGTGTGTGTGGGGAGGGGGGGAGGGGGTTGTACTAAAATCTTCATCGCTTCTGAGTAACTGTAGCTAGAAACATCTAGAAACCTTTTTGGCAGAAAAACTCATCAAAGTCCATAAAAGTCGTAACCTCACGCCATTGCAGCTGTCTGTAGAAAACTCTGGAAGATCGTTTACGTGATAAATAAGCAACCATGCTGTCTGTCGAGCCGATAATCTTCATGAATCTTCTGTTTGTTATGCAAGTTTAATTGTGAATGATCAACTTCTTCATACTTCAGTGGTGACGATAAAAACTCCAGCTGGGAGTCGTGTTTGTGGAATGCATTGAGATGTAAACAGTTATCAATAAAGCTTGTAGACAAAGAAAAGCCCCTCCTCCTCGTCTGTCTGAGACAATGAGAGCTGTTTCTGATTAATGAAGCGAGTTTGGTACAGCTGCGGTACCGAGTCCTCGACATCGGTGCGGATCATTAGTCCTCAACAGCTGCGGTACCGAGTCCTCGACATCAGTCCTCAACAGCTGCGGTACCGAGTCCTCGACATCAGTCCTAAACAGCTGCGGTACCGAGTCCTCGACATCAGTCCTCAACAGCTGCGGTACCGAGTCCTCGACATCAGTCCGGAACAGCTGCGGTACCGAGCCCTCGACATCGGCCCTGAACTGCTGCGGTACCGAGCCCTCGACATCGGCCCTCAATAGCTGCGGTACCGAGTCCTCGACATCGGCCCTCAACAGCTGCGGTACCGAGTCCTCGACATCGGTCCTCAACAGCTGCGGTACCGAGTCCTCGACATCGGTCCTCAACAGCTGCCGGTACCGAGTCCTCGACATCGGTCCTCAACAGCTGCGGTACCGAGTCCTGGACATCGGTCCGGAACAGCTGCGGTACCGAGTCCTCGATATCGGTCCGGAACAGCTGCGGTACCGAGTCCCCAACATCGGTCCTCAACAGCTGCGGTACCGAGTCCTCGACATCGGTGCGGATCATTAGTCCTCAACAGCTGCGGTACAGAGTCCTCGACATCGGTCCTCAACAGCTGCGGTACCGAGTCCTCGACATCGGTCCTCAACAGCTGCGGTACCGTGTCCTGGACATCAGTCCGGAACAGCTGCGGTACCGAGTCCTCGACATCAGTCCTCAACAGCTGCGGTACCGAGTCCTCGACATCAGTCCTCGACAACTGCGGTACCGAGTCCTTGACATCGGTGCGGATCATTAGTCCTCAACAGCTGCGGTACAGAGTCCTCGACATCGGTCCAGAACAGCTGCGATACCGAGTCCCCGACATCAGACCTGAACTGCTGCGGTACCGAGTCCCCGACATCAGTCCTCAACAGCTGCGGTACCGAGTCCTCGACATCAGTCCGGAACAGCTGCGGTACCGAGTCCTCGACATCAGTCCTCAACAGCTGCGGTACCGAGTCCTCAACAGCTGCGGTACCGAGTCCTCGACATCAGTCCGGAACAGCTGCGGTACCGAGTCCTCGACATCGGTTCTCAACAGCTGCGGTACCGAGTCCTCGACATCGGTCCTCAACAGCTGCGGTACCGAGTCCTCGACATCGGTCCTCAACAGCTGCGGTACCGAGTCCTGGACATCGCTCCTCAACAGCTGCGGTACCGAGTCCTCGATATCGGTCCGGAACAGCTGCGGTACCGAGTCCCCAACATCGGTCCTCAACAGCTGCGGTACCAAGTCCTCGACATCGGTGCGGATCATTAGTCCTCAACAGCTGCGGTACGGTACCGAGTCCTCGACATCAGTCCTCAACAGCTGCGGTACCGAGTCCTCGACATCGGTCCTCAACAGCTGCGGTACCGAGTCCTCGACATCAGTCCTCGAACAGCTGCGGTACCGAGTCCTCGACATCGGTCCTCAACAGCTGCGGTACCGAGTCCCGACATCGGTCCGAACACTGCGGTACGAGTCCGAACAGCCCAACTGCTGCGTACCGAGTCCCGACATCAGTCCTCAACTGCGGTACCGAGTCCTCAACTCGAGTCCTCAACAGCGGTACCGAGTACAGCAGGTACCGAGTCCTCGACATCGGTCCGGAACAGCTGCGGTACCGAGTCCTCGACATCAGTCCGGAACAGCTGCGGTACCGAGTCCTCGACATCAGTCCTCAACAGCTGCGGTACCGAGTCCTCGACATCAGTCCAAACAGCTGCCGTACACGAGTCCTCGACATCAGTTCGGAACAGCTGCCGTACCGAGTCCTCGACATCAGTCCTCAACAGCTGCGGTACCGAGTCCTCGACGTCGGTCCTCAACAGCTGCGGTACCGAGTCCTCGACGTCAGTCCGGAACAGCTGCGTACCGAGTCCTCGACAGTCCTCCATGCGGACAGTCCTCGACAGTCACTGCGGTAGCGAGTCCTCGACATCGGTCCTCAACAGTGCGGTACCGAGTCCTCGACATCGGTCCTCAACAGCTGCGGTACCTCAAAACATCGATCCTCCTCCAACAGCTGCGGTACCGGGTCCTCGACATCAGTCCGGAACAGCTGCGGTACCGAGTCCTCGACATCAGTCCTCAATAGCTGCGGTACCGAGTCCTCGACATCAGTCCTCGACAACTGCGGTACCGAGTCCTTGACATCGGTGCGGATCATTAGTCCTCAACAGCTGCGGTACAGAGTCCTCGACATCGGTCCAGAACAGCTGCGATAACCGAGTCCCCGACATCAGTCCTCGAACTGCTGCGGTACCGAGTCCCCGACATCAGTCCTCACCACTGCTGCGGTACCGAGTCCCCGACATCAGTCCTCAACCTGCTGCGTACCGAGTCCCCGACATCAGTCCTCACAGCTGCGGTACCGAGTCCCGACTCAGCCGGCTTACCGAGTCCTCGACACAGTTCCTCGACATCAGGTCCGGAACAGCTGCTTCGTAGCTGCGGTACCGAGTCCTCGACATCAGTCCTCAACAGCTGCGGTACCGAGTCCTCGACATCGGTCCTCAACAGCTGCGGTACCGAGTCCTCGACATCGGTCCGGAACAGCTGCGGTACCGAGTCCTCGACATCAGTCCGGAACAGCTGCGGTACCGAGTCCTCGACATCAGTCCTAAACAGCTGCGGTTCCGAGTCCTCGACATCAGTCCTCAACAGCTGCCGTACAGAGTCCTCGACATCAGTTCGGAACAGCTGCCGTACCGAGTCCTCGACATCAGTCCTAAACAGCTGCGGTACCGAGTCCTCGACGTCGGTCCTCAACAGCTGCGGTACCGAGTCCTCGACGTCAGTCCGGAACAGCTGCGGTACCGAGTCCTCGACGTCAGTCCTCAACAGCTGCGGTACCGAGTCCTCGACGTCAGTCCTCAACAGCTGCGGTAGCGAGTCCTCGACATCGGTCTTCAACAGCTGCGGTACCGAGTCCTCGACATCGGTCCTCAACAGCTGCGGTACCGTGTCCTCGACATCAGTCCGGAACAGCTGCGGTACCGGGTCCTCGACATCAGTCCGGAACAGCTGCGGTACCGAGTCCTCGACATCAGTCCTCAATAGCTGCGGTACCGAGTCCTCGACATCAGTCCTCGACAACTGCGGTACCGAGTCCTTGACATCGGTGCGGATCATTAGTCCTCAACAGCTGCGGTACAGAGTCCTCGACATCGGTCCAGAACAGCTTGCGATCCGAGCGACAGCGAGTGACTGCTGCGTACCGAGTCCCCGACATCAGTCCTGAACTGCTGCGGTACCGAGTCCCCGACATCAGTCCTGAACTGCTGCGGTACCGAGTCCCCGACATCAGCCCGGAAGCTGCGGGTACCGAGTCCCCGACATTAGTCCTCAACAGCTGCGGTGCCGAGTCCCCGACATCAGTCCTCAACAGCTCGTCTCAACAGCTGCGGTACCGAGTCCTCGACATCAGTCCGGAACAGCTGCGGTACCGAGTCCTCGACATCAGTCAGCTCAACAGCTGCCGTACCGAGTCCTCGACATCAGTCCTCAACAGCTGCGGTACCGAGTCCTCGACATCAGTCCTCAACAGCTGCGGTACCGAGTCCTCGACATCAGTCCTCAACAGCTGCGGTGTTCGACAGTGGTCGGAACAGCTGCGGTACCGAGTCCTCGACATCGGTCCTCAACAGCTGCGGTACCGAGTCCTCGACATCAGTTCGGAACAGCTGCCGTACCGAGTCCTCGACATCAGTCCTCAACAGCTGCGGTACCGAGTCCTCGACATCAGTCCTCAACAGCTGCAGTACCGAGTCCTCGACAGCTGCAGTACCGAGTCCTCGACATCAGTCCGGAACAGCTGCGGTACCGAGTCCTCGACATCAGTCCTCAACAGCTGCGGTACAGAGTCTTCGACATCAGTCCGGAACAGCTGCGGTACCAAGTCCTCGACATCAGTCCTCAACAGCTGCGGTACCGAGTCCTCGACATCAGCCCTGAACTGCTGCGGTACCGAGTCCTCAACATCAGTTCGGAACAGCTGCCGTACCGAGTCCTCGACATCAGTCCTCAACAGCTGCGGTACCGAGTCCTCGACATCAGTCCTCAACAGCTGCGGTACCGGGTTCTCAACAGTTGCGGTACCGGGTCTTCAACAGCTGCGGTACCGAGTCCTCGACATCAGTCCGGAACAGCTGCGGTACCGAGTCCTCGACACCAGTCCTCAACAGCTGCGGTACAGAGTCCTCGACATCAGTCCGGACAGAGCTGCGGTACGAGTCCCTCACAAACAGCTGCGGTACCGAGTCCTCGACATCGGTCCTCAACACTGCGGTACCAGTCTCGACATCGGCGGAACAGCTGCGTAAGTCCTCGACATCGGTCCGGAACAGCTGCGGTACCGGTCCTCGACATCGGTTCGGAACAGCTGCGGTACCGAGTCCTCGACATCAGTCCGGAACAGCTGCGGTACCGAGTCCTCGACATCGGTCCTCAACAGCTGCGGTACCGAGTCCTCGACATCGGTCCTCAACAGCTGCGGTACCGAGTCCTCGACATCGGTCCTCAACAGCTGCGGTACCGAGTCCTCGACATCGGTCCTCAACAGCTGCAGTACCGAGTCCTCGACATCGGTCCAGAACAGCTGCGATACCGAGTCCTCGACATCAGTCCTGAACAGCTGCGGTACCGAGTCCTCGACATCAGTCCTCAACAGCTGCGGTACCGATCGACATCAGTCCTCAAACAGCTCCGGGAACAGCTGCCGGTACCGAGTCCTCGACATCAGTCCTAAACAGCTGCGGTACGAGTCCCCGACATCGTCCTCAACAGCTGCTGTACCGAGTCCCCCGACATCGGTCCTCAAAAGCTGGGTACGAGTCCTACCGGAGTACCGAGTCCTCGACATCGGTCCTCAACAGCTGCGGTACCGAGTCCCCGACATCGGTCCTCAACAGCTGCGGTACCGAGTCCCCGACATCGGTCCTCAACAGCTGCAGTACAGAGTCCTCGACATCGGTCCAGAACAGCTGCGATACCGAGTCCCCGACATCAGTCCTGAACTGCTGCGGTACCGAGTCCCCGACATCAGTCCTGAACTGCTGCGGTACCGAGTCCCCGACATCAGCCCGGAACTGCTGCGGTACCGAGTCCCCGACATTAGTCCTCAACAGCTGCGGTGCCGAGTCCCCGACATCAGTCCTCAACAGCTGCGGTACCGAGTCCTCGACATCAGTCCTCAACAGCTGCGGTACCGAGTCCTCGACATCAGTCCTCAACAGCTGAGGTACCGAGTCCTCGACATCAGTCCGGAACAGCTGCGGTACCGAGTCCTCGACATCAGTCCTAAACAGCTGCGGTACCGAGTCCCCGACATCGGTCCTCAACAGCTGCTGTACCGAGTCCCCGACATCGGTCCTCAACAGCTGCGGTACCGAGTCCCCGACATCGGTCCTCAACAGCTGCGGTACCGAGTCTTCGACATCGGTCCTCAACAGCTGCGGTACCGAGTCCTCGACATCGGTCCTCAACAGCTGCGGTACCGAGTCCTCGACATCGGTCCTCAACAGCTGCGGTACCGAGTCCCCGACATTGGTCCTCAACAGCTGCGGTACCGAGTCCGCGACATCGGTCCTCAACAGCTGCGGTATCGAGTCCTCGACATCGGTCCTCAACAGCTGAGGTACAGAGTCCTCGACACCGGTCTTCAACAGCTGTGGTAGTGAGTCTTCGACATCGGTCCTCTAACTCTGCTGCTGTTTCAGTTTTGTCACTATATTGATTTTGTTCTTTTCATTGTTACTCTGCAGTTTAGGTTCAGGTGTTCAGATTCCGACATACAGAGACATTTCTTTTTTTTTTTTTTCCCTCCTCCCCCCACCCTCAACAGTATAAACATTCAAGGAATGAAAAACAAACATAATAGATACATAAATAAGTAAATAATAAAAGTGATGATAATAATAATAGTAATAATAATATTAAAGGAGCCGTATGTAAGAAGTAAAATAAAACGAATCAAAAAATGACCCCGATATGTCAACAGACATTTAAAAATCATGTTCATTTCAAATACTTATGTCACTGACAACAGCACTCAAGCCAGGATATTCCCGTTTAAAAAGAGGAGTTGCAGCCCTCAACTGATGTTGATGTTGTCATTTTTTGTTTTGGCCTGAAGCGCCACCCTCCACCTATCTCCCAATCACGAAGTCAGTAGTGTTTCGGCATCCGGGTTGCCAGTTCGGCTCTATTTATCGCAGCAGCCGCTACGAACGTGTTGGATGAAAAAATGTCTAGCTTTCCAAAACCTAAAAGACCTCGTTATGAATCCGAGTTACGTTGTGACAAGGTCCGAAATAAAACAAGGATTTGTATAGGAGATGCTTTTGATAGATGGAGACGGCTGAAAGCGGAGAAGAATTTGAAGACAGACGCCAACGTTGCAGATTTTCTCCTGGACAGGTAAGATTCATAGCTAAATGTTTGGCTAACTCTAATTTACTCGGACAAGGTAACAGTGGTATACAGTGGTACCTCTATTTACGAACGCCTCTACATACGAAACTTTCAGGTTACGAAACGCCTCAACGGGAAAATATTTCCTCTAGTTACGAAAGAAATTTCAGTATTCACTACGTCGTAGTATTCAATAGTTAAACAAAGTTATGCTTTGTTGCGCTAGCATAGTAACGCTAGCGCATAACGTTATGGAGCAGGTGGGTCATCGAATTGGAAAGGTAAATAATTATTATTTAGAATATAAAAACGGTGACTGATATTGCTAACACTAGCAATGTAACGTTAGGCTAATAAGCGGAGCCCGTCAGTCATCATGCCGTGGAAAACATTAGCATGGCCATGGTAATGTGAAACCTAATTGAGACAGTAGCCTAACGTTACCACGGTAAAACGATTTCTTATTCGTTCTTCGCATATATTGTGTATTACACGTGCTGCAAATTGACCCATATGACCATTGCTAACGTTAGTTATTAGTGTCAGTCTTTTCTGATGGAACTGATAAAAAACTTTAGCCATTGATGACGAATGCAGACGTAATTTTCCCCGCATTATCTTTGGTTAGACACTAGTCTGGTAAATGTGTTGGTTGTTGCATATTATGGTAAATGTGTAGAGTGTTCCATAATTATGACAAAAACGCTTGTCTCTTCAGCTATTATGGCCCAAGCACTTCAACCCCAAGTAAAAGACAGTGGAAGAAGCACCACCTGACTGCACCATCACTTTCCAGTATTGGACATGCATCGTCTGAAACGCTTTCAAATCGGTCAGTGATTAGTGCCACGTTGTTTTCATTTTCATTTCATATTTGGATCCATGCTGTAAATTCAGCTGTTATTTCTTTGAGTTTATTTTCTGCATGACAATCGACCCTAATCTGAGCTAATGACTGCTGTATATCCCAGGCTTCACAGGTGAAGGGTCAGTCCAGTATGAGCTGTTGGCTAAAAGATATTGTCAACCACTTTTGGTAGTGCTGCAAAACAGCTGATTCCTGCCAAGAGTTTCTTGTAAGTTGTTATAGTTTGAAAAATAGTTGTCAATAATGTATGAAACTAACATGCAAGATGTTACCTTGATGTTGGATATTAGCTTATTGATTACCATAAGTACCTATCCAGAGGTGTCATTGTGGTCAATCAGATGACCCACTTACATTACTAACAATCATCATCATTAGCAGTGAATAATGTTCAATTGCCATGCTTTTTGTGTCTGTCCATTATATTTCTGTATTATTTTGTAGGAGCTGTGGCTTGGGCTCCTACACCATGTCACGAATGAACACAGGTGGGTACTGGGAGGCTGCCAGCATGCAGACTTGGAATCAGGGGGAACTCAAGAGTGGCTTGAGCGAGGCTCCATGGCACACGAGGCCCTGAAGAGTATTGTGCGAAACAAGCGATGGCTCAACAAAGTTCACAAATACCTGAACTTCAGGTAATTTAATGAGTGTGTACACATACTGTACCTAGAAAGTGATTTTCAAAAAAATCAAAAATTGTCTCTATGTCCCACCCCCACAGGTCCACTGCTGATCTGGAGTCCTTCCAAAAAACCATATTTTAATGTATGCCAGCAAGCACTCAGCATTTAGCCCTCCTGTCTTTGAGGCCAGGATGCTCCTCGCAGCGATGGATTATAACTACCACAAGGACCGCCCAGAGTTGTGCAAGTCTGATGGAAGCAAGCAGTAAGTGACATGCTCATTTCTACATGTTGGATGTTGGTAACCATTTTACCTGATTACACCATTGAAACTCTATATAAAACACTGTACTGTAAAACATGGCCCTTGGAATGTAAACAATCTATTTTCTCTGCTTTTATTTTAGGTACAGGAGGCTGTACAAGAAAAATGCCCAAAGGTATATGCTGTACACCAAGAAGACATCGATGACCTATGGCTACATCCCAGAACTGCAAACAAAGATTCTGCAAAAGAGGCTAGCTGGCAAGGGAACGCCCAGGCGGAGGAGTCTTCGGCCCGATGACCCCAGAAAGTACGGCCCTCTTCCCCCTGTGCCGGCACCAACCAAGGAGGAACTCCTGCGCACCCAAGTCAGGAGAGGTCTTGGTAGGTAGAATACCAGTTTATTTCTTTTGCATCTGCGGCTACATACCACACACCAAGTTAGATGTAATGCATATTACATTTAATTTTTAAATAATCTAATTTCTGTTTTTATTTTGCTCTCCTCAGTGTCAGCATTCCAGAGTGAAGACCAGTGAAACCCGTTTCCAGAGCCTCTCAGCCCTTGTCATTTCCATTTTCTGCCACAAGCTGCTTTTAAACCATTTCTTAAAGTTTCCACAGTACAGAGCAGCTAATTGTTCAATAGTTATTTATACTATTTATACTGTTTGTCCCTCGTTTTATTTATTTATTTATTTTTTACTGTTCCTCTATATCGTAAATAGCAAAGCATTGTTATTATAAATAAACTTTTTATTGAACAAGGAAGAAGGCTCTTTACAAACTTGGAACAAAACAAACAATTTGTAAACAAAGTATATACAACAAGTAACTTCAAGTAAACTGGAGTCGGTAAAGTTTGTTCAAATTGTGGGTAGAAAGCCAGTGTACTGGCCTTGAGGGTCAGGGTATTTGTCCCTTATTCTCCAAATGCAGCAGCTGGGGATAACACGACGGTTACCCTGGCCCAGTGATCCATGCTGCCAAAAGGTGTACTGGCGATAAGCAGCATATCTAAACTGCCTATTATCATCACCTGGCTCTGTAACTTCTGCTACCACCAACACATCATTCCTGTAGTCTCTGTGTATACCAAAATAACCATCTTCCAAGCAGTAAAGCTCGAAATGAGGCAATTTGCTTATGCAGTGCTCAAGCCCCTGGCCACAGCATTTCCTTTCTGCATCTGTGGCCATCTTCCTGCAGTTCCCACAGGTACACCATGGAAGAGCAGCTGCAGGTGGGAGAGCGGTGCTATCCAATGGAGGCAGGGCATCAAAAACCAATCCAGGGTTCCGGGAGAAGATCCGGGTTGCTAGTGCTCGTAGCCCCATTTCACTCATGTTTTGAATGAGTTCCTAAGTAAACAAACAACAAAATAGCATTTGGCATTTACATTTGATTAAAACTACATAAGATGCTGACATAGATACAGATGGTGATATTACAAGTCATAATTTTACTGCCCAGCTCTCATCAGCCTCGAGAGGGTACCTCAAAAGTGAGGTCTAAATCAGGCTGAAACAAGTGAGAGCAGTACAAGCAAAGATCATCTGGTACAAGTGCTAGGCTACCTTGACATAAACGTGTATTCTAAGCATATTCTATCTTTTAGCCTGTGCAATAATTTAGTGTTAGTTTGGAAGTATCAGGCGTAATTCCACGGCAACATCCTCAATACCAAAAACGCATAATTTGGTCCACATACATGGAACTTTTGGACGTGTTTTTGATTCAAATTCTACACGTCATGTAATTTTTCATATAGCCTGATGTATTTTAGGAAAATTACCCTCGACTTTTCATGTGGTATTGTCGACGTTACAAGAAGTTACCATCGATATGAGCCTATAGTGTTTCCAACTAAACAATAAATTACTGCATAGCCCAAAATTAGAATTTGCATGGATTTTTCTAATGCGTTCATAAAAAGCTTTACATCGCAACACTAGCCTAATAAAGACATTTTTAACAGGGTAACTAACTGAAAACTTATGCTCCGACTGAAATGTGGTAACATTTACGATTCTATTTGGCTAATCGCCATTAGTAAATTTTGCAGTACATTATTACTTCGCAAAATATCTTTCATAAAGCATTAAATATAATTAACAGAAAATAAACTTACTGTGTAGGACTCCTTGCTTGCCATGGCAGCCTACGTTCCTGCTGCATTCTGCAGCCGACCTGGCAACCTCTGGTCGGGGAGGAGGGGGAGGGTACACGCCGCTCAACAGTATTTTGAAAGTGACTGCAGTACCAGTTTTGGCCATAATCTTACACACGGCTCCTTTAAATAAATAAATAATAATAACAATAATAATAATGTGAAAAATAAATAAAACAAAATCAATAGTGGTCCTGTTTATTCATACTGCAAGTGCAAGTTTAATCGTTGATTCCTGTCTGATCACTCTCCAGAAACTGCATAAAACCATCCCATATCTCTCTAAACCTGTTTAGTTTCCCTTTGGTCAGATACGTTAATTTCTCCAGAGTCAAACATGACGCCATTTCCTGTAGCCACATTCCATATGTAGGGCTGTCCAAACTCTTCCACCTCAGTGCAATTGCTCTCCTAGCCTGAAGCAAGGATAGATCAATAATGGGAGCATTTTTGCGACCCGGTACAAAATTATCAGGATAAATACCTAATATATAGGGATGTCCCAATCACGTTTTTTGGGTCCCGATCCGATTCCGATCTTTTAATTTTGATCGGCCGATTTCCGATTTTTTCCGATCCGATTTCATTTCTTTTAAATGGGCAAACAGAGTTTAATTTCCTATGCATTTTATTTCCTGTGTACATTAATAAATAGGCCTGCATCCAAGCTGAGATTAATAGCTTTTATCATCTCATAAAATAAACAATAACTTATTTAAACACTCTTCTTTCTTTCTTTTTTGTTTGGGAGAATTATTATAAAACACATTTAGTTACAGAACAGTGACTGTTCAACAGTTTCAGTACTAAACAACAAAGCACTTCATTTAAATAGCAGCAGGTGAACTTGGCTAGCAGTTTAAGGCAATGAAAACACTAGCAGAAGTCTTTGCAATCAATGAAATCACATCAGAATAACAATAACATAAAATATTAACTTAACTTCATTCAAGACCCGCTGCACATGTTCGCGCACCTTTGTGTCCTTTGTCGTTCATGTAATGACGGGAACGAGGCTCGAGGTAATTAATGAGCCGGTTAAATGGCCTGTATTCCACAAACTCCGTGTCCTCAGTAATACATTCCGCGATTAGCTCGGTGATTTTTCTGTATTTCTCCGAGTCTTTCGGGAGTTTCTTTCTTTTAAAAGTTCCACAGAGCGTTTGCTGCCGAAGCTGGTGCCGCCGGCAGCAGCTCTGAAGCTGCTGCTGTCGGCACCACGGCACCTGACAGCAGGCTTCGTGATCGGTGCTGCGTGCTTTTTTAAGTGTCTGATTAAATTGGTGGTGTTGTAAACTCTCTTCTTACTTACCCATCATGATATATCAGCCTTCCACACGTTGCAAGTCGCAGCTGAAGCGTCGGTCTTTGTAATTTTATGGCGCTGCCACACTGCTGACATTTTTGCTAAAGTTTAGCCTGACGCCGCCGGTCTTAAAACTTTTAAGGTGGATACAAGACAGCGCTGCTGGGGGAAACCTCATTTCAGTGCAAATTATTAAATGTATATAGTTTAAAAAATTATTTTGTTTGTGTAATATGATTACTTTATTAATTTGTGTTAATCAGGATCACTTTTTGAGGAAAAAAATAATGAAAAAAAGATCGGCGTGTTATAATAAGGTTGATCGGCCGATCCGATCCACCTTAAATTTTTAAGATCGAAGGCCGATCCGATCAGGGGATCGGGATCGGGACATCCCTACTAATATACAGAGCTTTGGCTCAAGTGGGACCACCATGTTAGTCATACGTGATATCATGCAAGTTACATCTTTCCAAAATTATTTAATTTTTTGGCATTCCCACATGCAGTGCAGCAGAGTGCCAACACTATCATTACACTTAGTACAGCTGTCGGGAATGTTGGGGTTGTAAAGATGTAGTTTTACAGGTGTCACATAAGTTCTGAATAGCCACTTGTATTGTATGAGTTTTAGTGCTGTGTTTATAGTCTCTGTTTGTGCCTTTAGACAAGCATTTTCCCATTCATTTTCTGTAATGTTTATTCCTAAGTCGCCTCTCCATGCATTAAGTCTACAGTGAGAATTGTCCTTCGATTTTGTTCGTAACATAACATACAATGCTGACAGTTGGCCTCGACCATCCTTATTGCTTACAATAAACTTCTCTATAACTGACATGGAGGGTCTATCCAGGGAGTGGGCCTGTGATTTTATGAAACTCCTTAATTGTAAGTATTTAAAGAAATGATTCCTAGGTATGTCATATTTACAGACCAATTGATCAAAAGTCATTAGATTCCCATCTATGTATAGGTCAGCTATTTTACATAAACCTTTGTTAGCCCATTGTTTAAATCCACCATCCGCTCTACCAGGTAAAAAGTTTTCATTACCCCATATTGGGGCAAATTGAGAGAGTTTAGGTGCATCTCCAGTATAGGCATGCGCCTCATGCCAAACAGAGAGGGTATTTTTTACAAAGGGGTTTTTTGTCTGTTTCTTGAGTTTTTTAACATGAGTAGAATACAAGTATGACTTTAAGAGGTAGACCGGATGTTGTTGTGCGTTCAATAGCTAACCATGCTGGAGGTTCAGAAGCAGAGAAATAAAACATTGCTGTACGTAATTGTGCTGCCCAGTAGTACCATTGTAGATTAGGGACTTGAAGTCCACCACCATCATAGGGAAGATATAATAAAGAGAGCCGTAATCTTGGACGTCTGTTGCTCCATATAAAATTTGAGAACAGCTTTCTGAGTTCACAAAAAAAAGGATTGTGGAAGTGGGAGAGGAATAGATTGAAATAGGTGGAGAAATTTGGGCAAAATTGACATTTTAAGAACATTAATGCGGCCTAACATGGAGATGGGCATGGGCATCCATCTATTCAGAGATTCAGTAATGGACTGTACTAAAGGATCATAATTAGAGGCAATAATATTTTCAATTTCTGGAACAATATTGACCCCCAAGTATGTAAAACCCCTTTGAGAAGCTGAGAAGGGCGAGATAATCTGTGGGTTTTGTCTCTCATTCGTATTCAAAAATAAGATATTGGATTTGGATTTATTAACTCTATAGCCTGAGAATTTTCCGAAGGTCTCTTTAACTTTAACCAATACTGGTACAGATGATGCAAGGCTGGTCAAATAAATAATAACATCGTCTGCAAAAAGTGAAATTTTATGCTCTGTTTCTTTTATTTTCACCCCTAGGATTCTTGGATGTTGCCGGATGGCCAGGGCTAGTGGCTCAATAGCAAACAAAAATAAAAGAGGGGACAGGGGGCAGCCTTGTCGCGTGCCTCTGTGTAATCTAAATGGTTGGGATATCTGATTGTTTGTCAATATCTCGGCTGTTGGATTTGTATATAGGAGCTTCAGCCATTTAAGATAACTATCCCCCAGTCCAAATCTTGCCAGGACCTCCATCAGGTATTTCTATTCAATCCTGTCGAAGGCCTTTTCGGCATCAAGCGACAGGATTGCATTATCTTTAGCATCATACCTATTTCTCTAACCTCCTCGCTAAGGCCTTACAAAGTATTTTGGTGTCGCAACACATTAGGGATAGAGGACGATAAGATCCCCTTTCTGTGGGTGGTTTGCCAGGCTTTGGGACCAAGGTAATTAGTGCAGTTCGTAGGGTTGGAGGTAGGATTCCTGACTCATATGCTTCCTCAAACATTTCTAGCAAGGGGGGGAGCAGTTTATCTGGGAACAATTTATAGATTTCTATTGGGATCCCATCTGGACCTGGGGTCTTTCCACTTTTCATGTTGCGGATGGCTTCTGACATTTCATCAACCGTTAAACGTTTGTCCAGTTTAGTTTTGTCGTGATCTGTCATAGTTGGAATGTCTAGTGTTAGGTCAGAATTTTCTTAACTTTTAGGCCCAGAACCAGTGTAGCTAGAGGGTCACATTTGTACACAAATACACATCAGTTAAATATTGGAAATAGTACTGTTATCAATAGTATTATTAATATCTCAGTATTGATCATTCTTAGTGTATGTTTTGTCTTCACTTTATATCAGAAATGTAGCAAACTAGCCCAGTTAGCCAGTAAAAGCCATGTGCTGCATTGAACAAAGGACCTAGCCATTAAGACCATGTGCTACAGAACAAAAGGACCTGGCCAGGTGAGCAGCATAGGATTGTGGGAAAGGGTGATCACCTTCCTTTTGTTAGAGAACACCAGCAGTGGATTGGACAAGAAGACCAAGACTGGCCAATGGGAGAGCCAAGTCTAAACCGCGGCTCCTCCCCATCTAGTTTCTGTATAAATTGTTGTGGTATTTGTTAATTCTCTCGCTTCTTTTGCTTGAGACTGCCTCTACAAAAGGAGCCGTGATCACGTTATTGCAAATAAACATCTGTGTTGTACTTGTACTACCGACCGAGACTCTCCTTTCCAGCAAAGAACACGCAGTTAGATTCTTTTCAAAAAAGATTCCTAACAATTTGGTGACCCTGACGTGAGCTTGGAAGACGGAGGACAACGAAAAATCTGAAGAGAAACAGAACTGGATTTAATCGGACCTCTTCACATTCACAGCGGCGCGCCAAGAAAACAAAGGTAAGCAGAAACCTGTTCGAAATGCAAAATTCTGCATAGATTAGGGATGAACTGTATTAGTTAGATCTGTGAAGGTGAAGAGGTACGGTGAGTCTGAGTAAATTTGATCCCAAATTTAATGTTTGTTGATTTGACCTGAAACAATGGAGATGTTTATTTTGCAATAAAAACCGCGGGTTAAAAAAGGCCACAAGGTTGATTAT
Source organism: Hirundichthys speculiger (assembly GCA_018398805.1). Lineage (NCBI taxonomy): Eukaryota > Metazoa > Chordata > Actinopteri > Beloniformes > Exocoetidae > Hirundichthys > Hirundichthys speculiger. Next base: position 30,584 of record JAGFBZ010000872.1, on the reverse strand, counting down.
AAATCCCGAAAAGAAGGTTGATTATAAATCCCGAAAACAAGGTTGATTATAAATCCCGAAAACAAGGTTGATTATAAATCCCGAAAACAAGGTTGATTATAAATCCCGAAAATTGTAATAGAAAAAAGGCCACAAGGTTGATTATAAATCCCGAAAAGAAGGTTGATTATAAATCCCGAAAATTGTAATAGAAAAAAGGCCACAAGGTTGATTATAAATCCCGAAAATTGTAATAGAAAAAAGGCCATAACGGTTGATTATAAATCCCGAAAAAGTGTTGGGCTTTAAAAGCTTCCTAAAAGATCCCTGGTTAAGAACCGGTAATTCTGTGTTATTAAAGCCTTAGAATCTATCCTCAGTAGGGGATTGAATTTGACGTTTTAATACTATATTGAATATAGAAAGAAAATTGTGGGGCTGAAAGCACCCCGGTTAGATCCGGTTATTTTATCTATGTGTTTAAACTGATCCCATATTGAAACGGGTCTGTGTTGTAAAGTTGGCGCCAACACGTGGTGTTCCGGTTTGAGAACAAAGAGTTAAAAAGTTACCTTGCAGAGCGCGTGGTGTGGCTGGTTTAGGACAAAGGCGTTATATTCCATTGGAATTGGTGGCAAACTACACGTGGTGTCTTTGTTGTGAAAGCGCGGCGTTGTTTAACTCGACGTTGTCCGCCATTACGGCCGGCGCGGTGACTGAGCTTCCGGTTTTTCAGAACAAGAGCATCCGTGTTTTGAAGTTGTTCTTGGCAGCGGACTGTTTCCTTTTCAAAATAAGGGCGTGTGTGCGGAACACGGTAGTGTGTCGTAGTATCACGTGTTGCTTCCGGTTTTGCTTTCCTTTCTCTTCAAAACAGAAGCGCAGACGGTGTCTTTGGGTTCAGTGTTTCCGGCGGAAACAGGAACCAGTGTGTGTGTGTGTGCATGCGTGTGATGCTGAGTGAAGCAGTGTGAAATCAGCTGTGCTTTTGTGTTGAATCAAAGTTTGCCTCCATAACAGTTTAATAATAAATGAGTGGCCATGACATTCCTCTGAATATTTTCTCATGTTAACGTTTTAATTCTTTTTTATTTCCTTTCTTTCTTATTTAAGAAAGAAAAGAAAAAGAAAAGAAAAATTAAATAACCCTTCTCCTTTGAACAAGAAAAGTTTCATCACTTTTATATCAACTCTAGTTATTTTTGAATGATTAAGCCATTAATCTTGTCATTTTGATTTAGACTGATAATTCCGATTTCCCTCTTTTATTCAGTTTTTAATTTTTAAATTTTTTTTAATTTTCTAATTTATTTAGATTAGACTTTTATTCCCTTTTCCCGTTTTGTTGTTGGTTTTCTTTCTAGTCCTAAAATTTCAATCCCCTTTATAATTTTTGTCTTGATTAGATCCTCATTTGCCTCTGTTGTCTTGAGTTATTGGTATTCATTCCACTTCTGGGCATTATTATTTTACTTTTAGTTAACTATTTTTGTTTCATTGCAGTCTCTCTTCCCATTAATCAACTCGATCACATCATTTAGTTGTTTTGCTTAATATTGTATTTTGATTTGGTTAGACTCCATCTTTAAACTGGACATTATATAGAAAAGTCAGGCTGGTCATTCACAATACCCAACTACAGTAGCAAAAGCAATTGAGAAGCTCAGCCAGCTCACAAACACTCTTTAGACCACATGAGTTATTGACTGGCCGTCCTTTGCCGGGCCCGCCACGAGATGGGGGCCACCTACCGTCCCTCGATCTGATGCAGATTGAGACCGATGCAAATATGGATGCATTAACTAACGAAAATCAAGTCTTGTCTACACAGGTGAAACGGAGTGTGGAGAATGACACCGAGCCGGAACCCACAGCAACACAACCTGAAAGTCCTGCTACAGGTAGGAGATTGGGTACGAGTTAAAGTCCGCAAGAAAAGGTGGGCTGAACCCAGGTGAACTGGACCATTTTAAGTCATAAAACTAATATTTTACAGAGTCCAGGTTAAAAGGAAAAGCAGGCACAATTTGGCTTCACCTGACACATTGTGTACCCGCTCCTCCAACAAGCCGCCATTTAGCGGAAGTTGGAGTAGATTTGGAAAATCTGGAGTGAACCCAAATTAATAAGATAGGATACTTATTGGCCAAAGTAGTAGCATGTTCACTCCAAAATTGAAGGGAGTCAGAATACCACGGAAATTGTTTTGTTTATGTGTATTGTAATCGTTATTTTGTTCTTTGTTTTAGATTTGATCTAGCGACACGTATGAACATGCCCCAAACTTTCCGGGACATGCGTACATGTTCTCCACCAAGCCTGACCCTGGAGGCAACAGAAGGGACAGACATGGTGGCTGTAATAGGTTTTTGCAAGGTTGCACTGTGAATCTGCGGATTAAATGGCATTTCCCAGAAATACATGTGAAATTTCAATTAACCGCAAAACAAATAGTCGTACAGCATCATACATGATACCAAACTCGGCAGAGTTGGGTATTATGTACCCTCGAACTGGTTATGCAGACATGGATATGGCTGCATTGGGTCCATTACTGCACGTTCTTTAAATATGACTGACTATCTTGTCTGTTCCACAGCTTGACCAACACTGGAACAGATCCAACATCAGGGTTCACCCTAAAGATTAATGATACTAACTGAACTAACACAACTAACCTTCTAACATCCTGATCATACTTATTTTGGTGTTGTGGGAGATGTTCCAACTTCTCTTCTTAGGAAGATGGAAAATCGCCAACATATTTTGACAATACATTCTATAATCTACAGGTTTTGATGAATCATACTGAGGCCATAGCGGGATTGTCCGAACAACCCGCTGCAACCTCTCATACGGCACAATCGTATGGTTCTGAATATGATACTGGCAGAACAAGGAGGGCCTCCTGTTGCACATTTATACCAAACAATACCTCACTTGATGGTTCTGTTACTGAGGCTTTACAGGGAATCCGGACGCTGGCCAATCAGATGGTGGAGGATGCTGGAATTGAAAACCCCATCGCGGACTGGTTGTCAAGAACCTATGGGAAGTTATAATTTTCCACGACAGTCTTGGTGTCAGAAGGTGGGATTCGGAGTGTGTCCGTCGGATCCAGAGACTGGAGTGGAGTGCACTCCTAATCCAACAGTTGGGTTATCCTCAAAACCTCACGTAGAACAGAGTGGAGGACTACGGTCAATGGTTCCGATCGACTACGACTGAATCTTCGAACTTCAAGTGAAGAAAGAATCTGGTGAAAAGTTTTTTAATATAAATTTTAGACCAGACTGTTTGGGTTCTGTGAGTTGGTTAAGCAAGACGAGGTTAGAGTCCTGTGAGCTTACCTAACAAGACCAGACTGTTTGGGTTCTGTGAGTTGGTTAAGCAAGACGAGGTTAGAGTCCTGTGAGCTTACCTAACAAGACCAGACTGTTTGGGTTCTGTGAGTTGGTTAAGCAAGACGAGGTTAGAGTCCTGTGAGCTTACCTAACAAGACCAGACTGTTTGGGTTCTGTGAGTTGGTTAAGCAAGATGAGGTTAGAGTCCTGTGAGCTTACCTAACAAGACCAGACTGTTTGGGTTCTGTGAGTTGGTTAAGCAAGACGAGGTTAGAGTCCTGTGAGCTTACCTAACAAGACCAGACTGTTTGGGGTCTGAGTTGGTTAAGCAAGACGAGGTTAAAGTCCTGTGAGCTTACCTAACAAGACCAGACTATTTAAGTCCTGTGAGTCAATTTAAACAAGATCAGGTTATTTTAAAATCCTGTGAGTGAAATCAAGACCAGGTATCACTGTTAAAAAAAAAAAAGAAAAAAGTCAAAACTGAAGAAGCACATTTCTGTTGAGAATGGAAGAGTGTTTGAAGAAATCGGAAGCAGAATGTGATAAAAATGTAAAAAGAAAGCAGAAACTGCCTCTTGTTCTTTGTATCCTTCTCTGCAGCGTGGATGGGGAGCCAGAGCCAAGCTGCTGCTGGACAGTACACCTCCGCCCTTCGTGCCTCAACAGCAAGCTTTGCCTCAACCTGTCCCCTGCCACTGCCTTTGCTCCCCCACCACCACCGTTTCCACTGCAAGCAGAGGAACAACAACCAGACCAATCTGGATTCTTTAGTCAGGACGACCCTAACCCTAACCCAGGATGCCCCCAGGGCTACTACCGACAGCTCTCCCTCAAGTCCGCCTCCTCTCACAGCTCTGCAATCACTGGTTTCAGCTAATGACAAATAGGCCTGGCGTGCCGCAGGCTCTCATTTTACTCCTCATGGCTGATGCCGTTGCTGCACTATGAGGACCAGCAGTTGACAGAGGAGGAAGCAGAGCCTGCCTTATTGATGGAGGGAGCACGAGTATCACATTCTGTCCATCAATATTTGTGCTCATCATCACCCCTTTTCAAGCCATCCATCTCTTCTGATTACTGTTTCCAATTTTTGATTGATAGTTACATGGACATTGCTTAAAATAATTTGCGCTCTGATTGCTGTATTATCATTCCCCATTATGTTGCATCTTATTTAGTGTAGAATTTAATTTTGTTTGATTTTGTTTGGCTGGCCTTCGGCAGGAAGGTCCCCCCATAAGAGCCGGGTCCTGCTCAAGGTTTCTTCCTCTCGCGGGGGAGTTTTCCTTGCCACTGTTTGGCGTAAAGTTTTTTCCTTCCTCATGGAAGTTTTTTTTTTTTTTTTTACTTGCCATTATCATTGTATGGATTTAAAATCATGATTTTAGTTAATGATATTTGCTCGGGGGTCATGCCTAGAATACTGATAGACATCGTAACGCGCTAAACAAATATTTGAATTGTACTGAATTGAACTTTTATATTCAAGTTATTCTTCTGTTTAGCGTTGCCATTTTATTTCTATACCATATTGTTGTATTCATTTTATTACCATGCTACATTTTATTATTCGTTATGTTTGCTGGAATGTCATTGATTTGCATTCATTTAAATACCTCGCTTGTGTTCACTTTATTCCCATATTTTATGCTGCTCAGTCTTTGGGTTTTGATCACTTATCTCAGGTAAAAAGAAAAATTCAGACTTATGATTGTTGACACACACCGTTTAAACGGTGTCAAAGGAGGGACTGTTAAGTCAGAATTTTCTTAACTTTTAGGCCCAGAACCAGTGTAGCTAGAGGGTCACATTTGTACACAAATACACATCAGTTAAATATTGGAAATAGTACTGTTATCAATAGTATTATTAATATCTCAGTATTGATCATTCTTAGTGTATGTTTTGTCTTCACTTTATATCAGAAATGTAGCAAACTAGCCCAGTTAGCCAGTAAAAGCCATGTGCTGCATTGAACAAAGGACCTAGCCATTAAGACCATGTGCTACAGAACAAAAGGACCTGGCCAGGTGAGCAGCATAGGATTGTGGGAAAGGGTGATCACCTTCCTTTTGTTAGAGAACACCAGCAGTGGATTGGACAAGAAGACCAAGACTGGCCAATGGGAGAGCCAAGTCTAAACCGCGGCTCCTCCCCATCTAGTTTCTGTATAAATTGTTGTGGTATTTGTTAATTCTCTCACTTCTTTTGCTTGAGACTGCCTCTACAAAAGGAGCCGTGATCACGTTCTTGCAAATAAACATCTGTGTTGTACTTGTACTACCGACCGAGACTCTCCTTTCCAGCAAAGAACACGCAGTTAGATTCTTTTCAAAAAAGATTCCTAACACTAGTTTGTCCAGAAATTCAGACTGTAACTGTGTGTCGTCTGGGTATTCTGATCGATAAAGGGATTCATAAAACGTTCTAAAGGAGGAGTTAATTTCAACTGGATCCACTGTATGCTCTCCATTTTCTAGCTGAATTGAATTTATAGCTCTATGTGACTGCATTGTTTTAATTCTCCATGCAAGTAGCTTGCCAGCCTTATCTCCTTGTTCATAATAAGACTGTTTCAGCCAAAGGAGATTTGCTGCAATTTTATTAGTAGACAGTTCTTTATACCTAGTTCTCAACAAAAGGAGCTCCTTATGTTTCTCTGGACTGTCATTTTGGTATAGGTCTAGCTCCAGAGCTTTAATCTGAGTTTCAAGGCTGGTTAGTTCTCTATAGTGGGACTTTGACTTATAACTTGTATAGCTTATCATTACACCCCTAACATACGCTTTAAATGCCTCCCACCGCGTGGCCGCACTGGTCTGGTCTGTGTTAACACAAAAGTAGTTATCTATATTATCACCAAGAAATTTGACAAATTCGGGATCTTGAAGCCATTTTGTTTGGAGGCGCCATCTGGGAGGGCACCTGGCAAGTCCTGGTATATTAAGAGTAAGTGATATGGGAGCATGATCAGATAATACTATACTGTCGTAAGCACATTCCTTCACATGAGGTAGTAGACTCATGGAAATCAGAAAGTAATCAATACGTGATGAAGTTTTATAAGTACTGGAGTAACATGAAAACCCCTTTTTATTAGGATGGAGTTTCCTCCAGACCTCAATTAGGTTAAGATCATTTATAGACTGAAGCAAAACCTTTCTGGCTTGCGAATGAGAAGCATCAACACTTGTGGAGCGGTCCTTCAGTGGGTCCAGCACACAGTTACAGTCACCACCAATTATATATTGTCCGGGAGTAGAGGATATAGTGAGAAATAAATTCCTAAAAAAGGTGGGATTATCCATATTGGGTCCATAGACATTTACTAGGGTAATTTGGGAAGTCAATATTGTTCCTTGTAGAATAATGTATCTGCCTGCTGAGTCAACTACTTCATGGTTGAGCCTAAAGGGGACTGATTTATGAATTAAAATAATAACCCCTCTGGCTTGGGAGTTAAATGAGGCTGCAAAGACTTGTCCCGGCCATCTTTTTTTAACTTTAGTCATTTCAGTCAAATGTGTTTCCTGCAGGAAGATAATTTGAGATTTAAGTAATCTAATTCTGCCTAATACCCGTTTTAATTTAACCAGTTTATTCAATCCTCTGACATTCCAGGATGTGATCTTAATCTCTGTTTCACCTATCATTAAGCTTAAAAGTAGCTATGCAGCAGGGTATTCCATGAAAACCAACATTCCCTCTCTTTTTTTATCAATAAAATAAAAAGTTAAGATAAAACCAAACTGAGATTTATCATCATTATTATAAGGCAGATTAATTTGTATATTTAGGCGTCAGGTCATTTTTACACAGCCGTTCAGAAACGAATAATTTCCAATATTGCACCGCATAATTGGACTGGCAGTTAACATTACAGGGTACCGCATTGATAGCTTGTCACAACCTGTCAGTCACTATGAAGTTATTCAGCCTGCCAATCATCCTGACGTTACTCTGTCATGTTTACCTCTGGCCACCTGGAAGCAGTAAGTGTCGGGATAGCCCCGGTGCAGCATATTCTGTTCAGTCTACTCATCATCCGGTCCGGCGCCGACGTGGAGGTGGTATCTCTCTTGATGCTCTGGACAAATTTTTCTGCGTCGGGGGCCGACGTGAATGAATGTCGCTGGCCGTTGTATGTGACTACCAGGATGGCCGGGTAGAACATGCTGTAGCGCAGACCCATGGATTGTAGCTGTCTTTTCACTGCGTCGAAGAGCCGCTGCTGCCGGTGAGTTTCCGCTGAATAGTCTGGGTAGAATCGGACAGTGTGGTTTTCAAACTTCACTTCTCCCAGTCTTCGGGCTGCTCGCATAACTTTTTCTTTTTCTCTGTAGTTGAGGAATCCTGGCCAGCGATAAGTCGCCCTATCCTGTGCGCTCTCTCGATAACGGGAGGGGGGGGGAAAGATGTCTGTGCCAAGAGCTTTTTGTAGCCATATTTCTAAAAAGGCGCACATATCTTGACCCTCAGCTTTTTCGGGGATGCCAATGATTCTTAAGTTGTTGCGTCGTCCTCTATTTTCCTGCTCTTCCACTCTGCTTTCCAGCGTAGCACATTTCTCTTTCAGCTTTTTAATAGTGCTGTGCATAGCGTGCAGATCATCCTCAGCCCTCCCAATTCTGTCTTCGGTTTCTGTTATCCTGTGAGCTTGGGTTTGTAGTTCGTTCGTTCTTTAGTCCACCTATCCCGGCGAGCACATCTTCGAATTTCTCTGTGAAGTCCTTTTTCATCGAGCGTATGGCGCTGAGAACCTCAGTGTTGAGCTCAGCTGTCGCGGCGTCCGTCTTCTCCATGCTGGGGGTAGACGGGCTAGCTGTAGCTTTCGAAGTAGCTTGCGGAGTTTCTGGCGATTTCAATGGCGTTGAACCTTGCCGAGCAGTTCTTCGAGATCTCCTAACCATTAGACTGGTCGGTGGTGTTGTATCGTTTCCAATTATGTGAGGTTTGAACTGTTTGTGGTCTCGTGAATAATTGGTTCAATAAGTTAGCTTCGGAGCCTCACCAGGACGCGTCTCACCAGCACCACGCCATAACCGGAAGTTCTACAGAGACATTTCTGATGGACAGAGACTTTCTAATGAAGGACAGAGTCCTCAGATCTTCAGCTCGGTGTCCTGGTGGACTGAGGTTTTCTGGTGGACTCGGGTTTCTGCTGAAGTGGATCACAGCAGATTCAGGACACCGTCAACTGTTACATCAAAAACCTTCTCTGTTGAGTCGTGGAAACCTGATTTCAGAGAACGGAGGTTTCCTGAAGGTCTAAAATGACCACATGGAGGCGTCCAGGTCCACGTCTAACCTGGTGCAGCAACGGTCTTGGACGTTTACTACCTGTGAACAGTTTTTTAACTGTAGAACGGGGAGAGTTTGAAAATAACCACCTTTAGATTGACGAGCAGCAGCAACATTTTCTCTAAAATCACTGCTGATGTCTTTTGTGGTTTCAGATCATTGAGGTCCTTTTTCAGATGTAAAATAAAAGATGGTAACAGTTACTGACATCTAGTGGTCATCCTGGAGACGGCAGCTACCTCCAACTAGTTATGTTGGTGATCTAAGTGATCTCCTTTATTTTAATGTTCTTAATCTAATGTTTTTATTGATTTCATTTAAGTCTTAAAAATAATTTAAATCTTCGTGCATTTTATTATCATTAAAATTTTACATTTTATTCTTAAATTAAAAGCGTGTAATTTTATCCATTTAATCATTATTGTATCTTTTGTCTGTTTTTATCCTGTTTTACTGTCTTTAATCTTCTAGTTTTTAGCACCAGTGTTTCCTGCCACACTGGGAGGTGAGTCTGGTCTGCAGGGACGTGGTCTTGGAGATCCCTCAGACCTGGAGGACTGGGGGGTCTGGCCTGGAGGTCTGCAGCATGTACAGGTCTACCCCGGTCTACCTGGTTGAGGTGGTCTCTGGGACGGCAGCCCCTGTGGTCAGAGGCTGTGGCACCTCCCACAGGTGGTTCCTCCTCACCTGGATCCTCCTCACCCGAGGGGTGTACTACGAAGCGAGATTAGAGGGTTAGCGAGGTATGTTGAGTCTAAAACCAGGATTTCCGGTACCACGAAGGTGGCTCTCTTTAAACCTTGCTAGATCACCATGGTAACTTACTCTTTAAACTTAACCTGGTCCGGAGCAGGTTATGTGCAGAGTTTAGGCTCAAATCGGCTATAAAAAGCACCGCCCTTTCACTTTCACCTAATCCTGTTGACTTTAGCGCCAGGATTGTGCGAGGATAGGAAGAGAGTATTCAGAGACCGGACTGATCCGCTGGCTTCCCATGACCATATTCTCTATGAACGCTATAGATTTCCAGCTGAGGGAATACGTTACATTTGTAATCTGCTAGAGCCATATATTGGCAGCGCCACCAAACGCAGCCGTGCGCTCACAGTAACGGTGTGCATTTCTTTGCATTTCTTTGCCTCAGGAACCTACATGCATTCAGTTGGTGATGCAGAAAATCTGAGCCAGAATACTGGAATAAAGGTTGTACTTGTTCTTACTGAACTGCTGAATATGTTTGTAGTATTCCCTGGCCATCTGCCCACGCTTCAAATAAAAGAAGCCGCAAGGTTCGACATTAGGACCTTTGTTGTTTAGTATTTATGTTAATGATTTGTGTCAGGACATATCAAACAGTATGTACCATTTGTACGCTGATGACACAGTTCTATACTGTGCATCTCAATCATTAACAGATACCATTGATTTCTTACAGTCTGCTTTCAATGTGTTTCAGTCACATTTAAATAATCTAAAAATGGTCTTAAATGCCAGTAAATCTAAGATGATGGTGTTCTCTGGTGGCAAAATTTTGTCTGCTAACCCTCAAAAAATCACTACAGCTCAAGGAGCAGAAATTGAATCTGTGACCTCATATAAGTATTTGGGCATTACTATTGACAATAATCTGTCATTTAAAGAGCACATTGACAGCCTTGTGTCTAAGTGCAAAGGAAAACTGGGATTCTTCTTTAGAAATAAGTCCTGTTTTTCCGCTCAGGTTAGAGATTATTTAATCTCAAGCACATTCTTGCCTATACTTGATTATGGTGACACACTATTTATGAATGCAGCTGAAAAACATTTGAAGAGGCTAGATTCGGTTTATCACTGTGCGTTACGATTTATTACTGGATGTGGGTACGGTGTTCATCACTGTCGGCTGTATGCTGCTGCAAACCGTCCCTCCCTGTCAGCCCGTAGACTGTCACACTGGCTACTCTTTGTCTACAAAACTGTTCTTGGGCTGCTTCCTGATTATTTGAGAACTTATTTAATTAGGTCTGATAAGTCGTATGGACTACGCTCACAGGATTTTATTACAATGTCTGTACCCCGAGTCAGAACAGAACTGGGGAAGAAAGCTTTTAAATACGCTGCACCCTCGTCATGGAACTTGTCCCAGAAGGATCTGAGGTTGTCAGAGCTGATCACTGTCGGGGAATTTAAAGCTCTACTATTGGACCGGGAAAGTGCTAATCTCGGACACTGTGATTGTTTCAACGTTTGATGCCTTGTTTTCAGGTCTGCTAGGTTTTTATACAATTGTATGAATGTATTTGTTGTTGTTGTAACTTTTGTCTGCTGCTGCCATGCCAGGTCCCTCTTGAAAAAGAGATTGAAAAATCTCAATGAGGCTTTTATCTGGTTAAATAAAGGATATAATATAAAAAAGCGTTTTACTAAATCAGGTAACATAAATTAATAGTCCATTATATTGATAATCAGTGTGACGTGGAATTTCATGTGAAATGTTATAATATAATTCATTCATAAGATTCCCCAGGGTGATGGGGTACCTATTAAAGTGGCCGGTGAGTGTGTATAACAGATCATATTAAATCTTAAATTAATTTCACATAGATTTAGCAAAAACTAAAGTGATTTTCATTTATCATTCATAATGGGACAGTCAGACCTACATAATGTTTAAATCTGCTGCATTAAGTTTAAAGTTTAAGCGCTCTAAAAGAGGGAGGGAGATTAATTAAGGTTGTGAAATAAATATAGTGGTGAAATAAATATAATTTATGAATTTACACGATCTGCAATTTTTTGCCAGCACTCCTCGCACCTACAGTGTTGCTTTTGGCCGTAAAGATTTCTTTGAAATCCTCATAGCCCTGCATTATTAAAACCTGCTCCTCCTGACTGAAATATACGAACCGCCATCTATCCATTTGATCCGGAATAGGCGTCAAATGACGCGTCAAAAGCCCCCTTTTATGTGAACGCGCACAGAGCAGAAAGCAGAAAGCCGCGGTTAACAAAGATAGTTGATAACCACCTTCGTGGTACCGGTTATCTCTGATCGCGAGTTTCAGGTTTGTTAAGCCAGCTCACCCAAAGAAAGCCTGGCTGTGTCAAACTTGCTTCGTGGTACACCCCTCTGGTTCCTTCTCACCTGGATCCTCCTCACCTGGTTCCTCTTCACCTGGATCCTCCTCACCTGGTTCCTTCTCACCTGGACCCTCCTCACCTGGATCCTCAGGGTCCTGATCTGTTACTGAACTGTTGACTTTGTGCTGTGAATGGGTTTGTTTTTGGGTTTTTATTATCAGTTGTGATCCTGTTTTTTATTTTGTGTTACATTTTTAATGTATGAAAAGTGCTTTTATAAATAAAGTTTGATGGAAAGTGTGAGTAGCAACGTGTCTGAAACTCTGCTGTAGAGATTTATGTCATAAATGTTTCAGTTTCTGGAAAAAAGAACACGTAAGCTTTTATTTCTAACCGTCTGACGTTAAATCAGATTAAACTTTTCCTGTTTCAGGATCAATAACATGATTTTTGTTTTCTAAACACCAGAATAATGACAGAGAATCTTTTTCTTTCTTTCTTTCTTTCTTTCTGTCTTTCTTTCGTTCTCTTTCTTTTTTCTCTTTCTTTCTTTCTTTCTCTTTTCTCTTTATCTTTCTCTTTGTTTTTATTTTTTTGTCTTTCTTTCTTTCTTTCTTTCTCTCTTTCTCTCCTTCCTTTCTTTCTCTCCTTCCTTCCTTCCTCCCCCCAGACTCAGCAGTTTCCATCTCAGTATCTGGAATCACAGTCTTTAACTTCCTGTCTGAGATGTTTGCTTCAATGTTTCTCCAGAATGTTTTGTCCTCATGATGTCATCTATCTAGTGAAGTCCACCAGTCCCTCCCACATCATGATGCTGCCACCCCCGGACTTCACAGCTGGATGGTGTTCTCAGGTCTTTCTCCTCCAGATGTAATGATGGTCATCATGTCCAACAGTCCAGTTTTAGCTCCATCAGACCAGGACATGTCTCCAGAAATGAAACTCTTTGTCCCTGTGAGTGTCTCTAGACTGTAATCTGTCTCTGTCCTGTCTCTTCTGGAGTAATGTCTTCTTCCTGGCTGAGTGGTCCTTCAGTCCATGTTGGTCCATTTTCAGACACTTCATCATTTCTAGCGAATCAGTAGGTTTATTTTTTTAGAAGATCTGAACTAAAATCTGAACTGGACCTGCTGTCGATGAGAACCAAGTGTTCAGTTTCAGGTAAAACAGCTGTTTGGACGAAGAAGAACCAGGAAGCAGATGTGACATCTCTGGACTCTTTACACAAACAGACCTTTGACATGTTTCACAACATTAATACTGAAACAGAAACACCACAGAGCTTCACCACCGCCATGATTAGAGCTTTCGCAAGAAAAAAAAAGCAGCAACAAAGCAAAAAGCTATATATCTTTATATGTATATATGTTTATATTTATCTGTATGTGTCTATTCTCGGTAGCACCAGACAGAGTACAAAAAAAGTCCAAATATGGATTTAAAATAAGAAGAAAAGAACCCTCAACATAAACAACACAGAAAGATCCAGAAAGGCACTTCAGTGATGACTTCCAGATGCAGCAGAGGTTCTGGTCTCAAGGGGGTGGAGGGGGGCTTGTTAGGGCTCGTTAGGACTCGTTAGGACTTGTTTCCGGATTAATCTGGACCACGTCGTTACGGTGATTTCCGTGAGATGCTGGTTACATCAAAAACAAAGCACTTTAAAGCCACGGTATGTAGTAATACCACCTGTGAACACACGGGGCAGCAGAGCTGAAGCTAACTGTTGATCAGTTTATTTCACTGTTCATTTCAGCTGATCGGTTTTACGTTCCCATAAACAGGAAGCAGTTGATGCGTCACCGGGATCTAAATATTTACTCTGGTTAAAAACTAAAAGGACGATTGTCAATCTGAAAGTTTCTCAGCTGTTTTTAGGAAATAAGAACGATACAACGAATCAAAGATCTGAATCAGAAAAGTAGATCAGCAGAATCTGGAACAAAAACTGTGATCATCTACGTCACCTACACTTTTCTGATTCTCGTTTTCGGTTCTGAACAGATTCTCGTGGGAGGCGGGGCATAGCCCAGATCTAGTAGCTGATTGGCTACTGAGTGACAGCGCTTCACATCAGCGTCAGAACGGGTGTGTCATCATGTCGTCGTCACGTTTTCCATCTAAGGAGCAGGAGACCAGAGATGAGCAGTCGAGTCATCGTTAGATTTTTATTTTCCAGTTTGGCTTTTATGCACTTTTCTTTAACATCCGTATTTTCTTTTCTCTCAAGTCAAGACACAGAAAACCATTGAAATGTGTTTTCAGATACAAAGACGGGACCTGAATCCAGATGAAGCTGGTTTCAGTGTTTCTGGAGAAGTTCAGGTGTTTCCTCCATCTCTCATGGAAGCGGCGCCACCTACTGGAACCACCGTGGAACCCATCCATTTTCTATACCCGTTTCATCCTTGAAGGGTCACGGGGATCTGCTGGAGCCTATCCCAGCCGTCTACGGGTGAAAGGCAGGTCCATCGCAGGGCGACACAACCATTCACACTCACATTCATTCCTATGGGCAATTTAGAATTATCAATTAACCTAACATGCATGTCTTTGGACTGTGGGAGGAAGCCGGAGTACCCAGAGGAAACCCACGCAAGCATGGGGAGAACATGCAAACTCCACACAGAAATGCCCGGAGGTTCACTCCAGGACCCCCCGCCGAGGGGCAAACCAGGAACCTTCTAGCTGTGAGGCAACAGTGCTAACCACTAAGCCACCGTGCTGCCCATTAAAGAATTATGGCTTTACTGAGCAGGTGTGTTGGTCCTCAGCAGGTGGCGCCATCTCCATCACTCATGGACGTGGCGCCACCTACTGGAACCATTAAAGAATGATGGTTTTACTGAGCGGGTGTGTTGGTCCTCAGCAGAACTGTTCAGACTCCGTTTGCTTTGGTTGGTTTTTTTGAGGAAAACAGCATCTTCATGAGACTTATCTGAAGGACCAGAGGACCAAACTGGGTCGATGGTGTCTGACCGGTGTTTCCGTCTCTTTCACGACTGGACAGAAGGCTTCGAGGGCGTGACGAGGAAGAAGCGGCGCCTTCACCGCCGTAGTGGTGGTGGTCAGTCATGTGACCAGTCAGGAGGAAAAGCTTGTAGATGTGGATTAATGAAGTGCGGGAACGTTAACAGATCAGTGAAGCGATGAGTCCACGTAAAGCAGATGACTGGTGGTATAAAGCGGTCTGTTCCCATGTCCGCCTCTGGGGGGCGCCCACCGTAAACGGCAGCTGAGCGTCGTCTCTCGTAGAGACTCCATGTGTCGGATCCACTTGTGGTTCTGTTAAGGCGCTTCGGATCCCAGCTGTTACAGACATTTCCACACAAAGACGCTGAAACAGACAAATGAGAGTTTCCTTGAAATGTGATTTATTCTGCTCTTTGTTTAGACGTCTCTGGTCCAGAGATTCTCAACCTTGTTGGAGGTCCTGAACCCACCAGTTTCATGTCCACATCCACTAAACCTCTTTACTGAAAAATAAAATGACTTTTTTTTTTTTTAATTCAAGACCTGGGTGTGTGTTTTATTGGTGCAGAATGAACCGAGCATCAACATCACTGTGTAGCCAGTGATGTCATCATGAATCATATGAGTCAGGTGTCTTGACCTCCGCCGAACCCCTGGGGTCCGATCGATAACCAGGTTCAGAACCGCTGATCTAGATGCTTCTGAAACCGTGAAAACCATGAACTGTGAACAGAACAGATCTTCTTCTTCTGGAGTTACTGCCTCACAGTGACGTGCGGTCAGGTGAGGCAGGGGAGGCCGTGCCTCTCCTGCCATCATGGAAAGAAAGAAATGAAAAAATATATATTTTTTTATATTTATCAATTGATTTGTACTATAAAGTAATTTTCCATTTAACCTCACCATTTTTAGATTATTTTTTATTCAAAATCACCGAATTTTCACATTTACCATTCAAATACTGAGAAGATGCGGGCGGTGAGGCAGCACCCTGCTGAGCCTCACCATGGATTGCGCAATGACTCGGCTAACTGTGCTGCCATGCTATGTAGTGAGACCAGATCGCCGTCTCTTTGTATGTCACTATTAAAATGTTCAAACACGTTTGCTATATGAAATAAGTTTCCATAGTTTAGCTGATTTATATAATGAACAGCAACTATATGTGTGTAATGTGTTTTTCTTGTGCCGGCGCGATCATAAAACGGCTGAGAAGAGGCACGGGGTGAGGCACGCACTTCTCCTGCCTCACGTTAGGGGGGACTAGTGAGCACAGGGATTCTTCTTTTGTGCACTACAGTTTGTATGTGTAAAGCATTTATATGTGAACGACGATAGGAGGTTTTAAACATAAACAGTTAACTGCTGCCAATCAAATGGTGAATAAGTTGTTCTGGAGGGTTCATATGCTTGTAAATCTGACTGATGAAGTCAGTGCCTCACCAGTCATGAATCTCACCGCACGTCACTGCTGCCTCACATGTTCTTCCTGAAAAATGAAAAATATTCACCATGGCTCTAGAAATCCTGTGTTACCATCTCGGGGTCACCACGGTAGATTTGACGCAGGTTCGACGTGCTTCTTGATGACATGTCCGGGTTCGAGATCGCTCAACGACGGCGTTACCTCTCAGCCAGCCGGTCACATCTGGGTCTGAGCTTTTCTGAACGTGCTGCAGTTCTTATCGCAGCCTTTCAGAACCAGACTGCTGGGCTGGATTCACCAGAGTTAACTCAACGACTGTGACATCAAAAGAGGGCGGCACCATATATGGAAACATTATCGAAATATCGTCAATGAGTCCATGAGTCCATGAGTCGATACGTCCATGAGTCCATGTAGATGAGCGATGAGTCGATGGGTCCATGAGTCCATGAGTCCATGTCGATGAGTCCATGAGTCCATAAGTCCATAAGTCCACGAGTCCATGTCAATGAGTCCATTAGTCGATAAGTCCAAGAGTCCATGTCGATATGTCCATGAGTCTGTTAGGATTTAGAATTATTTTCAGTTAAAACTTTAAACTGTTAAAGCTATACTTTACAGCCTGTAGGCTGGCTGTCTATAGTTTTCATCGTTGCTGCTTTATGACCTGACAACTGGGATCTCATGACCTCTTGACCTGCTCTCTTCCAAGGATGTATGCAATGGTGATAAAATTAGTTACACCCCCATTCCTGCAGTACACATTCCAGCAGTACACATAACTATATTTGTCTGAACATTATGTTGGAGGAGAAATTAGTCCGCCTCTTGCAGGGTTTAAAAAAGAAGAGACGTGACATTGGTGTGCATTTGTCCATGGCAGCATCTTGGGTGATGTTGTGGACAGGTGTACCATCGGCCGATTAAAATATTCTGCATGGCATAATAATTCCTTGTATTCGTGATTGTAATAAATTTCTGATTGATCTTTGCTTCTAGACTGTCATTTAGGCACCAGATAAAAAGAACACGGAGAGAGAAACTTTACAATTTGGTGACCCCGACGTGGGATCTGGCCGTCTTTAAAGTCTCTCATTGTGAGATTTTACGACAGAACGCTGGAGATCCGGTCAGACAGCCAATGCTGGCCAGCAAACGGTTAGCAGAAACCACTTTTGACTGAATAGAAAAACTCTGCAAATTTATTGAAATTAAATTGGTTCTCTGAAAGGATCTTCCTCACGTCCTCACATTTATGAATGATTTATGTAACAAGTATCATTTGATGGAATTCATATACGTTTGTGTAATTTTTGGGCCATGCACAATATTTAAATACCAGGTCTGGGAGCTGGTATTTGCGCACGAAAACCAGTATGGGACTGGCAGCTGAGAATTAGGTCAGGGACCTAAAACAGTACTATAAACGGATGGTCGGGGACCTTCCAGGCCTTGAAATTTCTAGTCAGGGACTAGAGTCATTCTGGGAATTAATAAAATTTGTTAAAGGGAGAGTGCACTTGTGGAATCAGTCGGGGACTGATGGAGGGAACGGCCGAGGATTGATAGGGACATCCAGCAGGGAGACTGGTCAGCTGAGAATCCAGTGGGACTGGTTGGGTATGGGACCTGTAAAATCAGTCGGGGACTGATTAAGAAGGAATTGGTTAAGGAAACAGTACTGATTGATCAAGGTGGTACCGAAGAGTTATGGAAAATTTGAATGTGTGGGTGGCTTTTTCATCCGATTTGATAAATTAAACTGGGAGGCTGCAGTGTACGCTTCGCATAGTGGGTGAAATTCCTGCATTTGTCCCAGATCATCGGATGAATGTCTGTCGGGGTTTTGGGTTGGATAGGAACGGGTTTTATTTTCATTTAGGGTGATGTATTCAAAGCTGTTGAAGAAAGTCCAGAAAAAGGCTGGGTTATCCTCAATGGTTAAGCGTACAAAATTTCTTCTTAACCAAGTCTTTTATCTGGGATATTATTCACAGCTGGATATATTGCGTGTATAATTTTGCTGTACATGTTTTATGTTTGTTCGTGTGTGTTGTTTGTTTGTGCCTGTTCTATGTTTGTACATGTAAATTGTTCGTGTGTCATGTCTGTTCAGAATTTGTACCCAGTTTTCTGGGATTGTCCTGTATATAATTTTCATACAACGATTGGCATAAATTCTGAGATTAACCGTAAGAAAGTTAAAGAGGAGTTTGAGAGGAAAAGAGGAATGCAGAAAGGTGAGTTTACGACCCTTGAGGAGCCTGTGAATAGGGAGGGGCAGTGAGGGTGCTGCGGGGAGTTTACAGCAGCGGGGGACATGCTTCAGCCCCCCCCTTCCCTCGAGTGGGACAGATAACAGAGAAGTGCTCCTTTGTCCTGCGGTAGTTAAAGTGGGTTGAGAAGTTGGAAGATGTTTATTCAATTACAGCAAGGTGAATATAGGTGGTTAAATTGAGAATGATGAAGTACGTATCACATGAACATGATAATACCTAAGGATTTGAAGACTTACCGATACATAGCTTTGCTGGAAAAGGAAAATAAAACATTTTTCTCATTTTGCACACCCCCTCCTCGGGCTTTCTTCCTCAGCCCCCTCCCTTTTCTTTTCTTTTCTCTCATGTGTTCCTCTTCTTTCTTTTTGAGCTCTTTAAAGACCATGGTCCTTTTTTTTTAATTTAATTTAATTTCATTTTATTTTTGATGTGTGTGTGTGTGTGATGGCCTACAAAGACGAAAATGACAATACTGGATATGACCCATGTTATATTCTGGTTGCTGACAGGACTAACTGTAAACTGACATAAGGTCCGGAACGACTGACAATGGGCCTTTTTTACCTGACGAAAATAATATGACTATACGTCTGTGGAGTATAATGGTTCTTCAGGCCAGGATTTGAAACTGGGGTATTATTGAATTGCTTAACTTGATATTATAAATAATATTATAGTATAAATAATATACTATAATGATAAAGTATACCAGAAGGTTGGTGTACTGAGATCAATATGTGGGAGAATTTCATAATATGAGTGTTTTGATACAATGTTTGATATTATACATGCTGTTGTCCGAACTAACACTTTTCTCTATAGCTGTGTCCATGAGTCCATGTCGATGAGTCCATGAATCCATGTAGATGAGTGATGAGTCCATGAGTCCATGAGTCCATGAGTCCATGTCCATGAGTCCATGAGTCCATGTCAATGAGTCCATTAGTCGATAAGTCCATGAGTCCATGTCAATGAGTCCGTGAGTCGATAAGTCCATGAGTCCATGTCGATGAGTCCATGAGTCGATAGGTCCATGAGTCCATGTCGATGAGTTGATGAGTCCATGTCCATGAGTCCATGAGTCCATGAGTCCATGTCAAGGAGTCCATGAGTCTGTGCCAATGACTCCATGAGTCCATGAGTCAATAAGTCCATGAGTGGATGAGTCCATGTCGATGAGTGGATGAGTCCATGAGTCCATGAGTCGATAAGTCCATGCCGGTAAGTCCATGCTGATAAGTCCATGAGCG
This sequence comes from Hirundichthys speculiger, assembly GCA_018398805.1. NCBI lineage: Eukaryota > Metazoa > Chordata > Actinopteri > Beloniformes > Exocoetidae > Hirundichthys > Hirundichthys speculiger. The sequence goes on along the minus strand of JAGFBZ010000872.1, from coordinate 10,969 downwards.
GATGAGTCCATGTCAATGAGTCCATGAGTCGATGAGTCCATTAGTCGACAAGTCCATGTCGATGAGTCCATGAGTCGATAAGTCCATGTCGATGAGTCCTTGAGTCCTTGAGTCCATGAGTCGATATGTCTATGAGTCCATGTCAATGAGTCGATGAGTCCATGTCCATGAGTCCATGAGTCCATGTCCATAAGTCCATGGTGATAAGTCCATGAGTGGATGAGTCCATGTCAATGAGTCCACGAGTCGATGAGTCCATGAGTCGATACGTCCATGATTCCATGTCAATGAGTCCACGAGTCGATGAGTCCATGAGTCGATACGTCCATGATTCCATGTCAATGAGTCCATGAGTCCATGTCAATAAGTCCATTAGTCAATAAGTCCATGAGTCCATGTCGATGAGTCCATGAGTCGATAGGTCCATGAGTCCATAAGTCCATGTCGATGAGTCCTTGAGTCCATAAGTCCACGTCGATGAGTCCTTGAGTCGATGAGTCCATGCTGATAAGTCCATAAGTGGATGAGTCCATGTCAATGAGTTGATGAGTCGATAAGTCCATGAGTCCATGTTGATGAGTCCATGAGTCCATGATTCGATAAGTCCATGCCGGTAAGTCGATGAGTCCATGAGTCCATGACGATGAGTCCATGAGTCCATGACGAGGAGTCTATGAGTCCATGTCAATGAGTCCATGTCGATGAGTCCATGGGTCCATGTCCATGGGTCCATGAGTTGATAAGTCCATGAGTGGATGAGTCCATGTCAATGAGTGGATGAGTCCATGTCGGTGAGCCCATGAGTCGGTTAGTGGATGAGTCTATGTCGATGAGTCCATGGGTCGATAAGTCGATGAGTCCACGAGTCCATGTCGATGAGTCCATGAGTTGATAAGTCCATGCCGATAAGTCCATGCTGATAAGTCTATGAGTGGATGAGTCCATGTCGATGAGTCCTTGAGTCCATGTTGATGAGTCGATGGGTCCATGTCGATGAGTCCATGAGTCCATGTCCATGAGTCCATGAGTCCATGTCCATGTCCATGAGTCCATGAGTCCATGTCCATGAGTCCATGAGTCCATGTCCAATAGTTCATGCTGATAAGTCCATGAGTGGATGAGGCCATGTCAATGAGTCCACAAATCGATGAGTCCCCTGTGGATGAGTCGATGAGTCGATAAGTCCATGTCGATGAGTCCATGCTGATAAGTTCACAAGTCGATGAGTCTATGTCAATGAGTCCATGAGTCCATGAGTCCATGTCGATGAGTCCATGAGTCCATAAGTCAATGAGTCTATGTCGATGAGTCCATGAGTCTATGAGTCCATGAGTCCATGAGTCCATGAGTCCATGAGTCCATGTCAATGAGTCCATGTTGATGAGTCCATGAGTCTATGAGTCCATGAGTCCATGAGTCCATAAGTCCGTGAGTCCATGTCGATGAGTCCATGAGTCCATAAGTCAACGAGTCTATGTCGATGAGTCCATGAGTCTATGAGTCCATGAGTCCATAAGTCGATGAGTCCATGTTGATGAGTCTATGAGTCCATGAGTCCATGAGTCCATGAGTCCATGTCAATGAGTCCATGTCGATGAGTCCATGAGTTTATGTCAATGAGTCCATAAGTCGATGAGTCCATGTCAATGAGTCCATGTCGATGAGTCCATGAGTCCATGAGTTTATGTCAATGAGTCCATGAGTCCATGTCGATGAGTCTGTGAGTCCATGTCACCAAAACCTCTCATTGTGCTGTTTGTTTGGAAAGTGACGCAGTTGTTGACAGTCGCTACCGGGAAGCTTCTTAACTGCTCCAGGGTTCGTCTGTTGAGACAACCGTCACCATGACAATGATTCACAGCAGCCAGCTGGACAGCAACATCTCTACATCCAGAGTAACTTTGACTGTAAAAATAAGTAGACGTCAACCTTCGACATTTTTGGAGAAGATCATTGTGAGAGAAGAAAACAACTCAACTGAAGAGCAGCCATCTCACATTAGAGTTTTGTTGACTTGGCGTCCAACCTGCTTTGGACAGACTAACAGCCAGCTCCACTCGACCACTGTGGGATGTGCCTCTTCTAAAGTCAGTCTTCCAGCTTTGGACTTCCACGTGAATGTTAACTTAGTCAGTATCGAGTCTGAATGGGTCACGTACGCCTTCACGGTCACCCCGACCACCCTGGTTAAAGGGAAGCTGGGTCCGGACCCAGCTTCGGACGGGTTCCAGCAGTCTGACTGGACTTTGGCCGAACTGGATGCTGGTGCAAAAATCCAGTGTGAGTTAAGTTTGGCCAGTGTTTGACTGAAACTGAGGGTGTCTTTTACAGAACTGAACTCTGAGGTGGTTGAAAAGCTCGACTGTGGCAAGACCGCAGATATCCTGGTGCTGTCATGACATCCAGGGTGGTGAGTAGCCATTTTGACAAGGGGGTCTGGTGTGATGATTTATTTAGGTTTAGCTCAGCCATGTGTTTGTCTGGAGTTAGGAACGATGGTGGACCTTCAAGACTTTGACACTGTTGTATTTATAGTTCAACGAAGCTAAAAGTGAAAATGTGAGTATTTTGGAACAGATTGCTGAGTTTGTGATCTGCCGTCAGTCATCTTCGGTTTAACTAAACGGCCCTCGTTGTTGGAGCAGAACTGGCAGAGAAGCCGGGACCGGTTTTACCTGCAGTCATCTCCTCCGATGCTGATCACGAACTTGTCATCATGGGAGAAGTGGATGTTGGTGACGTGAGCCGAGTGGCCGAGGTAGCGCTTGTGTTTGGCCTGATGTCAGAAATGGCAACAACAAAGGTGGTCAGGTTCAGGAGAGTTTTTATGCTCCAAAACAAAGCAATCAAGACATGACCCAAGTGTAGACTTTCAGTTTTCATTTACCCGGTTTCACAAAAATATTGCATTTACTATTTAGGAGTTAAGGTACCTCTGTTTTCAGAGGCTCAAAGGTATTTTAAAGGATTGGTTGGTTGGGGAAGACGTGCAGCGTAGCCTCTTGGACATAGACCCAAACACCTGAGCTACTGGGGAGGACTGAGGACGTTTTTGACAGGTGAGGTCCTTGTTACCTTAAGACTAACGAAGCAGATCAAAAATCTGAAGCTGATATCAGGTACTGAGTTTAGCAGGTGTTTGACTGGAGATGACAAAAATCAGAAAGACCTCTGGACCTATTTGGACCTGTCTGGACTTGTTTGTATGTCTGCCTCATCAAGACCTCCTGGAGCTCTGCACGTTTTCTCGAAGCTTTAATGTCACTTCCTGTTTACGTTTCACATCAAGACAAAGATCTGAACAGAAACTTCTCCGAGCAGGGGAAGTCGAACAGCTTGACCAGGCCGAAGTCGTCCCCGGTGACGACGTTCAGTCCAGCGTGGGACACGCAGGCGCAGTTCACCTCCGCTTTGTCGGCATTTCGCGGCCAAATTCCCAAAACTTCATCTCCCAGGATGCTAAGGGACGAGACAAGAGAGAGAGACAGTTACAAGCCCCAGGTGGTGCTTAAGCTCCTCCCCCTTCACCCTCTGACTGAAAGGTGTCTTTTCAGCAGGACTGTCGAGCAGCGAATAAAAGTAGAAGTGTTACGGGAAGAAGTTGTGATTTGAGGAGAAAAATGTAATTATTCAACAAAAGTCTTGTTTTACAACTAAAGTTGCAATTAAAAAAAAACTAGCAATTTTACAACAAAATGTTCCTCATGAAAATAAAATCTGATGAGCATCTGTTTTATTGTCCAGGACTTCCTCATAAATGTCTGAGGACAAACGTGTACGTTACCTGGTCCACGTCGCCCAGGTGATTCTGTCGATGGCGCTCTGATCGGTCAGCAGTTTTCCTGAAGGAACCTCGTACACCTGTTGCAGGTAAGCTCCTGTAGACACCTGAAGACAAACACACTGGACGTTAGTGTCCAGTCGTCTCTTGTGAAATGTCTTCATAAAGCCACAGAGGAGCAGCTCACCTGGACGCGTTCATGTACCTGTATGTAGCAGCTGTCAGCAGAGAAGTCCAGCTGCAGGATGAAGGCCGGGATGTCTCTGCAGTAAACCAGCCGGTTCAGACTTGGTCCTCCGCTCACATCGTACACGTCTATGGTGTTCTCCACAGATCCAACCGCCAACAACCGCCGGTCCGGACTGAAGCTGGACAGGAGAACAGATGTCAAAGAGTTCCTACAAATAAACACTGGAGGTCCAATGTCCTCGTTCCTACCAATGATTCAGAGGAACAGGTTAAAAATCCCGCCTTAATGAGACGACATCAGTTCAAATCATCATACTGAGCTACTGTCTCATGACCTCTACCGACCACTAGAGGCTGCAGTTCCTCTACAGACCACTAGAGGCTGCAGTTCCTCTACCAACCACCAGAGGCTGCAGTTCCTCTATTGACCACTAGAGGCTGCATTTCCTCTACCGACCACTAGAGGCTGCAGTTCCTCTACCGACCACTAGAGGCTGCAGTTCCTCTATTGACCACTAGAGGCTGCATTTCCTCTACCGACCACTAGAGGCTGCAGTTCCTCTACCGACCACTAGAGGCTGCAGTTCCTCTACCGACCTCTAGAGGCTGCAGTTCCTCTATTGACCACTAGAGGCTGCATTTCCTCTACCAACCACTAGAGGCTGCAGTTCCTCCATCGACCACTAGAGGCTGCAGTTCCTCTACCGACCACTAGAGGCTGCAGTTCCTATACTGACCACTAGAGGCTGCAGTTCCTCTACCAACCACTAGAGGCTGCACCCTAACCCTAACCCTAACCCTAACCCATCTACAGCTGCTGGAAGCTCCTGAAAACTCACTAAACCTAGTCGGCAAAAACACAATCAGGTGTCACCACTAGAGTTTCAGATGTTACATGTCCCCCTTGACCAGCCTTCTTGTAATAATTCATTGGCTGTCAGTTCTTATTTTATATCTCACTGCAAGCTACTTTCGTTCCAAATTTCATGCAAATCGGCCAAGTAGTTTTTGAGATATCAGTTGGAACATGGTGTATTTCAGCGCTATTTGGCGCGTTACAGATGGTCATCTTGATCTCTATATACCCCATAAGGTATCAAAAATATGAATACAAGTGTTAAATGTCAATAAAATGCACCTAAAATATTGAAAAAATATGTTATTTTACTTATCTTTTCAGGTGATGCGTCATGGAGCAGAACAAGTTTTGATAACGTGCCATTCAGATTTTTATGTGTTTGTTACGAAATCTTGTCTTCGGAGGTTGCACGTCGAAATGTGTGTCCCACAGTGGCATTTGCATAAAATACTGCATCAAAACTGTGTTTATATCAATAATATTATCCAGCTGTTTGACTTAGGTCATGATAAAGACACCTGGTACATGTCCTTGTTCTGCAACTACAGCCATCATGTCATCTTGCTAATTTTCCACCAAAAGCTGTAGTGTCCGTACCCCCTGCCTGTACAGCTAATGAACTGCTCCACATCAATAACTGAGTATGGGTTTTAAAGTTGCTTCTATGTGAAATGAAAATATGCATACAAAATTTTTTTATCACTGATAGTACTGGTGATGAGGGGAGTCAAGATCATCAGTGTAGTGTCCGTACCCCCAATGTAGTGTCCGTACTTTACTTCTTTTTACATAAATGATAATTTTGGAATACAGTTGACTATTTCTGTGTCTATTTTATGTATATTCATTGCAGTTATTCATGTAAACCAGTGGTCTGAGACATTGTTTACAGCTTAAAAAGGAGTTAAATAAAATTTGGTGTTAATCAGTGGTTTTTCTGTTAATGTAGGAGCAGTTAAAACAGGCTGGTCAAATTTGACCAGGAGCACTAAAGTAAGGGGGGAGAAACGAACACGACGCAAAGGTTAAAAGCAAACATTTCATGCTGGTTCACTGATGTTATATTTAACAGTTTTGTATTTCGAAAGTAAGCTTTCAAGTAAGTTTTTTTTCTTCTTCTTGGAAGAATTAATAGAGCGTGGCTGTTGGAAGCGTTGAAAATATGGCCTTATCCATGGCAACACAACGGACCACACCAGGCTTCCATGGTGATGACTGCATCACTGGACTGGACTGCAGCAGAGGATGGTGCCTGATGCCAGATCAGACCTGTTATTCCTTTACTTCAAAATAACAATTTCAGATAAAATATAAGTAGTAAAAGTACTTACAGCATTTTGTGGATGCCAGGAACAACTTTGATTTAGATCCTGCAAAACATTTTGAAGTGCTTGAATGACCTGACATTTTACTGTGACATACCTCGTGTTGGCTGCAGTTATTTTCAACTTCAGATGAGCAGAATTTACAGTCAAACTTCCAGCAGATGCTGCCATTGAAATAAAATGCACATTTAACCTGAACGAAACCTTTCTATGGCCCTCCAGATGTCCATTCATCATCTCTTATTCGTCTCCATCTGCCCACTTATCTTAATGTCAGACACAGTGTGTCATCTCTCACAGCAGTGCAGGAAGTAGAGCCAAGCAGCCAAACCTGGAGACAGCATCACTTTTTCACCTGCAGTGATGATGAGCTGGCTATAGACAAGATTATTCATGATTACTCATTCTGACACATCAATAATACAGTGGGACACTGGGCCTATATGAATGGTGTCTATTATATATATATATATATATATATATATATATATATATATATATATATATATATATATATATATGTATATATATATGCAATTGATGCAATTGGTAATGAAAAGGTATTTAATAAAAGGTAACAGGGTCCAGACAAGCCAAAATAACAATAAATACAGCACAAAAAAATCGCAGGCAAAGGTAAAGAGGTGAGTCATTGGTAACAACAAATAGAAGAAGCCTAATTAAACCAAAATAGCCACACAAAGGCTTCGTAAAGGAAAGAAAAACACAATATTCCTCCAACCAAATAATGTAAAAACAAAACAGGATTTAGCACACACCCAAACTAACAAAAACTAGCTGAATGGGATACTAATTACTCTTAATGTTCAAAAATCGAGCAGCACAAATGCGAGGCGAGCTGGGAGGACAGCTGCTGTGCTGTGCCGATAACCATAACACCCCTCCCTTAAAAAAACGCAGGTTGGCGCAATGAAAAGTTGCTACATTTATTCCCTGGACAATGCATCTGCCATCACAATATCAGAACCTTTTTGTGCCGAATGTCCAAACGAAAATCTTGGACAGCTAAAGCCCATCGCATGAGCCGCTGATTGTGGTCGTACATACGAGCAAGGAAGACTAGTGGGTTATGGTCGGTGTAAACAATAATTGGTTCGTGGCTGCACCCAAGGTAGACTTCAAAATGTTGGAGAGCGAGGAGGAGAGCTAAGGTCTCCTTTTCAACGGTGGAATAGCTGGCCTGGTATTTAGTGAATTTGTGGGAAAAGTATGAGACCGGACGGTCAACGGCGTTAGCATCCTCCTGTAACAGCACCGCACCAACCCCCACAGCGCTGGCGTCAATCTCCATCTTAAATGATCTAGTGAAGTCTGGAACGGCAAGCACAAGTGCACGGGTCAAAAGAGCCTTTACACTTTCGAACGCATGCTGACACTCAGGTGTCCACACAAAGTCTACAACAGGATGGAGTAGACTAGTTAAGGGATGGACCACTGCAGAAGAGTTTCAACAGAAACATCTATAATAACCTGCCATGCCAAGAAAACGCCGAAGGGCTTTCCGGGTTGTTGGGGGAGGAAATTCAGTTATTGCTGAGATTTTAGCATCTACAGTACGCACCTGACTTTGGCCGACTGTCTCCCTAAATAGGTCACCGTAGCTTCACCAAACTCACACTTGGCCAAATTTAACGTGAGAGAAGCAGTTCCCGTATAGAGTCCGTATCTCGGGCAAGTGGCAGGGCCCTCCGGTGGTGGCCCGAAGCAGCATTATGTATACACAGTTATAGTTGGTTTCAAGAACAACATTAATAATTCAGTCTGTAAAAAAAGTAATTCTGCACTGCAACTTTCTGATCATTTGCTTGTGTCGGTCGCGTGATCCTCCATTTTTATATCAGAACCCCCAGCATGCCTGGGGATGTTTTGTTGTTTTACAGCACGGTGGCTTGGTGGTCAGCGCTGTTGCCTCACAGCTAGAAGGATCCTGGTTCAAACCTAAGCAGGGGCCTTTCTGTGTGGAGTTTGCATTTCTTCCCCCCCGTGCTTGTGAGTTCAAAGACATGCATGTCAGGTTAATTGGTGGTTCTAGTGGTCCCATAGGAGTGATTGTAAGTGTGCACAGTTGTTTGTCTATGTGTGGCCCTGCGATGGACTGGCGACCTGTCCAGGGTGTACGCCTGAAGAGAGCTGGGATAGGCTCCTGCAGAGGATTAAGTGAGTATAGATGAGTTAGATATTGTGTTTTTCTTTTTTTTTTTTTTGCTTTTGTTTTATTTCAGCCATGACGTCTTTTGTTCTCATGGCTGTAATAATGAATGTGTTCAAGCTTGGAAAAGTCAGCCAGAGTTAACAGAGGTTCAGCAACAAACTATCAAGTATGACGTCACAATTTTTTTTTTAATTTAAACATCATAAAACTTGATGACTTCAGAGTCCACAAACATCCCTCAGTTTTCTCATCATGGATGATTTTTTTTTTGCAGTCTTTGTTACTGTTGATGCGCTGCAGTGGTGTGTCCATCAGCAAAATAGTTTCTATTTTATTTGACCTTATGGGATTTTTTTCCCCTTCTCTTCACTGTGCAGGATTCAATCTTTCACCAGCAGGGAGAGATGAGGCAGTAATAGCATTCCTAGATAAGATTCTTAATACATTTTCAAGACATCAGGATAGAAGAAATTATATATTCTTCACCTTATGCATATATCTGCAGCACTGACAAATACGTTGAATTTCAATTCCCTTCCAGAAATGGAAAAGGTTGGTGATAATCCCATAGATTAGAGTCTTCTAAAACACAATTGCCTGCATTAAACCAAATCATAGTGTTTTTCCAGTCTTCACGATTGTCATTGTTATTATCATTACTAATACATTACAAAAAGAGGCTCATGAATCCACAGTTTAAAAATACAGACGTGACTGCTTGATTGTATAAATCCAGACTAAAGGGATTCAAAGTTAAAATGTTTCTCATCACCTTTGAAACCTTGCTTCTGTCCATTTCCATTTTAATGCAGCTCAAAATGACTGCTGTAACCAAAAGTGAAAGTAGAATATTTAACTTAATGAAATAAAGGCTTTTCTTCAGCTTGTCCATGGATGGCTTCTTTTGACACAGAAAAAGGGGAAATTATGGCTCTTATAAAACTTTTACTTCCCTAGCTCAGCAGCCATTAAGTGCTGGAATTAAGTGCAACACTGAACACAAGTTGGATCGTTTCGGGTGACTCATCCTGGATGGAAATAGAAGCATAATGTGTCTGAGTTGAGTATTGATCAGATTAAAAACATTGGCTGGATATTATTTTGTGTGTAGTTATGAGTGGTTGTGAATGTAAGATGGAATTATAACATTTTGGGTACAAAATGATCTGTACCATCTGTCACAAACCTTAATCCATGAAGAACAATCCTTGATTTTGCAGAAATTATTTAGTGAAACTGATACAATAAATGTTAATGTTCATGTTTGTCGGCTGTCAGAACACTGCACTGTGGTTTATATAACAAGATAAGAATTAACACCTCACTGCAAACATACCAGTAATGTATAAAAATATCAGTTTTAAAGTGCAATTTGATGGGATCTGACATAAAATTGCATTTTTCTTGCAGTTGTTTTTTTCATTGTCAAACTGCAGTTTTACAATCTCATTGTCAAGTTAATTTCTGTCCGTTGCGCTCCTCTCTTCCAATCAGCTAATTGTGAGCTCGCAGTTATAACAGGAGCCATTTTTATCTCATAGTAAATTATTCATCAGCTTCCATTATTCAACAAGTGTAATAAGTGCAAATTGCTGGTTAAATGAATAATGAAATGGCAAATCATTTAAAAATCACATCTCTCTAAGTGGTAAGCACTTTTGCGTGACCTGAGGGTAGTCAGACTGCCCTCCAGGGCTCTGCTGTGTTGACTGTGTTGTGCAAACCTATGTGTGATGCTGTAAACATGCCCATAACAAACTATAATCATGAATGGATTTTACCCCTCTTGAATAGGAGCCACCTGACTACCAGGGAGTATGACGTGTAAGGGGGCACACTGTCAGTGTCGGAGATTGGTGAGGAAGTATGACCAGTGAGTCAAAGCAAAACTGCTGTTCAGAACAGGGCTGATGGAGGAGGAGACGTTCATTGTCTAAGAACAACTTCAACTTAAAAAACTTCACAGCATTATGAGGGAGCCATCCATCCATGCATCCCCAATACTTCTTATTCAGGGTCACTAGGGTCTGCTGGAGCCTATCCCAACTTCATTTGGGAAAAATGACCCCACTCCCTCAGTTTATGTGTCCTACCACTTCATGGCTGAGTTGCTGTTGTTCTCAAACACTTCCATTTCCTTATAATACAGCTGACAGTTGACTGGAATATTTAGGAGCGAGGAAATTTGAGAGCGATCCATTCTTTCACAAATGTTTGTAGGAACAGTCGACATGCCTAGGTGCTTAATTTTATACACTTGTGGCCATGGAAGTGAATGGAACACCTGATTCTGATAATTTGGATGTGGAGCAAATAACTTTGGCAATATAGTGCATGTATAAGTGAGACAATGATTCCAGCAGTTTTCTTAACTAGAAAGATATCTACATCTGGTTAAAGACGATCTCTGCCATTTTCTCAGGGGTTCAACTGCGGCTAGTACACGATTTTATACAAGAGTTAATTCGAGAGGTAGAGCCGTTTGTGCACGTCCACATTTGACCAGGTGGACCCACATTGATGCCATCTGGACACGCTCTTGTACGCGCCGACATGCGGGTTGCGGGTAGCAGGAAACAAGGGTTTCCGAGAACTTTCCCGGGCTGTTCCTAGTAAAAGGAGTGGTTTGTCCAGTAAGGTGG